>OY720429.1:156777462-157342368 GCA_963082735.1 Pocota personata
ATAATAATAATAATAATAATAATAATAATAATAATAATAATAATAATAATAATAATAATAATAATAATAATAATAATAATAATAATAATAATAATAATAGTAATAATAATAATGTTTCATGAGTTACATATTCAGAGTTCAGTAAACCTCTGAACTAGTGATTGGGGAACTTGTTGGGGTAGGTTAATTGTGCGATGCTATTGTTTTAAGAGTAAGTATAAAAGAAGATACTTGAATGAGGGGGGTAGCACATAATGATCGATGTTCTATGAGAGCAGAAATAAAGAGATTAAGATTGAATCAAGTGAATTAGGAAGAGATTCAAGACGTTATAAATTCGAAACCATTGGGAATATTTTTTCAGACTTTATTACGGAAAAGTTGTATTTGTTGTAAACCTCTGAATTAGTCATGTTTTGGTGTTAGACTTTAAAGGATGAACATAAATTCTGTGTTTGTACACAAGAATTCGATTGGGGATGTCACAATAATTTTACAGGTTTAAAAAATCTATGCGACTCCAGAAGATGGAAACCGAAGGCTGTTGGCAAAGATTTTAAATTGCGAATCATCAAATAAAATACAAGATTTGAAATTTAACCGCATTGAAATAGGTCAACATATAAGAATAGAAGTAGTTGGAGGTAATATAATGTTAATGGGAACGGTTCACACTAATTGTAGAAAGAGGTCGAGAACGGATTACTTTGTACCAGACTGTCCACTTTCTGATGAAAATGATTGGGAATTTGCAGCAATATTCATGTTTAATGATGACATAAATGATGAAAAGAAGCAGGAGAGAGAGAAAATAGCTGCAGAAAGAAAAATAAAAAACCTTCAGTTCAAGATAAACTATAAATAAAAATGTTAGCTAAACATTTAATTTTGTTAATTCTGTGTGTAGCAACTTTCGCTTTTCGATTTAAATACAACAGCAATAAGCACCACTGCTCCCATGAGTACAGTCATTACCACTACTACTTCATCGTCTAATATAAATGATGGCGGGGATCTAACTGAAGATGTAGACACTTTTGAATATGTGAATGTAGAAGAGGCTATAGAGGCATTCAGGCAAGATTTAATACGAAAGGAAATAAATATTGCTGGTTATATTGAGAGTCAACAAATCTTTTGTAGGCATTTCAAGTCGAAGTTTGATGAAAACAAGGAATTAAAAATTCGATGTTCTTTCGATAGTAATTTCGTGAGAAAATCTTTGATAATTAAATGTTTTGAGTATCGTGAATATAAATCTGAAAGGATTTTGAGCAATGGAGAAATCGAGCACATAACAAAATATGATACAGATTACAAATCGAATTATGAATTGTTAGATATGAGGAAAGCCAAACAAACACATCACATGCTTATATCTTAAGAAAATCATACAAAATAAAGCTTTTTTTTATAACTGTGTGTCTTATTTATTATTCAACATTAATCAAGTTAATGTATCCATCCTTTTCATTTATAATTTTACATTTAATTAATTCATTAACAAATGGTCGGTATATCCTTCTTTTATAGTTAGTCCGAATTATTAATTGTTAGATATGAGGAAAGCCAAACAAACATATCACATGCTTATATCTTAAGAAAATCATACAAAATAAAGCTTTTTTTTATAACTGTGTGTTTTGTTTATTATTCAACATTAATCAAGTTAATGTATCCATCCTTTTCATTTATAATTTTACATTTAATTAATTCATTAACAAATGGTCGGTATATTCTTCTTTTATAGTTAGTCCAATTCAATAGTCCTTCTTTATTATTAGGCAAGCGAATAAAATATCCTACACCAGATGTTCTTATTACAGTACACTCTATAACAAAATCTTTTTCTATGTCCATGATGCTTTTCTTTGTTGTCAACGATGATCATGATTTTATAAGCTCTGTACTGTTCTATCATAACAGCTGACTTTTATTTATCCATGAATTATGATTACAGGTGAATCCAAGCCACTTTACATATGTATACTTGATCACCATTGATTTCAGCACTTTTTCCACTAGAAATATATCGGGATGGTTGGTTTTTTGTAGTTCCATTGCATAAAAAGATGGATTGACCCTGAAAGTCATCCAGTAAATACGTGACAGGATTAGTCATGTTTACTTTTCTTATTGTGAATACTTCTGTTGACCAGCTGGGTGTGTAGCCTTCTTCAAAGGCATGTTTAAACTTGCTTATTCGAACTTGATCACCAAATTTAAATTTTTCCTTTGGAGTGATTTCAATGCGATTGTAAACTGATGATAGGAGATCGTTGGCATTTTTCTTATTCACATCAACAGGTCGCATTTTTATTGATCTATGTGTAGAATTATTATATGTATATGCCTTTTAGAATGGGTATCCATTTATAGTTACCATTAAAACTGAATCCTCGCCACATTTTCTCCTTAAGAGTTCTATTGAAGCGTTCAACAATTGACGCTTTCAATGAACTATAAGTTGAATAATGATTCATTCTCATCAAATTCTGAAAGATGTTATTAAAAAACTCCTTACCATCATCTGTTTGTAGATTTTTTGGTACTCGATGGGAACTATTGAAAATTGATTTCATAGCTTCTGTAGTGGATGATGCCGTCTTATTCTTCAAAGGAACTGCCCACGCATACTTTTAGAAATTATCAATTACAGTCAATAAATAAATATACATATTATTTTCTCCACAAGTCATCGAGTCCCTTAATGACAACTCGACGTCTGATGAAATGTCTTCGTGCAGGTACATTGACAAAAAACTCCACCATTATTTCTCCTCTTTCAACTTTTGATACTTAACATCAGATTGCTTTCTCTGCTTAGATTCCAATGCTGATGACGATGATGATGATGATGATGTTAATGATGATGATGATGATATATATTTAAATGGATTGCTTTTCAAAGCATATTAAATTTTTTTTACGAAGACTATCCTTCATATTTACAGCTTCTTTCTTTTGAATTCGATCCATTTTATCTGTTCCTTAATCAAAAAATAACTGATGCTCAGTATCTATGAGTGATTTCTTTAAATACTAAACAACTGATTAGCTCAACATTTTAAAATCTGATCCAAAATCAAGGAAGTATTAATATTAGACATGATTTCAGATAAACTTTTAGATGTGTACTAACTAGTTTTCGATTCTTTTCAGTCTATCAATTCAATTTTAAATTGGTGGATAGTTCTTTCTTTTCTTATTAATTTCCCCAACGCTCTCTTCTATTTTGTTTTCAATGCTCTCTTTAAATTTCTCGAGTATGTCGAGGAAATATTGTCTAAACTTATTCACAATTTCGAGTGTGTTCAAACTTTGTTCATCAATGTACATATGTGCGCAATATTTTCTCATTTTTTTCAAGTTTATCATCCATACCGAGAGACAGCTTTTAAATTGTTCATGCACACGATTATCAACATACTTTTTTGTGGTAGCATCATTAACATCGATAGGATCATTCATATTCTTCAAAAGCTTATGCTGCACATCAAAGTAGGCTCCTCCTCCTGAGTGTAACCTTAGGGTCATTCTAATTTCATAATTTATTGTGTCCATGAGAGAGTTAAAAATACTATCGACATACTGTCGGTGAATAATTACTGTTTTGTCTTGAAAATCAATATTGTCATCTACATATTTCTTGTTAGCTGCTTGGTGTGATGTTTTAGGCCTTCCAACATTATTTAGACATTTTCCTTCTATATCAAAATCACTCGTAGATGCTAGCGTAAATACTTCCCCAGGAGGACCTTGAGGACCCGTTGTTGAACCATTAACTTGGTTGAAACCCCTTCCGAACTTGTCGACGCTCATTTTGCTTTTAATGATTTGCTTAGTAAGGACTGATGTTAATATATTGTAATATGCGAGCTACGGCTCGAGTAGATAAAACGTTAATCTGGGAGATCACTTCTTTATTTTCTAGTCTATAGAACAATTCAAGTACACACTATACCATTCTTCGCAAATTCTTTCCTTACGAGGTCTCTTTCTTCTCAAATCACTTTATCTCATTTCAATTACTTAGTTCACAAATCCAAACTAATTACTTCTTCTTGTTAACTTTTAACTTTCAATCTATCACAAAACTACAACTTCGCCCATTATCACTTTTCCAATCTCTTCGTGCGGTTCGAAAACCAACTGCCTTGCCTCGATCGCCATCTGTCCTTATATAGTCGCACTTCTGATAGCCAGAAACTTCTAGCAAATTCTTCTACCACTGGAACAAAAAAATTCTGATGTAATAATTCCAAGATGACAGCTGCAGCCAATAATCTCTTGCGGTTATAATTCTCTCTTAAATCTGTGACGTCGTATCCGTCTCTTACTGCGGACACGAACTTCGAGTGAAAAGACACTTCGGAATGTGTTGCCTACATCTGTGCGCGTAGTTATTATGCTACATTATGCTAAGTGCGTCCTCACTTTGGCCATTGTATGGACTCAGTCGATCCACATGAACCACTTTCATTTTGGCCCTTGGTCCTCGCTGGATGCGGTAGACAATATCGTTGATGCGGGTTACTATTCTGTAGGGACCCTCCCAGTTCTGATGCAATTTAGGTGATTTCCCCTTTTGGCGATGGGGATTACACAGCCACACTAGATCTCCTTCCTGGAATCCTGACGTTGTTGCCTTGGCATCATACCTGGTCTTTATGCGGTCGCTCGTTATCTTAATCTGGCTTCTGGTCCTTTGGTGTATGTCCCTAAGGTCCGCCACGTACTTTTCTTCATTTCTGGGCTCATTGGTAGGAGATCCAAATTTCACCTCACTGGGTAACCGAGCTATTCCACAAAACAAGATTTCGAACGGCGTATGTCGAGTAGTGCTATGCACGGCACTTCTCTAGGCCATCAAAAACAAGGGAATCTGCTGGTCCCAATCCCGTTGGTAGTCACCTACGACCTTCGAGAGATGTTTGTCCAAAGTGCTACTGAAACGCTCCACCATACCGTCCGACTGTGGATGAAGCGGGGTTGTCCTTGTTTTTTTGATTCCGAGTAGTTGACACATCTCTTGGAAGATTCTTGACTCGAAATTCCGCCCTTGGTCAGAATGTAATTCCAAGGGTACACCGAATCTGCTCACCCAATTGTAGACGATCTGCTCCGCCACGGTCCTGGCTTCCTGGTTAGGGATCGGAAACGCTCCCGGCCACTTACTGAAGTAGTCCATTACTACGAGTATATACCGTTTACCATTGTCGGTTTCCGGAAAGGGCCCTGCGATGTCAATGGCGATTCGTTCGAAAAGTGCTCCCACGTTGTATTGGTGCATCTTACCTCGAGTTTTGATTCTCGGACCCTTGCACCAGTCTTCGACATCTTCCTTCGCTTTTAACCAATAAAAACGTTCTCGTACCTTTTCTAGCGTCTTATTCACTCCCAAGTGGCCTCCGGACGCCCCGCCATGCATTTCCTGTAACACCTCCTTGACCCTCGTCCGCGGCACGACAAGCTGCATTACAAACGACTTTCCGTCGGAGGATTCCCATTTTCTTCTCAGAACACCTTCTTGGACATGGAGGGAGTCCCACTGCGCAAAATATGCCTTTAAGATCGGGCTTCTGTGAGAGATGTTCTGATGATCCGGTTTCTCCATGTTCTCCTTCCAGGCCAGAATCGGTTCGATATCCGGGTCTTCCTTCTGAGCGTTCCGGATCTCATCTACGCTCCAGCCGGCGATAGGTTCGGCTCTCATTCTTTGGATGGAAACCAGCTCCCATTCTTCCTGACCCGCACAATGTTTACAATCCGTTCTGCATGGTCGCCGGGACAGTGCATCCGCATTAGAGTGGAGTTTTCCTTTACGATGCTGTATTTCGTAGTCGTAGATTTGCAGCCTTTCGATCCATCTTGCGACCTAACCCTCAGGACTCTTGAACTGTAATAGCCATTTTAAGGCTGCATGGTCTGTGCGAAGAACGAACTTCCTCCCATAGAGGTATTTGTGAAAATGCTTCGTAGCCAAGATCAAAGCTAGAAGTTCCCGCCTTGTCACGCAGTAGTTCCTTTCTGGCTTAGAGAGCACCTTGCTGAAGTACACAACCACCTTCTCTTGGCCATCATACACCTGGGAGAGTACGGCTCCTACCCCGACATTACTAGCATCTGCATCCACAATGAACGTTTCCCCGGGAGTGGGGTAAGCTACTATCGGGGCATCGCATAGCCGTTGTTTAAGTGCCTTGAAGCTCTTCTCGCACTCAATTGACCATTTGAATTGTTTTCCCTTTTCCGTCAACTGGTGCAGGCTCTTTGCGATCCCGGCAAAATCCTTCACGAACCGTCTGTAGTAGGTGGCAAGGCCCAGGAAGCTCCTTAGTTGGTGTTTATCTTTGGGGACTGTCGGTTCTCACTCTTTTTGCTGAAATTATGTGCCAAAAGTACTTGACCTTCGCTCTAAACAGGGCGCACTTCTTGGGGTTGAGCTTCAGGTGGGCACTTCGAAGCCTTTAAAACACATCCCTTAGATTGTCTCGGTGTTGGGCAAACGTTTTTCCTACGACGATGACATCATCCAAGTACACCAAACAGGTTTTCCATGTTAACCCTTGCAGGACACATTCCATCAAGCGCTCGAAAGTCGCCGGAGCATTGCACAGCCCGAATGGCATTACCGTGAATTGCCATAGCCCATTTCCTGCGGTGAAGGCGGTTTTCTCCCGGTCTTCTGGATGGATCTGTACCTGCCAGTAGCCATTCTTCAAGTCGAGGGTGGAAAACCATTGGGCTCCTGATAGTGTGTCCAGCGTGTCGTCAATCCGTGGCAGAGGATAGCTGTCTTTCTTGGTGACGTAATTGAGCTGCCGATAGTCCACGCAGAACCGAGTGTTGCCATCTTTCTTCTTAACCAGTACAACCGGTGATGCTCACGGACTTTTGGAACTTTCAATCAGACCTTCTTTCTTCATTGCCGACACCATCTCCGCAACTTCTGTCTGCTTTACCAATGGAAGGCGCCTAGCGGGCTGACGAATTGGTCTAGTATCACCAGTGTCTATTCGATGTTGCACCAGGTGTGTTCGGCCGTATTCTCCGTCCTGTGAGGTAAATACATCAGCGTACTCATTGATAAGATTCTCTGCCATAGTTCGCTGCTCCTGATTCAGCTCACTGGACTGGAGAATCGCCTCTCTCGTTTCTGCTGTCCAAGGTGATGGGAGAGGTTTTGGAGCATCACGTTCAGATATTGTTGCGACGGCGGTAATCGGCGTGCATTTTCCAGTCACCTCCCCTCGCCTTAGTTTGACAGTGTGTGGCCTCGCGTTCAAAACTCTCACTGGAACCATGGTGTTCTTTGGTTCGACTAACGTCTTTCCCACGATGTAGTTTTGAGAATGCTTCTCTGGGTCTGGTTCTACTATGTAGAATCGGTGGCTCCCAAGATCACCTTCCAGCTTTGTCCAAATGATTGTCTCTGAAGACGGCGGCAAAACTTCGTCTTTGCTGATGACTGTCCTGAGAGTTACGGCATTCTCGTTTCCGTACACCATCGGAATCTCCACATTTCGATACCTAAGTACTTGCATCCCGATGTCCAAGATTACTTCATTTGCTTTCATGAAGTCTATTCCGATGATGCACCCGTCGCATATATCTGTCACCAGAAACGCATGGGAGAACGTCAGTCCCACCAGAGTAATCGTAAGACGAACTTCTCCAAACACCTTCGCCATTTCCCCTGTCGCAGTCTTCAGGCAGTAGCTGTTGGTGTTGTACAGCCATGAGCTTCTGACGATATCTCTTCTTACAATTTTGGTCCCGGGGGCCTCGATTCCAGTAACCAACTTCTGCCCCGCGAAGTTGGTCCTTACGCATTTCCCGACTGCTGGTTTTGGGGAAGTCTGACCGACAGGATGGATGTTATCACCGCCGGATGCTTCATCTCTGCTTCCCCTACTTCCGCAATGTGGACAATTTCCTCATCTAGGTGCACTTTTGCACTGCCGTTGTAGGTGTCCGGTTTGGTTGCAATTCCAGCAACGGATTTGACTTCCGCGAGGTTTTTTCTTCATCCATGACGGCTGTTCCTGGCATGAGCATTCCACCACGGACATTTCCCTGACACGGTGTATTCCCCGGTATGCTTGGTCCGCAGCCTTCATTGACAAAGCGAATGCCAATGCCTCGGGGAGTGTTCGCTTTTCAGCCATCCTTACAGTTGTCTATCCTCTATGGCCTGAATAAAATCTTCCACCGCCATTTCGTTGATAAGCTCCTCACCGGCTTTAGGGTATGAAAGATGGGCTAGTCGCTCTATATCCGCTTGCAACTGTTGGAGCGTTTCCCCCCTTTTCTGGACTCGACTACGCAGCTGAACCCTGTACACCTGCTGCATGTGTTCATCCCCAAACCGCATCTCGATAGCCTGAACCAGAGAGTCGTAGTTCTGCTGTTTATCTTCCGGGATGGTCTGCAAGAGCTCCTTACAGCCATTTGCAGTTGTCTATCCTCTATGGCCTGAATAAAAGCTTCCACCGCCATTTCGTTGATAAACTCCTCACCGGCTTTATTGTATGAAAGATGGGCTAGTCGCTCTATATCCGTGTACAATTAATGTACAGAGTCACTGTGAAATGCACACGCATTGCACATAATCACTGCACTTCAACTCCAGACATTATTATTATTTTGCTAAGTAAACAATTTTATGTTTCCCACAGGTAGTTTAGCATAAGCACCTTGTGTATCTTATCATATCATATTGTATTTCTGTTATATATATGGGTGAGATACCCATATCCAACATAGTTCACGAATGTACTAAGTAAGCAAAAATAATGTATAAATAAGAAATCATTTTAATAATAAATCAGATTAATTTCAAAAACGACAGAAGTTGGTCTCATTGAATAGCTATCCCCCCACCAGAGGTAAGGTGGCTGTTCAAGTTTAACCGCAGGAAAAGTATCCTATAGCTGTTGAATAGCTATCCCCTTACGAGAGGTAAGGTGGCTTTTCAACCTTGCAATCGTAGGATCAATATCCTACATTTGGTCCTTCGAGCAATAGGAACCTACATATATATGGTCCTTTTGAAAAATTACGAGCAACGAGAGGAAAACGCTACAGCATATACATAAGAGTCCAAGACGAGCTGCGATAGAAAGCAGATACGGAACTTAACCTAATACCGAGATGAAGAATACAGACGATTTGATCGAGCAACAGAGGGAAAAGGCGGAGCGGATAAAGAAGGTATCAGACAAATTCACTAGGGAGCCCAAGATACGGTGAACCAAAGAGTTCGTACAGGAACGGTTGAGTGAACTTACTTTGCACTGGGAAGAATTCGAAAAGGGAGATGAGGAAATACGCGGACAGGAGGACTACGATAAAAACCACTCGTACATAAAGTCGAAATATTACGAGCAAGTGGAAGCAATCGTAGTAGCGGTACGGAAGAAATTTGAGGCGAGATTGGACGAAATTCGTGAAGATGAAAAGAATAAGGCTGAAGAAATGGCTCCAAAACGAAGAAGCTCATCAGACAAAGAGCAGAAGCAAAACAAGAATCCACTGCAGTCCAACAACAAGCATGAGGATGATGACATCGACGAAGAGCAGAAACGAAGACTAAAGCGCCAAGAAGCACAGAAGCAGGCATTCTTTAGATCACTGGATAGAATGGATCAAACCAGGTCCACGTCAAAAGGGTATTACGTTCACAAGCAGCAGCTTATACACAACCAATGGGCAGTAATAACTGCAATGCATAACGATATAGTTGAACACTCCGAGACGAGCATGGTCAATGACTACCTGACTGAGCATGAAGAGCTGGAAGAAATATACGAAGAAGTGATGGTGAAATTGCAGGAAAAACTAGAAGAATTCGCAATTCAAAAAGATGGAACGAGTGGATATACACAGCAGGAGTTGAAATTGCCAGTACTTAAGCTTCCAACATTCGGTGGCGACTACAGGCAACGGAAATCCTTCATTGATCTATTTGAGCAAGCCATACATAAAAATGAAAAATTGGGGAATGCTCAAAAAATGCACTACCTGAAAACACACGTGAGAGGAGACGCTGCAAAAATAATACAACACTTGCAAATAATGGACAGCAATTATGAGACGGCAAAAGTGGCATTGATGAACAGATATGAGAATTCACGGTTACTAGTGAATGCGCAGATACAGGCATTAATGAACCAAAAAGACTGCCAGTTTGAGTCTGCAGCACATCTGAGAAGGCTTCATTATACAACAACGGAATGCGTGAACTCTTTAAAAGGTCTAAACATAGAGACAGCAAGCTGGGATCCAATGATACTCTATATTGTTTCCCAGAAACTACACAACGAGACAAAAAGGCGTATGAGCAGTCATTGAAAAATCCAAAAGACCTGCAACCTCTTGATGACTTCCTTAAATTTCTAGAGAACAAATTCCATGCTCTAGATAATTTAGAGGAAAACGAAATAACACGAATACGAAATAACAAAAACCGGTAAACACCAGGAAAGGCTTCTATAAAAACTATCATGCAACGGTTAGTCCATGTTGTAAGCTATGCAATGGTTCACACTGATTACACAACTGCCAGAGGTTCAGTTAAATGCCAGTAATACAACGGAACGAATTGATTCAGAGGGAGAAGCTTTGTAAAAATTGTTTCAAGGAAACTCACGAAACATCGAGAGGTTCTTCCTACAAAGCATGTCAAGTGTGTAAAAAACGACATCATACCCTACTGCACGTTAATGACACGAATCGGCTTTTGGAGCAAGCACAAACAAATTTCTCATACAACACACAGCATAACGAAATACTGCTAGCGACAGCAATGGTAAAAACAAACTGGAAAGGATGCGACTATTATCTACGAGCACTAGTTGACCAAGAATCTCAATCCTCCTTCATTACCGAAGATGCAGTACAAAGGCTACAACTACAAAAGAAGAGACCCTATGCAACGATAACTGGACTTGGAACGACAAAAGCAGGAACGTCAAGAAGCAAGGTTGAGCTAAATATTGCTTCAATTTATACATCCGAATTTCGAACATAGGGAACATTCTTCGTACTGGATAAATTAACAAAATTTTTACCGGACGAATCGTTCAAGGTAAAGGAATGGAATCATCTAAAAAATCTACCTTTAGCCGACCCATCATACAACAAATAAGCAAACGTGGACATGCTAATTGGAGCAGATATTTTCCAAGAGATAATACTGGAAGGAGAAATAAAGGGTAACGTGGCACTCCAATAACACAAAACACGAAGCTGGGATGGATACTATCCGGAAGTTTTCATCACAATAAAACGACAAGTGAATAAACAATATGCTGCATATCCAACGTGGAGTTGAATGAACAATTGAAGCTATTTTGGGAGACAGACGAGGTCCAAGATAAAAGAAGTCTTCCGGAAGAAGAATCACATTGCGAAGAGATATACGAGAAGACTCACAGGAGGGATAAAACAGGAAGATATATTGTGCGACTTCCATTTAAAAAAGATGCGGAAAAACTAGGCAAGTCAAAAGATAGAGCATTAGCACGTTTTCTGCAAACCGAGAAAAAATTCATCAAAAATAAATCATTACACGAAGACTACAAGCAGTTCATGCAAGAATACTTGGAATTCGGCCACGTGGAACCAGTTAAACCAACATCAAGAAGACAGGAAAGAAAAGAGACGTATTATCTACCACACCAAGCAGTCATCAGGCCAGATAATTCAACCACCAAAATTAGTGTAGTCTTTGACGCATCAGCAAAAACGAGCTCAGGAATAAGCCTAAACGATACCATGCTAACCGGTCCAGTTATTCAGCAAGATTTGTTCACCATAATGACGCTCTGGAGAAAACATAAATACGTTTATAGAGCGGATATCGAAAAGATGTATCGCCAGATATTGGTTGCTGAAGAAGACAGAGATTTCCAGAGGATTCTTTGGAGGGAACATCCAAAAGAAAATATAAAGGAATATCGGCTAACAACAGTAACGTATGGTACATCCTCAGCACCGTACTTGGCCATTAAAATACAGCTTGCATCCGATGAAGAAGGAAAGTATCAGATAGCACCAAAAATAACAAAGCAAGACTTTTATGTGGATGATCTCCTTACTGGGGAAGATACACTATATGAAGCAAGAAGAGCACAGCAAGAAATAATACAGCTAATGAAAAGCGGGGGATTCAAACTCCGAAAATGGTCCTCAAATTCTAATGAGCTACTCAGAAGCATAGACCCTGGAGATCGGGAGCAAGAACGATTTAAATTAAATGACTATGATCCAATCAAAACGTTAGGGATTTATTGGCAACCCGAATCAAATACATTTGAATTTAAAATCTCCTTAGACCCAACAAAAGAAAATCTGACAAATAGAAAGATAGTGTCAGAAACGGCAAGACTGTTTGACCCATTGGGTTGTAATAAAAGCGAAACTGATTCAACAAGAGCTTTGGGAATGCAAAATTTAATGGGACGAAAAATTGTCAGACGAATTATCCAAAAAATGGACAGAATTCAGGGAACAACTTCACCACATAGAACAACTAAAGATACCACGTTGGAATAAGTACGAAGCTAAGTACCGCATGGAGCTACACGGATTCTGTGATGCATCAGAGAAAGCTTTCGCAGCAGCAATCTACACAAGAATCATAACTAAAACAGGGACAGTATTTAGAACACTGTTATGTGCTAAATCGAAAGTGGCACCTATAAAAAAAATATCACTACCAAGACTTGAGCTTTGCGGAGCTGTGCTTCTCGCCAGACTAATGAAAAGGATAAAGGAAGCACTGGAATTGAATGGGGTGGATTCATATGCCTGGACTGACTCCATGATAATACTCGCGTGGCTAGCTGGAAATCCGAGCAGGTGAAAAAACTACGTAGAAAACTGAGTCACGGAACTAATCGGCATACTAAGTTCTGATAAATGTCATCACGTTAGAGGGAAGGATAATCCAGCAGATTGTGCCTCCAGAGGGATATGCCCTTCACAGCTAAAGGGGTATGATATTTGGTGGACTGGCCCAAAATGGTTAACACAACCAGAAATTACCTATACTGGTATCAAACAACACACTACGGACTTGGAAGAACGTAAAGTAAAAATGTATGCATTAACAACATTAAAAGAACAAATGCCTGATAATATTGAAAGGATGTTAACACAATACAGCACACTGAGGCGACTAACAAGAGTGCTTGCATATTGTAAGCGGTTTATTCACAGCGAAGGAATATCTGAGAAAAATAAACGTTTAGGACCATTAACATGGGTCGAAATATGGGCTGCAACAAAAAATGTAATGAAAAAAGTACAACATGCAGTGTTTAACGAATAAATCAGGCATCTTAAAAAAGGAAAAGAAATCGAAAAGAAGAGCAAGCTCTGGTGTCTTAATGCATTTATTGACGAAGACGATATGATTCGAGTAGGAGGACGGTTAGCAGAAGCAGATATCTCACCGTCACAAAAACATCCATCTCACAACAATGCTAATTGAAGACGCTCATAAATCAACCTTGCACGGAGGTTATGGCTTGACACATTCATACATTCGACAGCGATATTGGATTATTAACGGCCTTAGTGCTGTCAAGCAAACAATCTGCAGGTGTACTACATGTTTTAGACACAAAGCAAAAACTAGAATGCAACTGATGGGAAACCTTCCACAACCAAGGGTGAGGAAAAACAGACCATTTTCGCATACAGGAGTCGACTACGCTGGCCCAATAGATATCAGAATGGCCAAAGGAAGAGGTAACAAGTCGTACAAAGGGGGTATGTGGCAATATTCATATGCCTGGCCACGAAAGCCATTCATATTGAAGCAGTGAGCGATCTGACAGCAAATGCATTCATAGCAGCCTTCAAAAGATTGTGTGCCAGAAGAGGTCATGTCGGGCATGTCTATAGTGACAATGGTACGAATTTTGTGGCTGCAAACAAGATCTTACAGTCAAATGTAAAAGAAGTAGCAAAGTATAATTCAGAAATTTGCGATCCCTTACCATCAAACCATACACAATGGCATTTCATACCCCCGGGGTCTCCGCATTTTGGTGGCCTTTGGCAGGCTGTTGTAAAATCAATAAAACACCATCTCAAGCGAACAATAGGTGAACACAAGTTAACGTACGAAGAGCTTTCAACATTGTTAACGCAAATAGAGGCATGCCTAAACTCCAGACCCCTTTGTCCACTTTCGAATGATCCCGAGGAGACAGATGTTTTAACACCAGGACATTTATTTATCGGTGCGGCCCTGCTAGCACCACCAGAAGAATGCAGACTCGACAGCAAAGAGGGATTACCCGGTGGCAATTGTTGGAAAGAACGCAACAATATTTTTGGAAAAAATGGAGCACAAGTTACCTCGCAACACTTCAGCAGCGGCCGAAGTGGACGATGAACAAAATGAATTTTATGAGATATGAGCCTTAACTCTGGTGGGGGGTCTCACAATACCAAACACCTTGTTCTATGGATTTTCAACGAATCACTCATTGCTTTAATTCTAGACTATTTATATACAATTTTTACAAAGAAAAATGAAAATGACAAACATAAAATTAGATAACTCTACTGTCTGGTCGCACAGGTGTTGGATGACCAGCACCCAGACGGTGATATGACACCTTCGATGTGCACAGTAAACTGCTGATTACGTGGAAACTATGTTGTTCACTACATGTTGGCGCCACGACTTGTTGCCTACACCCTGAATTGTTCATCCGCAAACATTGTTGGTTGTTCAGCCTGATTCACTGATGAGCGTCTTCTGGTCAGTTCTCGAGGTGCTGGTTCTGGCTGCTGCTACAATTGGATGGTTATTGCTGACCTCGACCGTAGTCTTTTGATTACTATGATGACCACTGATGTAATTAGTAGAAACACTACGCCTCCGGTCAATGAATGTTGGTGAATTTTGTAATTCCTAATCTCCTTTAATAGTACCTCCTGGTTCCTTTGGAGACTAATATCGTGCTGAACCTTCACGATTTGATTAGAGATGTGTGATGCCAAAACAGGATCTTCTTCTTTTTTATAGTTGAAGTTAATTAGCTGCTCCGAAATGTTTTGAATGGGAAGGTACGAAGAATTCAGTCTTGTTGTTATGGTTTGCTTCCCGAAAAGGATCATAATTGATTGGTGTATTCTGCAGTTTGTTTGAAGTTTCAGAATCCCAGTCTCCTTCAGTGTAGCAGGGTTTATTGTCGAACCACAGGCGATGTCTATTTTGATTTCATAAGGCGCACTAAATATCCATGTATTAGTGTGCTGCATCTTTACCCAGTAAAATTGTGGCTGCACGGTTCGAGTGACGCATGATGATGGTAACCTTTGTGTATGCCGCAGAAGTTCTATTTCACATGAGCTTACACTTGATCCTGCTGTATATATTGGATGCTGCATTTCACACCAATATGTATCAGAGGACCTTTGTTTACATGAAGAGAAGTGACCTTCGCTTAAGGGATAATAGTGATCTCCCTGAATATTGACTATTAGATAGTCCGCTGATGGAACAATATATGTGAACTTCTGATCATGCCAAGTGGGGACAGGAAGAATCTAGTACATTTTGAATTTTTCGCCGTAGAGGAGAGGTAATGTTAGTTCTATTATGATGTTTCGCCCAGTTACTCTTGCTCTTGGTTGTAAAGTCTTGTACAATTGAATTACTGACTCATGATGTCGGTCTCCAGGTATCATCATATTCCTTGGTATGCTGTCATGTATGCGAGATAATTCTAATTTAAACTGCTGCACGGTCAAAATTAAAGGATGTATTTGACCGTGATGTGTTGCCAGTATTACGTTGAGTAGTATGGTTTGTGTATTATGGTAGTGAATCATTGTAAGGATGCTTGGAAAGGCGGTAGAGATGAATAACTGAAATGCATGCTCATTATTATTCTGATTTTCCAGCCTTGAAATCATATTCATCAACGTCTGTAGTTGTCTTTGTGAAGATGAGTGTTCTTCTTTAAAAATGTTTAGTGTAGAGTCTATGATTGTTGTCTGATTTTTGACTAAATTCAACAGATGTTGCTCATTGGTTCCGATTCTGTCTATTGTTTCTTCGTAATGATTAGCAAAGTGTTGATCTAATATTCCGAACAATTCATTTGTGATAGTTCCGACGAAATGGAAGGGTGAACGTCTGATTCTGCGTTGTGGATCGTTGTTGGCATGGAGCAATACTTCATTGTTTAGTTCTATTTGTTGAAGTTGATTTTCGAATAAATTCAATGTATTGTTGCATAGCCATGAATTCGATTGAGTCAGATTGGTGGTGGAACAAATTTCATTCATATGTCTTAGACATTTCTTGTACACATTGTATTCCAACCAATAATTAGTTAGGTTAAAAAATACTACAGTCTTCCAAGAACTCAGTACTAAATTCGCTCGACCGATATCCTCAAAATATATGCCTGGGTTTGTCGCGAATGGAGTTATATCAAAGTTATCTGTGGCTCCTTGAGTGGTTATTGGACTTATCGCTATTGCTATGATACACATCAAAAGAATAGGTTTAAAACATGCGCGTCCCACGGAAGATGTTACAGCTGAGTTATTAATTACGCCTGCCTTGCCTGATAGTTTTCCAATTCCTGCGTCGCTGCTGTCTGTGCTTTCTTCTGCATTGCTTTCAATCGGTAGTAGACTCAGCTTCGTTATTGGTCTTTTTGCGTGTCGCTTGTTGCAGTAAACAGTGACTGCACGGACATTCTTATCCTTTCCTTGATGCAGTTCAGTTACATTGCCCAGGTTCCATTTAGTGGGTGGTAATCGATCATCCTTAACCAACACTATATCACCAATAGAAAGGTTTGGTTTTCCTTGTTTCCACTTTGTTCTTTGTTGTAGTTGTACCAAATATTCAGAATCTTTTGAGTTAGCAGCCATCGTGAACGAAAACTTCGCTTCTGATCTAATCTTGGATTAGGTACTGTCCAGGTGTAAGCACTGGGTTATAATCAACGTCATTTCTTATCGTGACCAACGGACGAGAATTTAGACAGGCTTCGATTTGAGTTAAAACTGTGGACAGCTCTTCAAATGTCAAAGTAGTATCCCCAATGACTCTCTTTAAGTGGAACTTCATTGCTTTTACTGCGGCTTCCCATAAGCCTCCGAAATGTGGTGCGGTGGGTGGAATGAAATGCCACTGTATGCCACCCAAAACTAACTTTTCTGCGGCTTCTTTATTGCCTTGAGTGATTACAGATTTAAAAAGTTCTTGAATCTCTTTGTTCGCTCCGACAAACGTTGTTCCGCAGTCGCTGTAGAAATGTGTGCAATATCCTCTTCTGGACGTGAATCTTCTAACGGCCGCTAAAAATGCTTCTGATGTGAGATCGCTGACAAGTTCCAGGTGAATTGCCTTAGTTGATAAACACACAAAGACCGCAATGTAGCCCTTTATCGATCGGTTGCCTCTACCTTTTGAAATGAGTATCTGAATTGGGCCTGCGTAATCAATACCAGTGTGTGTAAATGGCCTTGATGGCGTTACCCTCGGAGTTGGCAGCATTCCCATAATTTGACACTTTGTACGAATTTTGTGGCTGCAAACAAGATCTTACAGTCAAATGTAAAAGAAGTAGCAAAGTATAATTCAGAAATTTGCTATCTCTTATCATCAAACCATACACAATGGCATTTCATACCCCCGGGGTCTCCGCATTTTGGTGGCCTTTGGCAGGCTGTTGTAAAATCAATAAAACACCATCTCAAGCGAACAATAGGTGAACACAAGTTAACGTACGAAGAGCTTTCAACATTGTTAACGCAAATAGAGGCATGCCTAAACTCCAGACCCCTTTCTCCACTTTCGAATGATCCCGAGGAGACAGATGTTTTAACACCAGGACATTTTTTTATCGGTGCGGCCCTGCCAGCACCACCAGAAGAATGCAGACTCGACAGCAAAGAGGGATTACCCGGTGGCAATTGTTGGAAAGAACGCCACAATATTTTTGGAAAAAATGGAGCACAAGTTACCTCGCAACACTTCAGCAGCGGCCGAAGTGGACGATGAACAAAATGAATTTTATGAGATGTGAGCCTTAACTCTGGTGGGGGGTCTCACAATACCAAACACCTTGTTCTATGGATTTTCAACGAATCACTCATTGCTTTAATTCTAGACTATTTATATACAATTTTTACAAAGAAAAATGAAAATGACAAACATAAAATTAGATAACTCTACTGTCTGGTCGCACAGGTGTTGGATGACCAGCACCCAGACGGTGATATGACACCTTCGATGTGCACAGTAAACTGCTGATTACGTGGAAACTATGTTGTTCACTACATGTTGGCGCCACGACTTGTTGCCTACACCCTGAATTGTTCATCCGCAAACATTGTTGGTTGTTCAGCCTGATTCACTGATGAGCGTCTTCTGGTCAGTTCTCGAGGTGCTGGTTCTGGCTGCTGCTACAATTGGATGGTTATTGCTGACCTCGACCGTAGTCTTTTGATTACTATGATGACCACTGATGTAATTAGTAGAAACACTACGCCTCCGGTCAATGAATGTTGGTGAATTTTGTAATTCCTAATCTCCTTTAATAGTACCTCCTGGTTCCTTTGGAGACTAATATCGTGCTGAACCTTCACGATTTGATTAGAGATGTGTGATGCCAAAACAGGATCTTCTTCTTTTTTATAGTTGAAGTTAATTAGCTGCTCCGAAATGTTTTGAATGGGAAGGTACGAAGAATTCAGTCTTGTTATTATGGTTTGCTTCCCGAAAAGGATCATAGTTGATTGGTGTATTCTGCAGTTTGTTTGAAGTTTCAGAATCCCAGTCTCCTTCAGTGTAGCAGGGTTTATTGTCGAACCACAGGCGATGTCTATTTTGATTTCATAAGGCGCACTAAATATCCATGTATTAGTGTGCTGCATCTTTACCCAGTAAAATTGTGGCTGCACGGTTCGAGTGACGCATGATGATGGTAACCTTTGTGTATGCCGCAGAAGTTCTATTTCACATGAGCTTACACTTAATCCTGCTGTATATATTGTATGCTGCATTTCACACCAATATGTATCAGAGGACCTTTGTTTACATGAAGAGAAGTGACCTTCGCTTAAGGGATAATAGTGATCTCCCTGAATATTGACTATTAGATAGTCCGCTGATGGAACAATATATGTGAACTTCTGATCATGCCAAGTGGGGACAGGAAGAATCTAGTACATTTTGAATTTTTCGCCGTAGAGGAGAGGTAATGTTAGTTCTATTATGATGTTTCGCCCAGTTACTCTTGCTCTTGGTTGTAAAGTCTTGTACAATTGAATTACTGACTCATGATGTCGGTCTCCAGGTATCATCATATTCCTAGGTATGCTGTCATGTATGCGAGATAATTCTATTTTAAACTGCTGCACGGTCAAAATTAAAGGATGTATTTGACCGTGATGTGTTGCCAGTATTATGTTGAGTAGTATGGTTTGTGTATTATGGTAGTGAATCATTGTAAGGATGCTTGGAAAGGCGGTAGAGATGAATAATTGAAATGCATGCTCATTATTATTCTGATTTTCCAGCCTTGAAATCATATTCATCAACGTCTGTAGTTGTCTTTGTGAAGATGAGTGTTCTTCTTTAAAAATGTTTAGTGTAGAGTCTATGATTGTTGTCTGATTTTTGACTAAATTCAACAGATGTTGCTCATTGGTTCCGATTCTGTCTATTGTTTCTTCGTAATGATTAGCAAAGCGTTGATCTAATATTCCGAACAATTCATTTGTGATAGTTCCGACGAAATGGAAGGGTGAACGTCTGATTCTGCGTTGTGGATCGTTGTTGGCATGGAGCAATACTTCATTGTTTAGTTCTATTTGTTGAAGTTGATTTTCGAATAAATTCAATGTATTGTTGCATAGCCATGAATTCGATTGAGTCAGATTGGTGGTGGAACAAATTTCATTCATATGTCTTAGACATTTCTTGTACACATTGTATTCCAACCAATAATTAGTTAGGTTAAAAAATACTACAGTCTTCCAAGAACTCACTACTAAATTCGCTCGACCGATATCCTCAAAATATATGCCTGGGTTTGTCGCGAATGGAGTTATATCAAAGTTATCTGTGGCTACTTGAGTGGTTATTGGACTTATCGCTATTGCTATGATACACATCAAAAGAATAGGTTTAAAACATGCGCGTCCCACGGAAGATGTTATAGCTGAGTTATTAATTACGCCTGCCTTGCCTGATAGTTTTCCAATTCCTGCGTCGCTGCTGTCTGTGCTTTCTTCTGCATTGCTTTCAATCGGTAGTAGACTCAGCATCGTTATTGGTCTTTTTGCGTGTCGCTTGTTGCAGTAAACAGTGACTGCACGGACATTCTTATCCTTTCCTTGATGCAGTTCAGTTACATTGCCCAGGTTCCATTTAGTGGGTGGTAATCGATCATCCTTAACCAACACTATATCACCAATAGAAAGGTTTGGTTTTCCTTGTTTCCACTTTGTTCTTTGTTGTAGTTGTACCAAATATTCAGAAGACCATCTCTGCCAAAAATCTTAAGTGATCTTTTGAGTTAGCAGCCATCGTGAACGAAAACTTCGCTTCTGATCTAATCTTGGATTAGGTACTGTCCAGGTGTAAGCACTGGGTTATAATCAACGTCATTTCTTATCGTGACCAACGGACGAGAATTTAGACAGGCTTCGATTTGAGTTAAAACTGTGGACAGCTCTTCAAATGTCAAAGTAGTATCCCCAATGACTCTCTTTAAGTGGAACTTCATTGCTTTTACTGCGGCTTCCCATAAGCCTCCGAAATGTGGTGCGGTGGGTGGAATGAAATGCCACTGTATGCCACCCAAAACTAACTTTTCTGCGGCTTCTTTATTGCCTTGAGTGATTACAGATTTAAAAAGTTCTTGAATCTCTTTGTTCGCTCCGACAAACGTTGTTCCGCAGTCGCTGTAGAAATGTGTGCAATATCCTCTTCTGGACGTGAATCTTCTAACGGCCGCTAAAAATGCTTCTGATGTGAGATCGCTGACAAGTTCCAGGTGAATTGCCTTAGTTGATAAACACACAAAGACCGCAATGTAGCCCTTTATCGATCGGTTGCCTCTACCTTTTGAAATGAGTATCTGAATTGGGCCTGCGTAATCAATACCAGTGTGTGTAAATGGCCTTGATGGCGTTACCCTCGGAGTTGGCAGCATTCCCATAATTTGACACTTTGTACGAATTTTGTGGCTGCAAACAAGATCTTACAGTCAAATGTAAAAGAAGTAGCAAAGTATAATTCAGAAATTTGCTATCTCTTATCATCAAACCATACACAATGGCATTTCATACCCCCGGGGTCTCCGCATTTTGGTGGCCTTTGGCAGGCTGTTGTAAAATCAATAAAACACCATCTCAAGCAAACAATAGGTGAACACAAGTTAACGTACGAAGAGCTTTCAACATTGTTAACGCAAATAGAGGCATGCCTAAACTCCAGACCCCTTTCTCCACTTTCGAATGATCCCGAGGAGACAGATGTTTTAACACCAGGACATTTTTTTATCGGTGCGGCCCTGCCAGCACCACCAGAAGAATGCAGACTCGACAGCAAAGAGGGATTACCCGGTGGCAATTGTTGGAAAGAACGCCACAATATTTTTGGAAAAAATGGAGCACAAGTTACCTCGCAACACTTCAGCAGCGGCCGAAGTGGACGATGAACAAAATGAATTTTATGAGATGTGAGCCTTAACTCTGGTGGGGGGTCTCACAATACCAAACACCTTGTTCTATGGATTTTCAACGAATCACTCATTGCTTTAATTCTAGACTATTTATATACAATTTTTACAAAGAAAAATGAAAATGACAAACATAAAATTAGATAACTCTACTGTCTGGTCGCACAGGTGTTGGATGACCAGCACCCAGACGGTGATATGACACCTTCGATGTGCACAGTAAACTGCTGATTACGTGGAAACTATGTTGTTCACTACATGTTGGCGCCACGACTTGTTGCCTACACCCTGAATTGTTCATCCGCAAACATTGTTGGTTGTTCAGCCTGATTCACTGATGAGCGTCTTCTGGTCAGTTCTCGAGGTGCTGGTTCTGGCTGCTGCTACAATTGGATGGTTATTGCTGACCTCGACCGTAGTCTTTTGATTACTATGATGACCACTGATGTAATTAGTAGAAACACTACGCCTCCGGTCAATGAATGTTGGTGAATTTTGTAATTCCTAATCTCCTTTAATAGTACCTCCTGGTTCCTTTGGAGACTAATATCGTGCTGAACCTTCACGATTTGATTAGAGATGTGTGATGCCAAAACAGGATCTTCTTCTTTTTTATAGTTGAAGTTAATTAGCTGCTCCGAAATGTTTTGAATGGGAAGGTACGAAGAATTCAGTCTTGTTATTATGGTTTGCTTCCCGAAAAGGATCATAGTTGATTGGTGTATTCTGCAGTTTGTTTGAAGTTTCAGAATCCCAGTCTCCTTCAGTGTAGCAGGGTTTATTGTCGAACCACAGGCGATGTCTATTTTGATTTCATAAGGCGCACTAAATATCCATGTATTAGTGTGCTGCATCTTTACCCAGTAAAATTGTGGCTGCACGGTTCGAGTGACGCATGATGATGGTAACCTTTGTGTATGCCGCAGAAGTTCTATTTCACATGAGCTTACACTTGATCCTGCTGTATATATTGTATGCTGCATTTCACACCAATATGTATCAGAGGACCTTTGTTTACATGAAGAGAAGTGACCTTCGCTTAAGGGATAATAGTGATCTCCCTGAATATTGACTATTAGATAGTCCGCTGATGGAACAATATATGTGAACTTCTGATCATGCCTAGTGGGGACAGGAAGAATCTAGTACATTTTGAATTTTTCGCCGTAGAGGAGAGGTAATGTTAGTTCTATTATGATGTTTCGCCCAGTTACTCTTGCTCTTGGTTGTAAAGTCTTGTACAATTGAATTACTGACTCATGATGTCGGTCTCCAGGTATCATCATATTCCTTGGTATGCTGTCATGTATGCGAGATAATTCTATTTTAAACTGCTGCACGGTCAAAATTAAAGGATGTATTTGACCGTGATGTGTTGCCAGTATTATGTTGAGTAGTATGGTTTGTGTATTATGGTAGTGAATCATTGTAAGGATGCTTGGAAAGGCGGTAGAGATGAATAATTGAAATGCATGCTCATTATTATTCTGATTTTCCAGCCTTGAAATCATATTCATCAACGTCTGTAGTTGTCTTTGTGAAGATGAGTGTTCTTCTTTAAAAATGTTTAGTGTAGAGTCTATGATTGTTGTCTGATTTTTGACTAAATTCAACAGATGTTGCTCATTGGTTCCGATTCTGTCTATTGTTTCTTCGTAATGATTAGCAAAGCGTTGATCTAATATTCCGAACAATTCATTTGTGATAGTTCCGACGAAATGGAAGGGTGAACGTCTGATTCTGCGTTGTGGATCGTTGTTGGCATGGAGCAATACTTCATTGTTTAGTTCTATTTGTTGAAGTTGATTTTCGAATAAATTCAATGTATTGTTGCATAGCCATGAATTCGATTGAGTCAGATTGGTGGTGGAACAAATTTCATTCATATGTCTTAGACATTTCTTGTACACATTGTATTCCAACCAATAATTAGTTAGGTTAAAAAATACTACAGTCTTCCAAGAACTCACTACTAAATTCGCTCGACCGATATCCTCAAAATATATGCCTGGGTTTGTCGCGAATGGAGTTATATCAAAGTTATCTGTGGCTACTTGAGTGGTTATTGGACTTATCGCTATTGCTATGATACACATCAAAAGAATAGGTTTAAAACATGCGCGTCCCACGGAAGATGTTATAGCTGAGTTATTAATTACGCCTGCCTTGCCTGATAGTTTTCCAATTCCTGCGTCGCTGCTGTCTGTGCTTTCTTCTGCATTGCTTTCAATCGGTAGTAGACTCAGCTTCGTTATTGGTCTTTTTGCGTGTCGCTTGTTGCAGTAAACAGTGACTGCACGGACATTCTTATCCTTTCCTTGATGCAGTTCAGTTACATTGCCCAGGTTCCATTTAGTGGGTGGTAATCGATCATCCTTAACCAACACTATATCACCAATAGAAAGGTTTGGTTTTCCTTGTTTCCACTTTGTTCTTTGTTGTAGTTGTACCAAATATTCAGAATCTTTTGAGTTAGCAGCCATCGTGAACGAAAACTTCGCTTCTGATCTAATCTTGGATTAGGTACTGTCCAGGTGTAAGCACTGGGTTATAATCAACGTCATTTCTTATCGTGACCAACGGACGAGAATTTAGACAGGCTTCGATTTGAGTTAAAACTGTGGACAGCTCTTCAAATGTCAAAGTAGTATCCCCAATGACTCTCTTTAAGTGGAACTTCATTGCTTTTACTGCGGCTTCCCATAAGCCTCCGAAATGTGGTGCGGTGGATGGAATGATATGCCACTGTATGCCATCCAAAACTAGCTTTTCTGCGGCTTCTTTATTGCCTTGAGTGATTACAGATTTAAAAAGTTCTTGAATCTCTTTGTTCGCTCCGACAAACGTTGTTCCGCAGTCGCTGTAGAAATGTGTGCAATATCCTCTTCTGGACGTGAATCTTCTAACGGCCGCTAAAAATGCTTCTGATGTGAGATCGCTGACAAGTTCCAGGTGAATTGCCTTAGTTGATAAACACACAAAGACCGCAATGTAGCCCTTTATCGATCGGTTGCCTCTACCTTTTGAAATGAGTATCTGAATTGGGCCTGCGTAATCAATACCAGTGTGTGTAAATGGCCTTGATGGCGTTACCCTCGGAGTTGGCAGCATTCCCATAATTTGACCCTTTGTAGCTGCATTAAAGCGATGACATAGTACGCAATTATAGATTACTTGACGAATCACAGATTTAGCTTGAAGGATCCAGAATGACTGACGGAGCGTTGCCAATGTTAACTGAATTCCTCCATGCAGTGTTTTCTCATGAATGTGTTTAACTAATAATTTGGTGAATATGTTGTTGCGTGGTATTATGTACGGGTGCTTCTCCTTTTCTGATAGACTTGCGTTGTCAAGTCTGCCCCCGACCACAAGAATATTCTCGTTGTCTAAGCGTGCGGTTAGGGCAAGGAGTCTGCTCTTCTTGTGAAGATTGTGTCCATTCTGTAGGCACCTGATTTCTTCTAAAAATTCGGTTCGTTGAATTAAACGGATGCTAAATTTTAGAGCACCTTCAAGTTCATAGGTGGTCAGGTCTCCAGTTTGTTTGTTTGCTTGATATTTACAGTTCATTGCAAACCGTTTACAGTAGGAAATCGTTCTAATTAGTCTTGTATACGAGGAAAATCGTTCGACGATGTTGTCTTTCTTTACTGTTGAAATTAAAGAGACTGTCGCGTCCATGGAATCAGCTTCGGAAGGTTGATGTTTCTCGGATTCTGTCGGCCAATATTCAATGGCCTTTTCAAGCCACAAAAGTCCACTCCACCATAGAGAATGATGTTTTAGTTTAGTTGGTGTTACGCCTCTTGATGCACAGTCTGCAGGATTCTCTGTCGATCTTATGTGTCTCCACGAACTTGGGTGAACATTTGTATGTATCTGAGCAATCCTGTTAGAAACAAATACTTTTTCATTTAACGAACTCTTCTTTATCCAAGCTAACACGATTGTTGAATGCGTCCAGGCATAGACACTCGCTTCACTTCAGCCATTAATTTTGACAACAAGTGGGCTCCGCATAATTCCAACTTTGGAATTGTGGGTTTGTGTTTAATGGGTGCTACTTTAGTTTTACACGTAAGCAAAGTGATCTTGTGTGTTCCATTCTGATGTGTAGTTCTGGAGTATATTATTGCTGCATATGCTGCATCAGAAGCATCACAAAACCCATGTAGTTAAATTTTTTGTGACTTAAGTTCCCCAGTCCATCTTTGAATTTTAATAGTTTCAGCAATTGGGAGTTCACATTCAAATTGATTCCAGCATTGTTGTAATTCAGCTGTTAGTGGTTCGTCCCAACCGAGTTCCGCTTTCCAGATTTGCTGCATGAGTATCTTTGCGGTGATGGTGATTGAAGCCAACCATCCTAATGGGTCAAAAAGACGTGCTATTTCGGAAAGTGTCCCACGTTTCGATGAGGTTCCCAACTTTGCTGTTGCCTTATCGATATTTACTTTAAATTGAAATGTATCAGCCGTTGGATTCCAATGAATCCCTAGAGTTTTGATGACTTCTTCCTTATCCAAGTTTATGCTACCTTGACCGTTTACATCTTGAATTATCGGTAAGAGTTCTTTGTGATTTGCTGCCCATTTTCTTAGGTGGAATCCGCCACTGGCCAATAATTGAATCAACTCACGTTGCATCTTCTTGCACTCATTTAACGTGCCTCCTTCACTCATTAGGTCGTCTACATAGAAATCGTTCCTCACTAGTTTAGACGCGGTTGGATAATTCTGCTGCTCATCTATTGCCAACTGTTGTAGAGTTTTTACAGCTAGATATGGTGCTGAAGCTGTACCATAAGTAACTGTGGTCAGCTTGTAATCCTTTATTGGTTCCTTTGTTGAACTCCTCCACACTATACGCTGATAATCTTGATGATAGGTGCTTAATTTTACTTGGCGATACATCTTTTCGATGTCCGCTGTAAAAACATAGCGGTGTCTTCGCCAGCGCATGATTATTGTCGTTAAGTTTTCTTGTAATCTTGGACCAACGTGCATCAGTTGGTTGAGACTGACACCGGTTGACGATTTTGATGATGCGTCGAACACTACACGTAACTTTGTAGTAATGCTGTCTGGTTTTAGAACTGCATGATGCGGCATATAATAAATGTTTTTGTTAATTTGAATTTCATATATTTCAATCTCAACTGTGGGTCAGTGGCAAATCTTTTTTCTAATTGGAGTAACCTATCCACAGCTCTATCTCTTGATGCGCCCAGACTGTATTTTTGCATTAATTCCTGATTGAAAGGGATGCTTACAGTATATCTACCGTCGAGTTCTCGATGGCGGGTTTTTTGGTAAATCCGTTCGCAATCCAGCTCCAATTGTGTCAGATGACTCTCTTCAGGTATTTCTTCGAGTTCCCAGAATCGCTTAAGTTGGTTTTCTATTGTTGTTTGAGCGACCATCCCTACGACTTTCACATTTTCGCCTTTTGATGATGTACGGCCTTTGATGAACCATCCTAAATGCGACCTTTGAGCCACCGGGGAACCTTTCGAACCCTTCTTAATGCCATTAAGATTGATGTCTACACATCGGCTCCTAATATCATATCGATAGGTCCAGGAATGAAAAATGTTGGATCGGCTAATTCAAGATTCCTAATCAACTCAAACTTGTTGATGTTGTTTCTATCGGGCATCAGTTTGGTAAGTTTTGGTAACACAAGTGCTGAGACTAATAGTTCGAAGTCTGATTTGAATCTTGGTTCGATTGAGACTTCCACCTTACTGCGGGCTATGCCAGCATCCGTTGCTCCTAACCCACTGATTTCTGCGTAGAACTTCTGTTTCGGCAAGGATAGCTTGTTCTGTAATGAGTGTTGCTTGGGACCCTGGATCTATGAGTGCCCTCAATTCTCTGCGATGTCCATCAACGTTGGTTCCAATAACGATGGCTGTGGCGAGTGGCACACTTTGGCTTTGATGACCGTAATGACTTTGAACTGGCTGTGATTGAATTGGGGCAGAACAGCCCGAATCGTTCTGCCATTTCCCAGCGTAATTTTCTTGGTGAAGCAGTGTCTGATGCTTTTTATTACATGTTCGCAGACTTGAGCACGTGATCTTCTTGTCATGTCTCAGACAGCTCATGCATATCTAGGCTTGTTTGACTTGCTCACATCTTTCCCTTGGAGTCCAATTCATAAATTTGCTTCAAGAGTAGATGTTGTGATCACTCTTGCAAAATATGCAACTGGACTTCGCTGCTATGTGGTAATTTCTCACAGAGTTCTTATTCTCGTCCTTATGTGATCGTTGCCGAGATGATCCCAATGCCTCTAATGCTTGGTATCTTCTTGCGAGAAACTGAAAGAGTTCTTCTTGCGTTGGTACCTTTTGTTGTTACCTTGTTGTGTATTATTGTTGTGAAAATGTCACAAAAAGACTGCCACTCTAAATAGTTCCCTTTGAATATTGGGATTTTGAGTTGAGGAAGTCGAACCTCTAGATTAGATGACGAATCCTTAGCTAATGTTATTTCTGACTTTTTTGAAGCCATTTGAAATAGACAGTTATTTATGTCTTCTTGAACCCCTTCATACCAGTGTTCCGTTAGATATGAAGTTTTGTAATCTTCATTTGTTGCATGGGTCAGAAATTCTTCATGCAATTCCGTTAAAACTTTCCATTGATCAAGTAGAATTTTTTGCTGATACTCATGAACTTCTTTAGAGTAGTTCTTGAATGTTTGTTCAAAGGAATCTATGCTCCTCATGAGTGCCGCAATTTTTATCTCTAACTTTCTTAGGGGGAGTCGCTGACATTCGTTTCCGGATGGCGCGGGGTTCTGTTTATCTGATTCAGCTAATACCAACTCTGATGGATCAATTTTCTCCAATTTAGCTCTCAACTGTTCGTAAACTGTTTTCACTAATTGAAACGTATTGTCCTGAATATACGGAGTATCGGGTTTTACGACATTAAGAATTTTTTCATGATTATTCTCAAATTCAGTCCAAATTTCTTTAATTTTTTTAATTCGTTCTCCTTTATATCTTTGAGTTTTCCGTACAGCGCTGTCTTTTCCAAAGTTCATTTGAACCTGTTCTAGCTCTTTCGCTAAGGCCTTCTGCCTGGCAACAATAATATAGACGTCGATATCCTCCATTGATGATTCCAAGTATCACTAGCACTGAGAATGGTTCACTACCAGTGTTTTTAGCCCTGGCAACGCTTTTCACTAATATTGTATTTACCAGTGTTTGTAGCCCTGGTCAGCTTTGAAATGAGTGTATTGTTATTTAATTTTATATTTTTAATAATCAGTGTTAAGGCCCTGATAACGCTTTTCGTTGGTTTCGAAGGACCAAATGTTATGATGAACAAAATGAATTTTATGAGATGTGAGCCTTACCTCTGGTGGGGGGTCTCACAATACCAAACAAGTTGTTCTATGGATTTTCAACGAATCACTCATTGCTTTAATTCTAGACTATTTATATACAATTTTTACAAAGAAAAATGAAAATGACAAACATAAAATTAGATAACTCTACTGTCTGGTCGCACAGGTGTTGGATGACCAGCACCCAGACGGTGATATGACACCTTTGATGTGCACAGTAAACTGCTGATTACGTGGAAATTATGTTGTTCACAACAACTTGAGAGTTGGCAACATCGTTCTTATCAAAGATGAACTACTTCCTCCAACAAAATGGGCTCTGGGAAAAGTGGTAGAGACACATGCTGGTAAGGACGTCTTAATAAGAGTAGCAACAATAAAAGCAAACAACAAAACGTACAAAAGACCTATAACCAAAATATGTGTACTACCGATCACGGATAACGATGAACAAATAGCATTTCAAGAAATGCACCATGTAGAGAATGGAACTGAGCAGAACACTAAAGTCGATGCAACCAACGAGCAAACAAATGTTACCCACAATAGTTTACAACTTCAGGATGAGAAGGTGGTAGAAAAGGATCATAATCAGCAAAATAAATGTCTGCTCCTTCAATTAATGGCTGCAAAACCACAACCTAAACATAAACAAAAATGTCGGCCTACTAGTATACCTGAGAGACCACCCATCGAAGAATTAATAGAGCGACAGCAAAATTGGAAACGGACAAATAAAGCCACAGAACAAGCCAGTAAGGTAAAAAGGGGACGATCGACTATACCATCCCTGGTTGTCTTAATTGCACTGGCATCAATCATATGGCTACTACCAAGCCACGCTCAAGTTACCAGCACACCATTCAACGACCATCCAGGTATATATTTTGAAAAAATTGGTAATGTCAACCTCGTAACAAATAATTGGAAAATTATTGTATATTACGACATGACTAATTACTGCCGTGAGTTCATAAGATTCAAGGAGCTTGTTACAAGAATGAACGACTTTTGCGAAAAGAAAACCTCGAATATACGATGCATCGATATACTCAATCAATTCTGGCACCAACTCGACATCATACGAAGTAACAATGAACTACTGCTGAGACAAGGAGTCGGAAGGGAACCAAAGGCTAGAATCAAACGATCCCCATTAAACTTGGTTGGAACAATAGCAAAAAAACTATTCGGAGTACTAGACGAAGAATTTGCTATTTTTTTTTTTTTTTTATAATCTGCGCACCCCAAAGGGAGTATTAATACCCTTTAATTGTTTCAAGGCACGAACGTCAGGGAAAAGGGGGAAGAGGAACAGAGGTGGTACCTAAGCACGTTGGCTTTGAATGTTTGAAGGTTGTAGTGATGGGGAAATACAGAGCCTGGTAGATCGTTCCACATTCGTGTTGTTAGGCTTATAAATGAATCCCTATATTTGACAGTACGACCGAAGTTTGGCTTCAGGGTAAACTGATGTGCATTCGAAGCATGTCGCGTATTGCGGGTGAAATTTTGAAGGGGAGGAATGCAACGATAAAAAAAAAAGATAAAACAGGGAGAGACAGGAGACATTTCTCCGATGTTCTAGTGAATGAATGGAATTCACAATGTCTCTATCACCTATAAGTTTTAACGCGCGATTTTGTACCCTATCAAGAATGTGCAAAACGGTCTTGGGTGCACCAGACCAGATATGGGCGTTATATTCCAGCTTAGGGCGGATGAATGCCTTATAAATTGAGGCCAGATCAGACGGGGTAAAATATTTCTTGCACCGTTGCTATAAAATATGAACAACAAATTCAAAAGGTCAACATGAATAAAAACCACTTAATTGACCTGATCAAAAATCAAACATCAATAGCAGAATCAACAACAAATATAATGCAGAAAAACACAGAAGCCATAACACATCAATTAGAAGTATTTCAGAACCACTTAGAGACACTAGCAAATAATGCATTGGTAGCCAGCGACGTATTGGCTACAAAACAAGAGTTTTTTGCACTATCGACGTACGCCACTCTGTCAATGCTTAACTATCAAAAAACTCAAAACTCGCTACTGGATGTCCTGATTGATCTTCACCATGCAAAAATCAATTCACTTGTACTAACACCAGATCAGCTTCGATCACAACTGACCATAGTAAGAAACAACTTACCTCCGCAGTTGGCAATCGCAGAAGAGGCAACACAAACGAGTTTGGTAGAACTTTACAGATTATTAACGGCTAAAGGGAGGATAACAGAATACAGCGTCATATTTGAAATAAGAATACCTTCAGCTAATACCGAGATGTACGAAGTCTTCAAAGTCATACCAGTACCAACAGCTCATCAAAACAAATATGTTTTCATAGAACCATCAGCCGTCTACTTAACTGTGAACTTGCTTCGAGAGTCTTACTACCCGTTGACGTCAGAAGAACTAAATAAATGTATACAGAGTAATGATAAGTATATATGTCACCAACAACATCCCATATTCAATCGACGATCACACACGAGCAGATGTGAATTGGACCTATTCACTCACACAAATAAGTTATCATCACACTGTAGAGTACGGAGCATAGAACCGTCCCCCGTATGGACCCAATTACATACCCCAAACAGTTGGATATACGTTCTAGACTAGAGATACACGTTTAATGTAATTTGCGGAAGAAGAGTTTTCGAGACTACTCTACAAGATGATGGAATACTAACATTAAAGCCAAACTGCGTAATTAAACAGGACACTATGACGCTTTCATCGCAAAACAGCATCTCCAGCCAAATCAACACAGCATTTATTCCCACGTCAAACATCACCGAAATGCTATCGGACACATCAAGCAACATATCCAGGTCACTCATCATCCCCAAAATGTCTCTCAAAACTGACGATACAGACCTTAAGATAGTCAGTCAAAGAATATGGGAGTTAAAGAACCGAGAGGTACTGCTTGATAATTCAGTGCCCCATCACGTGCATCATAATATCACATACGGTCTATTAGGTGGACTATTTCTTAGCATAATTACACTAATCGCCTGGCGACATAGTAAGAGATCATCAAATGTTGCAGCAGAAGTCGAATTACAACATCGTCCAAAACCTACCAAAAAGGAAATACACCATAGCCGATTTCAAAGTGTAATGCGCCCGGCAGAATGTACAATTAATGTACAGAGTCACTGTGAAATGCACACGCATTGCACATAATCACTGCACTTCAACTCCAGACATTATTATTATTTTGCTAAGTAAACAATTCTATGTTTCCCACAGGTAGTTTAGCATAAGCACCTTGTGTATCTTATCATATCATATTATATTTTTGTTAATCTCACCCATATCCAACATAGTTCACGAATTTACTAAGTAAACAAAAATAATGTATAAATAAGAAATCATTTTAATAATAAATCAGATTAATTTCAAATACGACAGAAGTTGGTCTTATTGAATAGCTATCCCCCCACCAGAGGTAAGGTGGCTGTTCAAGTTTAACCGCAGGAAAAGTATCCTACAGCTATTGAATAGCTATCCCCCCACCAGAGGTAAGGTGGCTATTCAACCTTGCAATCGTAGGAACAATATCCTACAATCCGCTTGCAACTGTTGGAGCGTTTCCCCCCTTTTCTGGACTCGACTACGCAGCTGAAACCTGTACACCTGCTGCATGTGTTCATCCCCAAACCGACTCTAGATAGCCTGAACCAGGGAGTCGTAGTTCTGCTGTTTATCTTCCGGGATGGTCTGCAAGAGCTTCGAAGCTGGACCCCTCAGTGCAAGCGAGAGTGCAATAGACTTCTCTTCATCGTCCCAGCTATTGGTCATTGCGGCCGCTTCGAATTGCCTCTTATAAATTGACCATGATGTTTGACCATCGAAGATAGGAGGCTGCATCTCCTTTCTTCTCAGACCATCAGTGGAATATTCCGGTGCTTTCTGTCTCTTCACGTTGCTGAGTTCCTTAGCAAGGTTTTCGACATGCTTTCCTACTCTCTCGAATTGCGTATCCACTTTTTCAAATTGAGTCTCTAACTTCCCGAACTGAGTTTCATGTTTCTCAAAGTTTTCATCGAATCTAGTTTCGGCTTTTTCGAGTTGCGTCTCGACCTTCTCGATTTTCCCTTCGATCGCTTCGAATTTGGATTCCAAGTTCTTGTTTTGCTCATCAAGTTTGCTTTCCAGAGCATCTAGAGAATTGTTTGGTTCGTCAAGCTTAAGTTCTAGAGAATTCTTTTGTTCGTCCATCTTAAGTTCTAGAGAATTCTTTTGTTCGTCTATTGCTTCTTTTGGTCATCGAGCTTAAGTTCCAGAGACTTCTTTTGGTCGTCTATTGCTTTTTGTTGTTCGTCCATGACTAACTTAAGTTGCAGGAGCAGACTTGTTATACCCGGGTCGGCTACTGTACTTGCTGGTTGTTCTTCCACGTCAAACTCTAGGTCATGCAGATTTTCACCTTCCTGCTTTACTGCTTCTTCCAGACGAATCAGTAGGGCATCTTTTCCCCCAGTTGTGTCGAGATTCCGCTTACTGAGTTCTGCCTTTAGTTGAATTATAGTTAGTTTCCCAATTTGCGACCCATTTTGCGCAACTAATTAACTCAACACATAAATCTCTTCTTTTCTTTTTTTTTCTTGTGCAATTTTACACCACGGAAATAGTTATTCATGGAATAAGTTTTATCCCACTTCTGACACCAATGTAATATGCGAGCTACGGCTCGAGTAGATAAAACGTTATTCTGTGAGATTATTTCTTTATTTTCTAGTCTATAGAACAATTCAAGTTCACACTATACTATTCTTCGCAAATTCGTTCCTTACAAGGTCTCTTTCTTCTCAAATCACTTTATCTCATTTCAATTACTTAATTAACAAATCCAAACTAATTACTTCTTCTTGTTAACTTTTAACTTTCAATCTGTCACAAAACTACAACTTCGCCCATTATCACTTTTCCAATCTCTTCGTGCGGTTCGAAAACCAACTGTCTTGCCTCGATCGCCATCTGTCCTTATATAGTCGCACTTCTGATAGCCAGAAACTTCTAGCAAATTCTTCGACCACTGGAACAAGAAAATTCTGATGTGACGTCGTATCCGTCTCTTACTGTGGACACGAACCTCGAATGAAAAGACACTTCGGAATGTTTGCCCACATCTGTGCGCGTAGTTATTATGCTACATTATGTTACAATATTGTAATATGCGAGCTACGGCTCGATTAGATAAAACAATATTCTGTGAGATTATTTCTTTATTTTTCTGTGACTATAGAACAATTCAAATTCACACTATACTATTCTTCGCAAATTCTTTTCTTACAAGGTCTCTTTCTTCTCAAATCACTTTATCTCCTTTCAATTACTTAATTCACAACTCCAAACTAATTACTTCTTCTTGTTACTCTAAACTTTCAATTTACCACAAAATTGCAACTTCGCTTATTATCACTTTTCCAATCTCTTCGTGCGGTTCAAAACCGACTGCCTCGCCTCGATCGCCATCTGTCCTTATATAGCAGCATTTCTGATAGCCAGAAACTTCTAGCAAGTTCTTGGACCACTGGAACAAGGAAATTCTGATGTAATAATTCCAAGATGACAATAATTTCTTGCGCTTATAATTTTCTCTTAATTCCATGACGTTGTCTTAGATATTATCCGTCTCTTATCGTGAACACGAATTGCGGACACGAACCTCGAATGAAAGACACTTCGGAACGAAATTATGCTCGAACGAAAAGACACTTCCGAGTGCGTTGCCTGTTTGAAGGCGTAGTTATTATGCTACACTATTGTGGCATACTCTTGGGGCGTAGTTATTATGCTACATTACGTTACACTGCCCCCCTCTTAGACTTGTTCGTCCCGATCAAGTGCATCCTCACTTCGGCCATTGTATCGACTCAGTCGGTCCACATGAACCACTTTCATTTTGGCCATTGGTCCTCGTTGGATGCGGTAGACAACATCGTCGATGCGGGTTACTATTCTGTAGAGACCCTCCTAGTTCTGCTGCAACTTAGGTGATTTCCCCTTTTGGCGGTGGGGATTATACAGCCACACTAGATCTCCTTCCTGGAATCCTGACGTTGTTGCCTTGGCATCATACCTGGTCTTCATGCGGTCGCTCTTTATCTTAATCTGGCTTCTGGTCCTTTGGTGTATGTCCCTAAGCCTTTCCCTAAGGTCCGCCACGTACTCTTCTTCATTTCTGGGCTCATTGGTAGGAGATCCAAATTTTACCTCACTGGGTAACCGAGCTATTCCACCAAACAAGATTTCGAACGGTGTATGTCGAGTAGTGCTATGCACGGCACTTCTATAGGCCATCAAAAACAAGGGAATCTGCTGGTCCCAATCCCGTTGGTAGTCACTTACGACCTTCGAGAGATGTTCGTCCAAAGTCCTATTGAAACGTTCCACCATACCGTCCGACTGTGGATGAAGTGGGGTTGTCCTTGTCTTTTTGATTCTGAGTAGTTGACACATCTCTTGAAAGATTCTTGGCTCGAAGTTCCGCCCTTGGTCAGAATGCAATTCCGAGGGCACACCGAATCTGCTCACCCAATTGTAGACGATCTGCTCCGCCACGATTCTGGCTTCTTGGTTAGGGATCGGAAACGCTTCCGGCTACTTACTGAAGTAGTCCATTACTACGAGTATATATCGATTACCATTGTCGGTTTTCGATAAGGGGCCTCCCCGTCCAATTACCGGCCCATTGCACTTACGTCCCTTCTTTCCGAGGTCATGGAAACGCTGATAAATCGTCAGCTTATGAAATATCTCGATTCACGAAAACTCCTTAATGACCGGCAGTATGGTTTTCGTAGCAACAGGTCCACTGGTGATTTGATGGCATATGTCACCGAGAAGTGGAACCAATCTCTGCATCACTTCGGCGAAACCAAGATGGTTGCGCTTGATATTTCAAAGGCATTTGACAGAGTTTGGCATCAGGCTCTTTTGTCGAAAATGCGTGCATATGGCGTCGTTGAGTCTCTTCTTCAATGGATTAGAAATTACCTTTCGGGGCATTCAATACAAGTTGTTTTGGACGGCTTCAAGTCTGCAATTCACCAAATAAATGCTGGTGTTCCCCAAAGCTCTGTTTTGTCTCCGACTCTCTTTCTTATTTTCATAAATGATCTCTTGTCTGACAGTACCCCCAGTTTTTCATATTCGTTCCGTAACTCACGTCCTTGCTCTTCGGCCGTAGAAGGGGAACCTCAACGTATGTTAAACACATTAAATTCCGACCTGGACAGCATAATTAAATGGGGTTCAACCAACAGAGTGGAATTTAATGCTTCCAAAACACAATGCTGTCTTCTGTCTCTCAAGCGAAACCAAAACCCTCAACCATTATCCATGGATGGTACTTGCATCATTGAAACCGAAAGACTTGCCATTCTCGGTATGTGTATTAATAACCATCTTCGATGGAATGATCACATATTCGAGGTCGCCAAAAATGCTGCAAAATGTCTAGGATTCCTTAAACGGTGCAAGAAATATTTTACCCCGTATGATCTGGCCTCAATTTATAAGGCATTCATTCGCCCTAAGCTGGAATATAACGCCCATATCTGGTCTGGTGCACCCAAGACCGTTCTGCACATTCTTGATAGGGTGCAAAATCGCGCGTTAAAACTTATAGGGGATAGAGACATTGTGAATTTCATTCATTCACTAGAACATCGGAGAAATATCTCCTGTCTCTCCCTACGCTCCAGCCAGCGAAATAGCCAGCTGCATTCCTCCCCTTCAGAACTTCACCCGCAATACGCGACATGCTTCGAATGCACATCAGTTCACCCTAAAGCCTAACTTCGGTCGTACTGTTAAATATAGGGATTCGTTTATAAGCCGAACGACACGAATGTGGAATGATCTACCAAGCTCTGTATTTCTCCATCACTACAACCTTTAAACATTTAACGTACATAGGCTTCTCCTCTGTTCCTCTTCTCCCTTTCCTTAAAAGAACGTGCCCTGTAAGAGTATAAAGGTATTCATATTAATCTTGGCGCGCGCAAATTTTAAAAAAAAAAAAAAATTTAAATTTCAATGGCGATTCGTTCGAAAGGTGCTCCCACGTTGTATTGGTGCATCTTGCCTCGAGTTTTGATTCTCGGACCCTTGCACTAGTCTTCGACATCTTCCTTCGCTTTTAATCAATAAAAACGTTCTCGTACCTTTTCTAGCGTCTTATTCACTCCCAAGTGGCCTCCGGACGCCCCGCCATGCATTTCCTGTAACACCTCCTTGACCCTCGTCCGCTGCACGACAAGCTGCATTACAAAGGACTTTCCGTCGGAGGATTCCCATTTTCTTCTCAGAACACCTTCTTGGACATGGAGGGAGTCCCACTGCGCAAAATATGCCTTTAAGGTCGGGCTTCTGTGAGAGATGTCCTGATGATCCGGTTTCTCCATGTTCTCCTTCCAGGCCAGAATCGGCTCGATATCCGGGTCTTCCTTCTGAGCGTTCCGGATCTCATCTACGCTCCAGCCGGCGATAGGTTCGGCTCTCATTCTTTGGATGGAAACCAGCTCCCGTTCTTCCTGACGCGCACAATGTTTACAATCCGTTCTGCATGGTCTCCGGGACAGTGCATCCGCATTAGAGTGGAGCCTTCCTTTACGATGCTGTATTTCGTAGTCGTAGATTTGCAGCCTTTCGATCCACCTTGCGACCTGACCCTCCGGACTCTTGAACTGTAATAGCCATTTTAAGGCTGCATGGTCTGTGTGAAGAACGAACTTCCTCCCATAGAGGTATTTGTGAAAATGCTTCGTAGCCAAGATCAAAGCTAGAAGTTCCCGCCTTGTCACGCAGTAGTTCCTTTCTGGCTTAGAGAGCACCTTGCTGAAGTACGCAACCACCTTCTCTTGGCCATCATGCACCTGGGAGAGTACGGCTCCTACCCCGACATTACTAGCATCTGCATCCACAATGAACGTTTCCCCGGGAGTGGGGTAAGCTGCTATCGGGGCATCGCATAGCCGTTGTTTAAGTGCCTTGAAGCTCTTCTCGCACTCAATTGACCATTTGAATTGTTTTCCCTTTTCCGTCAACTGGTGCAGGCTCTTTACGATCCCGGCAAAATCCTTCACGAACAGTCTGTAGTAGGTGGCTAGGCCCAGGAAGCTCCTTAGTTGGTGTTTATCTTTGGGGACTGGCCAGTTTTTCACTGCTTCGACCTTCTCTGGATCGGTTCTCACTCCTTTTGCTGAAATTATGTGCTCCAAGTACTTGACTTCCACTCTAAACAGGGCGCACTTCTTGGGGCTGAGCTCCAGGTGGGCACTTCGAAGCCTTTAAAACACATCCCTTAGATTGTCTCGGTGTTGGGCAAACGTTTTTCCTACGACGATAACATCATCCAAGTACACCAAACAGGTTTGCCATGTTAACCCTTGCAGGACACATTCCATCAAGCGCTCGAAAGTCGCCGGAGCATTGCACAGCCCGAATGGTATTACCGTAAATCGCCATAGCCCATTTCCTGCGGTGAAGGCGGTTTTCTCCCGGTCTTCTGGATGGATCTGCACCTGCCAGTAGCCATTCTTCAAGTCGAGGGTGGAAAACCATTGGACTCCTGATAGTGTGTCCAGCGTGTCGTCAATCCGTGGCAGAGGATAGCTGTCCTTCTTGGTGACGTAATTGAGCTGCCGATAGTCCACGCAGAACCGAGTGTTGCCATCTTTCTTCTTAACCAGTACAACCGGTGATGCTCACGGACTTTTGGAACTTTCAATCAGACCTTCTTTCTTCATTGCCGACACCATCTCCGCAACTTCTGTCTGCTTTACCAATGGAAGGCGCCTAGCGGGCTGACGAATTGGTCTAGTATCACCAGTGTCTATTCGATGTTGTACCAGGTGTGTTCGGCCGTATTCTCCGTCCTGTGAGGCAAATACATCAGCGTACTCATTGATAAGATTCTCTGCCATAGTTCGCTGCTCCTGATTCAGCTCACTGGACTGGAGAATCGCCTCTCTCGTTTCTGCTGTCCAAGGTGATGGGAGAGGTTTTGGAGCATCACGTTCAGATATTGTTGCGACGGCGGTAATCGGCGTGCATTTTCCAGTCACCTCCCCTCGCCTTAGTTTGACAGTGTGTGGCCTCGCGTTCAAAACTCTCACTGGAACCATGGTGTTCTTTGGTTCGACTAACGTCTTTCCCACGATGTAGTTTTGAGAATGCTTCTCTGGGTCTGGTTCTAAAATGTAGAATCGGTGGCTCCCAAGATCACCTTCCAGCTTCGTCCAAATGATTGTCTCTGAAGACGGCGGCAAAACTTCGTCTTTGCTGATGACTGTCCTGAGAGTTACGGCATTCTCGTTTCCGTACACCATCGGAATCTCCACATTTCGATACCTCAGTACTTGCATCCCGATGTCCAAGATCACTTCATTTGCTTTCATGAAGTCTATTCCGATGATGCACTCGTCGCATATATCTGCCACCAGAAACGCATGGGAGAACGTCAGTCCCACCAGAGTAATCGTAAGACGAACTTCTCCAAACACCTTCGCCATTTCCCCTGTTGCAGTCTTCAGGCAGTAGCTGTTGGTGTTGTGCAGCCATGAGCTTCTGACGATATCTCTTCTTACAATGGAGGCAGTGGCACCTGTGTCGATGGTGGCTACGCACTTCTTCTTGTTCCATTCTCCATTGTCAGGCTCTTGTTACCCCGTTTGGTTTGCGAAACTTGAATGGTGGTCCCGGGGGCCTCGATTCCAGTAACCAACTTCTGCCCCGCGAAATTGGTCCTTACGCATTTCCCGACTGCTGGTTTTGGGGAAGTCTGACCGACAGGATGGATGTTATCACCGCCGGATGCTTCCTCTCTGCTTCTCCTACTTCCGCAATGTGGACAATTTCCTCGTCTAGGTGCACTTCTGCACTGCCGTTGTAGGTGTCCGGTTTGGTTGCAATTCCAGCAACGGATTTGACTTCCGCGAGCTTTGCCTTCATTAATGACGGCTGTTTTCTGGCATGAGCATTCGACGACGGACATTTCCCTGACACGGTGTATTCCCCGGTATGCTTGGTCCGCAGCCTTCATTGACAAAGCGAATGCCAATGCATCGGGGAGTGTTCGCTTTTCAACCATCCTTACAGAAATTTGCAGTTGTCTGTCCTCTATGGCCTGAATAAAAGCTTCCACCGCCATTTCGTTGATAAGCTCCTCACCGGCTTTAGGGTATGAAAGATGGGCTGGTCGCTCGATATCCGCTTGCAACTGTTGGAGCGTTTCCCCCCTTTTCTGGACTCGACTACGCAGCTGAACCCTGTACACTTGCTGCATGTGTTTATCCCCAAACCGCATCTCGATAGCCTGAACCAGAGAGTCGTAGTTCTGCTGTCTATCTTCCGGGATGGTCTGAAAGAGCTCCGCAGCTGGACCCCTCAGTGCAAGTGTGAGTGCAATAGACTTCTTTTCATCGTCTCAGCTATTGGTCATTGCGGCCGCTTCGAATTGCCTCTTATAAATTGGCCATGATGTTTGACCATCGAAGATAGGAGGCTGCATCTCCTTTCTTCTCAGACCATCAGTGGAATATTCCCGTGCTTTCTGTCTCTTCACGTTGCTGAGCTTATTAGCAAGATTTTCGACTTGCTTTCCTACTATCTCGAATTGCGTATCCACTTTTTCAAACTGAGTCTCTATCTTCCCGAACTGAGTTTCATGTTTCTCAAAATTTTCATCGAATCTAGTTTCGACTTTTTCGAGTTGCGTCTCGACCTTCTCGATTTTCTCTTCGATCACTTCGAATTTGGATTCCAAGTTCTTGTTTTGCTCATCAAGTTTGCTTTCCAGAGCATCTAGAGAATTCTTTTGTTCGTCCATTGCTTTCTTTTGTTCGTCCAGCTTAAATTCTAGAGAGTTCCTTTGGTCGTCTATTGCTTTCTTTTGTTCGTCCATGACTGACTTAAGTTGCAGGAGCAGACTTGTTATACCCGGGTCGGCTACTGTACTTGCTGGTTTCTCTTCCACCTCAAACGCTATGTCATGCAGATTTTCACCTTCCTGCTTTACTGCGTCTTCCAGACGAATCAGTAGGGCATCTTTTCCCCCAGTTGTGTCGAGATTCCGCTTACTTGCCTTTAGTTGAATTATAGTTAGTTTTCCCAATTTGCGACCCATTTTGCGCAACTAAGAAATGGTTTTTTTTTTTTTTTATTGTGCAATTTCACACCACGAAAATAGTTATTCACAGAATAAGTTTTATCACACTTCTGACACCAATGTAATATGCGAGCTACTGCTCGAGTAGATAAAACAATATTCTGTGAGATTATTCCTTTATTTTTCTGTGACTATAGAATAGTTCAAATTCACACTGTACTATTCTTTGCAAATTCTTTTCTTACAAGGTCTCTTTCTACTCAAATCACTTTATCTCCTTTCAATTACTTAATTCACAACTCCAAACTAATTACTTCTTCTTGTTACTCTAAACTTTCAATTTACCACAAAATTGCAACTTCGCTTATTATCACTTTTCCAATCTCTTCGTGCGGTTCAAAACCGACTGCCTCGCCTCGATCGCCATCTGTCCTTATATAGCAGCATTTCTGATAGCCAGAAACTTCTAGCAAATTCTTGGACCACTGGAACAAGGAAATTCTGATGTAATAATTCCAAGATGACAATAATTTCTTGCGGTTATAATTCTCTCTTAACTCCATGACGTTGTCTTAGATATTATCCGTCTCTTATCGTGGACACGAACCTCGAATGAAAAGACACTTCGGAACGAAATTATGCTCGAATGAAAAGACACTTCCGAATGCGTTGCCTGTTTGAGGGCGTAGTTATTATGCTACACTATTGTGTCATAGTCTTGGGGCGAAGTTATTATGCCACATTATGTTACAATATTGTAACATCATGTAAAAGTATGCAACAATAATCTAGCATAATATCTACGCTCCTACAGCCCATTCCAAAGTGTCTTTTCATTTGGGGTTCGTGTCTGCGGTTAGTCTCCACAGTTCATGTACACGATAAGAGATGGATGATGTCTAAGACGACGTCACGGATAAGAGAGAATATAACCGCAAGAGAATTATAACTGCACGAAATGATTGTCATCTTGGAATTATTACATCAGAATTTTTAGGTATTTTGTTCCAGTGGTCGAAGAATTTGCTAGAAGTTTCTGGCTATCAGAAACTTCTGCTGTATAAGGACAGATGGCGATCGAGAGCGGGCAGTCGGTTTTGAACCGCACGAAGAGATTGGCAAAGTGATAATGGGCGAAGTTGTGATTTTGTGATAAAATGAAATTTGAGAGTTAACAAGAAGAAGTAATTAGTTTGGATTTGTGAATTAAGTAATTAAAAGGAGATAAAGTGATTTGAGAGGAAAGAGACCTTGTAAGAAAAGAATTTGCGAAGAATAGTATAGTGTGAACTTGAATTGTTCTATAGACTAGAAAATAAAGAAATCGATTTCACAGAATATCGTTTTATCTACTCGAGCCGTAGCTCGCATATTACAATATGATATCTGATTCGCGTAGTTCTTCCACAATTGAGTTCACCTCGTTTTGGAGATTGTTGTTGCCAGCCCTTTGAGATGCAATTAAAAGTCTTAATCTATCAACGAGCTCATTGGGACTATCCCAATACACATAATCGATGGGATTATTAGAATAATTCATATCAGGTAAATTATTATTGTATGCTTTTCCAATTTTCTTTATGATTTTCTGCGTTAGGCGTTGAAGTAAGGGCTGAATAATATGTTTATACTTATGACCTCTATTACCTTTAACTTGTGAGTTACTATCATAATTTTTCAAGTGTGTTTTTGTTTTTTGTAATATCTTTCATTTATTTATATATTTATTATATATTTATTTTATATATTCATCCAAGTCTTCATTGGTATATCGATCTTTTCTAGGGATTTTCCGAAAAATTAATTCATAAAGAAATTGTTTTGCTCGTTAATTGTGAAACTTGATCTGCCTAATTTCGTTCAATTTGACTGCGCATTGAAATATGGACCGTAAATCTTGTCAAGATTCGAATCTGATGACGATGATCGGTTGAATGAAGTACTTTGATTAAGATTATCGGTGTCGAAATTTGGAGGTGTTTCAAATGAAACGTCTTTATTCGTTGGTTGAATTGAATTTGGAGTTGAAAAACCAAAACTCTCCTTTAGAGCAGGTTTTTCTTCTGGAGGGCTCTGGAATTGCAAGCGCCGTCGTCGTTGCTGCTTTACTTTGTCATCTACATCATTCTCAGCAGCAGCAGCAGTATTTTGACTATTAGCACTTTTGACATTTTTTACGATTTTTTTTAAGGGTTCAATTATTGGTTTAAAGGTGTTCTCAAATTTCGCTTGCTTCATAATTTGTCCAGTCTTGAGAAACATATATTTTCTCCTTAAAGCTCTTTTAGTTTTTATGAGATCTTTAAGTAAATTTCCATTAACATCCATGTTTGTGGAAGAACTTTAAGCAGGGGTGGTTGCAAACGGGAGGCTGTTGTAAACAGGTCTGTTCTAAACCGGTTGTAATCATATAAACAGCTGATTAATGACTGAGCTATAACTCACTAAAATATATAAAACTTATATAGATACAGTTTCTTTAAATGATTTATTATATCGTCCTTTATCTATACTATAATCTTCATTAATAACCAAGAATCCATAGGCATCTTTCCAACATGTTGTACACAATTCTCTGAATTGATTGAATGTCATAGGTGGTTGCAAACAGGAGACTGTTGTAAACAGGGCTGTTCTAAACCGGTTGTAATCATATAAACAGCTGATTAATGACTGAGCAGTTTTATATAGATACAGTTTCTTTAAATGATTTATTATATCGTCCTTTATCTATACTATAATCTTTATTAATAACCAAGAACCCATATTCATCTTTCCAACATTTTGTACACAATTCTCTGAATTGATTGAATGTCATATCGGAATTTATATGATCATTGTGTATGTGCTTCAGATTAAGTTCGTCTTGCTTAAAAATAATTATATAGTTTGCATTGTCTCGAATCAAATGTTTCGGTATGTGTATAAGACTGACACAAGTAGAAACTATCAACATCATTATGTCGCCAAATGCAGAAATATTCTCGAATGTTGTTTTGTTTATCACAAGCTACATCAGCAAATATAAATATTGAATTTCGCTTTGCTTCAGAAGGTGCATTAATTTCACAATTATTTGAAAATTCATTATACTCCATTCCTTTAATTGACCCTATTAGCTTTCTCAAGTATGTATACTTTGGTTGATGCAGAGACTTTGAGTAATGTACTGTAATTTTCAAAAAACCCATTATAATCGCCTAGTTGCTGAACCACAAGAGATGCATTTAAATCTCAAGCAACAATTTTCGTAATAGATTGCAGACACCAGAGTGAAATAATTAAAAACAGTCCAGTTGATATTCGCATTGAAATCAAAAGAGCAGCAGCAAAAATAATCCCTCCTAATACGTCAGCCTACTGTTTAATGTTACATGATCGCATTATACATTATAATCCACTAAATCAAATAGTTTCGCGAGAAATATAATACCATAGTTCAACGTTGGCTTTTATTGAGAAAACATACATGCTCTAAATAAATTTATTCTCGACGTTCAAGGTTTCAAAGGACCAAATAACAAATTCATTGCAAAAGAAATAGCAATACTGCACAAAGATCATCATCATCATTTCATTGTAAAGCCACCATTCAACTCTGATGAATTAACACCTGCATTAAGAAGACAAGCTCTCTGGTTGTATCAAAATCATCACGGTTTTGTTTGGGATGGGGGATTCACTAAATTTCAAAAAGTACGAAAATATCTTCAAGGGAATATCAAAAACACTATTTTGTGTGTCAAAGGAGTTGAAAAAACTCGGTGGATGCAAGACTTACTTCAGGACGCAAATGTTGAAGTTATAGATATTGAAGAAATTGGCTGTCCTAATTTAAAAGAACTGAAACGGCTCTATCCTAATGAAATAAAATGTTCATTCCACAACAAGTGTTGCGCACTACAAAATGTTTATATGTTGAAGAAGTTTTTAAATGAAAATGAATAAAAATTAAAACAGTTATTTTTAAATATTATTTTTGTTTTTTATTATTCAAATTCTAACAATTCATCACAAAATAACTTATAATAATCAACTAATTGAGAACTGAAATCAGAAAGGTTTATATTTAATTCTCTACAGTATTCAATAGATGAATTGTAATTTTTATTTAATACTGTAGCATAATAATTTGAGAGGAAAGAGACCTTGTAAGAAAAGAATTTGCGAAGAATAGTATAGTGTGAACTTGAATTGTTCTATAGACTAGAAAATAAAGAAATAAATTTCACAGAATATCGTTTTATCTACTCGAGCCGTAGCTCGCATATTACATTGGTGTCAGAAGCTGGGATAAAACTTATTCTGTGAATAACTATTTCCGTGGTGTGAAATTGCACAAGAAAAAAAAAAAAAAAAAAAAAAAAAAAAAAAAAAAAAAACCATTTCTGCGTTGAGTTAATTAGTTGCGCAAAATGGGTCGCAAATTGGGAAAACTAACTATAATTCAACTAAAGGCAGAACTCAGTAAGCGGAATCTCGACACAACTGGGGGAAAAGATGCCCTACTGATTCGTCTGGAAGAAGCAGTAACGCAGGAAGGTGAAAATCCGCATGACATAGAGTTTGACGTGGAAGAGGAACCAGCAAGTACAGTAGCCGACCCGGGTATAACAAGTCTGCTCCTGCAACTTAAGTTAGTCATGGACGAACAAAAGAAAGCAATAGAAGATCAAAGTCATAAGCTCGATGACCAAAAGAATTCTATAGAACTTAAGCTGGATGAACAAAAAAAAGCAATGGATGAACAAAAGAAAGCGATGGACGAACAAAAGAAAGCAATGGGCGACCAAAGGAATTCTCTAGAACTTAAGTTGGATGAACAAAAGAAAGCAATGGACGAACAAAAGAATCCTCTAGAACTTAAGATGGATGAACAAAAGAAAGCAATGGACGAACAAAAGAATTCTCTAGATGCTCTGGAAAGTAAACTTGATGAGCAAAACAAGAACTTGGAATCCAAATTCGAAGTGATCGAAGAGAAAATCGAGAAGGTCGAGACGCAACTCGAAAAAGTCGAAACCAGATTCGATGAAAATTTTGAGAAACATGAAACTCAGTTCGGGAAGATAGAGACTCAGTTTGAAAAAGTGGATACGCAATTCGAGATAGTAGGAAAGCAAGTCGAAAATCTTGCTAAGGAGCTCAGCAACGTGAAGAGACAGAAAGCACGGGAATATTCCACTGACGGTCTGAGAAGAAAGGAGGTGCAGCCTCCTATGCAGCAGGTGTACAGGGTTCAGCTGCGTAGTCGTGTCCAGAAAAGGGGGGAAACGCTCCAACAGTTGCGGATATAGAGCGACTAGCCCATCTTTCATACCCTAAAGCCGGTGAGGAGCTTATCAACGAAATGGCGGTGGAAGCTTTTATTCAGGCCATAGAGGACAGACAACTGCAAATGGCTGTAAGGATGGCTGAAAAGCGAACACTCCCCGAGGCATTGGCATTCGCTTTGTCAATGAAGGCTGCGGACCAAGCATACCAGGGAATACACCGTGTCAGGGAAATGTCCGTCGTGGAATGCTCATGCCAGGGAACAGCCGTCAAAGCTCGCGGAAGTCAAATCCGTTGCTGGAATTGCAACCAAACCGGACACCTACAACGGCAGTGCAGAAGTGCACCTAGACGAGGAAATTGTCCACATTGCGGAAGTAGGAGAAGCAGAGAGGAAGCATCCTGTCGGTCAGACTTCCCAAAACCAGCAGTCGGGAGATGCGTAAGGACCAACTTCGCGGGGCAGAAGTTGGTTACTGGAATCGAGGCCCCCAGGACCACCATTCAAGTTTCGCAAACCAAACGGGGTAACAAGAGCCTGACAGTGGAGGCACTAATCAACGAGAAGAAGTGCGTAGCCACCATCGACACAGGTGCCACTGCCTCCATTGTAAGAAGAGATATCGTCAAAAGCTCCTGGCTGCACAACACCAACAGCTACTGCCTGAAGACTGCAACAGGGGAAATGGCGAAAGTGTTTGGAGAAGTTCGTCTTACGATTACTCTGGCGGGACTGACGTTCTCCCATGCGTTTCTGGTGGCAGATATATGCGACGAGTGCATCATCGGAATAGACTTCATGAAAGCAAATGAAGTAATCTTGGACATCGGGATGCAAGTACTGAGGTATCGAAATGTGGAGATTCCGATGGTGTACGGAAATGAGAATGCCGTAACTCTCAGGACAGTCATCAGCAAAGACGAAGTTTTGCCGCCGTCTTCAGAGACAATCCTTTGGACGAAGCTGGAAGGTGATCTTGGGAGCCACCGATTCTACATAGTAGAACCAGACCCAGAGAAGAATTCTCAAGACTACATCGTGGGAAAGACGTTAGTCAAGACTACATCCTCTATGGGAGGAAGTTCGTTCTTCGCACAGACCATGCAGCCTTAAAATGGCTATTACAGTTCAAGAGTCCTGAGGGTCAGGTCGCAAGATGGATCGAAAGGCTGCAAATCTACGACTACGAAATACAGCATCGTAAAGGAAAACTCCACTCTAATGCGGATGCACTGTCCCGGAGACCATGCAGAACGGATTGTAAACATTGTGCGCGTCAGGAAGAACGGGAGCTGGTTTCCATCCAAAGAATGAGAGCCGAACCTATCGCCGGCTGGAGCGTAGATGAGATCCGGAACGCTCAGAAGGAAGACCCGGATATCGAGCCGATTCTGGCCTGGAAGGAGAACATGGAGAAACCGGATCATCAGGACATCTCTCACAGAAGCCCGACCTTAAAGGCATATTTTGCGCAGTGGGACTCCCTCCATGTCCAAGAAGGTGTTCTGAGAAGAAAATGGGAATCCTCCGACGGAAAGTCGTTTGTAATGCAGCTTGTCGTACCGCGGACGAGGGTCAAGGAGGTGTTACAGGAAATGCATGGCGGGGCGACCGGAGGCCACTTGGGAGTGAATAAGACGCTAGAAAAGGTACGAGAACGTTTTTATTGGTTAAAAGCGACGGAAGATATCGAAGACTGGTGCAGAAAATGCGACGTGTGTGCAGCTAGCAAGGGTCCGAGAATCAAAACTCGAGGTAAGATGCACCAATACAACGTGGGAGCACTTTTCGAACGAATCGCCATTGACATCGCAGGGCCCTTTCCGGAAACCGACAATGGTAATCGGTATATACTCGTAGTGATGGACTACTTCAGTAAGTGGCCGGAAGCGTTTCCGATCCCTAACCAGGAAGCCAGAACCGTGGCGGAGCAGATCGTCTACAATTGGGTTAGCAGATTCGGTGTGCCCTTGGAATTGCATTCTGACCAAGGGCGGAACTTCGAGTCAAGAATCTACCAAGGGATGTGTCAACTACTCGGAATCAAAAAGACAAGGACAACCCCGCTTCATCCACAGTCGGACGGTATGGTGGAGCGTTTCAATAGGACTTTGGACGAACATCTCTCGAAGGTCGTAGGTGACTACCAACGGGATTGGGACCGGCAGATTCCCTTGTTTTTGATGGCCTATAGAAGTGCCGTGCATAGCACTACTCGACATACGCCGTTCGAAATCTTATTTGGTGGAATAGCTCGTTTACCCAGTGAGGTGAAATTTGGATCTCCTACCAATGAGCCCAGAAATGAAGAAGAGTACGTGGCGGGCCTTAGGGAAAGGCTTAGGGACATACACCAAAGGACCAGAAGCCAGATTAAGATGACGAGCGACCGCATGAAGACCAGGTATGATGCCAAGGCAACAACGTCAGGATTCCAGGAAGGAGATCTGGTGTGGCTGTATAATCCCCATCGCCAAAAGGGGAAATCACCTAAATTACAGCGGAACTGGGAAGGTCCCTACAGAATAGTAACCCGCACCAACGATGTTGTCTACCGCATCCAGCGAGGACCGAGGGCCAAAATGAAAGTGGTTCATGTGGACCGACTGAGTCGATACAATGGCCGAAATGAGGATGCACTTGTTCGGGACGAACACGTCTAAGAGGGGGGCAGTGTAGCATAATAATAACTACGCCCCCTAAAAATATGACGCAACAAATTCCGAAGTGACTTTTCATTCTGGCAGAATTTTGGTTCGAACTGTCCTTTCATTCGAGGTTCGTGTCTGGGACGAAGTCTCCACAGCTCATGTCAACGAAAGAGACGAATAATATCAGGGATAAAAGGGAATTATAACTGCAAGAATTATTTCTCTTGTTCCAGTGGTCGAAGAATTTGCTAGAAGTTTCTGGCTATCAGAAACTTCTGCTATATAAGGACAGATGGCGATCAAAAAAAAGACACAGTAGTTTTTAAACTGTGGCGAAGAGATTGGAAAAGTGATAATGGGCGAAGTTGTAATTTGGTGATAAATTGAAAGTGGAGAGTAAACAAGAAAAAGTAATTAGTTTGGATTTGTGAATTAAGTAATTGAAAGGAGATAAAGTGATTTGATGATTTGATGATTATTTAATAATTTGCACGATATTCAAATAAAAAAATTAAAACAAATACCATCGAAAGCAAAAGAAAAAACGATTGATCCGAGAACGACGAGAGATATATAAATATTTTGATGTTACCAGTAGTGTCTGCGATCAAAAAAAAGAACGAGAAAATGTTCTTTCACACAAATGTACCGTACATACATGATAAAAATCTAACATTGAAGAGAGTGACAAAGAGAATTTAAACAGGTTGATGAAAATGTAAACCAATTACCTGTTAACAATATTAAACCAAACAAAACATAGAGTACATTACGTTAGTTTGGCACATTCGACCAACAAAAAGAAATGAAATGAAAAACAAAAATGAAATTAAATAAATTTTAAATAGAGTTGAAAAATTAATAATCTTAAACATTCCGCCGCCCCTGAAACATAGTTTCAGAAGGTGTCCGAAATTTGACACAACGGTCGCGAGTTTAAAATCGCCTCGATTTGGGTAAGATGAGTGTAGAGCGTTCGTATGTCAAAATATCGGTACTTATAACACGCCGAAGATGCTGTTTCGCCGATTTAACTTATGCCTCCCACAAACCGCCGAAGTGTGGTGCCGATGGGGGAATAAAGTGCCACGAAATGCCATCGCGAGCCAAAGAATCTGCTACGAACGAGTTGTGGGTTTGCGATAACAGGAGCTCATGCATATCTGATAATGAATGAGCTGATCCACGAAAGTTTGTTCCGTTGTCGGTATAGAGGTGCGATGGTTTTCCACGGCGCGCGACAAATCGACGGAGAGCGGCAAGAAAAGCGTCCGTAGTCAAGTCACTAACCAATTCTAAATGAATAGCCTTCGTCACTAGGCAAACAAAAAGCTATATGTATCCTTTAGAAAACGTTGGTTTTCTACCCGATTCGAATTTTATTATAATGGAACCCGCATAGTCACAACCGCAATGCACGAAAGGTCTGCTAGCTTGGATTCGTTGCGGAGGTAAGTTGCCCATCAGCTGATTTTCTGTTGCTTTCCGTTGACGAAAGCAATGTTTGCAATCATGCGTGATTTTTCGAAGCAGGTTACGGCAATGACCCAATACTCTTGTCGGATGAGCGCGAAGAGTGTTGATATTCCTGGGTGTAGAAAACATATATGGGCGTCGAGAACGATGAGTTTCGTTATTATGTGTCCCTTGTTAATGATGATTGGGTGTTTAGCATTGAACGAAATGTTGGCTTGTTCGATTCTTCCACCGACTCTCAGGATACCTTCGTCATCTAAGAAAGGAGACAAATTAATAATTTTCGAATTATTGGGATAGCAACCATTTTGATGAAACGATTTTATATAGTAACCAAAATACCGATCCTGCAACCATTTTATGATCCTCTTTTTGGCCCCGTATATTTCTTGTGGTTCGAGATGGAGTGAAGAGGGTAGGGTATGTTTCTGACCTCTATGGATGAGGCGTTGTATCCGCGCTACTGTTCGGACCAGAATGTTCCACGCTGACACTCGACTTGAAAGCGACTCGAATGGGTGATCATCGGTGACTACAAGGTATGAGTGGTTGGTAGTTTTCTTCTCCTCCTGGTTACAGCTAGGGTCGTCTTCAAAATTACTGACTATCGACCAGATCTCAATACTTTCTTTCAACCAATGTGGACCGGTCCACCAAATCGGGTGTTCGAGAAGTTGCAATGGTGAGATGCCGCGAGATGCACAGTCCGCTGGATTGCATTGCGATCTAACATGAAACCACCTGTTTCTTTGGATCGTATTGAGAATTTCCGAAGTATGATTGCCTACGAAAATATTCCAGCGACGATGGGGAGACGAGAGCCATGATAAGACTACTTTGGAGTCTGACCAGGCGTTTTTTTTTTTTTGGATTGCGCCACGGATGTGTAATCTTCATAGATACTAGTAGCCCGAGTGCTACTAGCATGCACGATTCGCAAATCTGAGTACTCGATGCCAGGAATACGCCTACGTACTAAACACACACCCTACACACTTTAACCACTCTCCCCGCGGGACTGCCGTTAGGTATTACTTCGCGGGGCTGGTTAGCAATGCATGCTATACTTCTTGTATTGCTGCTTCTGATGCTTCTGTTGCTTCTGCTGCTCTTCTTAGCTTTTTCTATTCTCCGCAACTCTTTTTGTAGAGTTGTTACGAAAGAACATATTGCCATCCAATTTTCTTCCGACCGTAACATATGGTCGAGGAGTAATGACTGACTTGGCAGAGTAATTCTCTATGCCGTGAAAAGTGTGCAGTAAAACACTGCGTGCTCCGTATCCTCATCTTCACCTGGGCATTCCGGGCAGGATGGTGAGTTGTCGTGTCCGAATCGGTGTAGATATTTGCGGTAGCCACCGTCGCCAGACAGGAACTGCATTAGATGGTAGTTGCAGTCTCCATGCTTTCGACTTATCCAATCTTGGATTGTCGGTATAAGTGTGTATGTCCATCTGCCTTTTGTTGTATTAGCCCAACGAGCTTGCCACATAGCTGCTGACGCTGCCCTTTCTTCAATTTTTATCACCTTGATACCAGTGGCATCGTGATGACTCAATGCTCTTCTGTTATATATCCTCAGCATTTCATCTGCGAGAATATCGATGGGGACCATTCCAGCTATGACAAATGCAGCTTCGTCAGAGATGGTTCGAAAGCCGCTGATTGTCCGTAGCGGACAGAGTCTGTATGATGACGATAGTTTCCTTTTGGTCTCCTTCGTCCTCAGTGCCTCCGCCCAGACTGGGGCGGCATATAACAGAACTGAGGTGATAACTCTAGAGAGTAGAATCCTTCTAGCGTATCCAGGTCCACCGATGTTAGGCATGATACGCGAGAGAGCTCCCTGCATTTGCGATGCTCTTTTGGTAACAAAATCAACATGCGTTTTAAACCGTATCCTGTTGTCCAGCATTACTCCAAGGCTCTTTCGACCTGATGGTTTGGTTACCAACCTGCAAGTTGGCAAATTCGACAGTTTTCCGGCTGGTTATAAGAACAGCTTCTGTTTTATGGTCAGCTAGTTCTAGTCCGGCGGATACTAGCCAATCTTTTATCCGGGCAATTGCTTCATTTGTAGCTGATTCTACTGCACGGATCTGTTTAGCTACTGTTACGACTGCAATGTAATCGGCGAATCCAATTATCGTTACTCCCCCAGGTAACGCTAATCGTAGTACTCCGTCGTACATGATGTTCCACAATAGTGGCCCTAAAACCGATCAGTGTGGAACTCCCGCAGTTACGTTGTAGTATTTTACCCCTTCATCGGTATTGTACCTCAGCTTCCTGTTGTTGAAGTAGTTCGTCACTATCCGTAGCAAGTAATATGGCGTATCCATCCTGGCAAGTGACCTTCTAATAAACGACCAGTTTGCAAAGTTAATACACAATACTCCTTTGTGCCGTAGAGCCATCTTTCTCCTTCGAAGGCACCTTTGGCGATATCGGCTACCGCTCTTATGGCATCAACAGTAGATCGTGTTCTTCTGAAGCCAAATTGGTGATCTGAGAGGGCTCCTTTCTCTTCTGCTACTGCGAGTAATCTATTATAAATTGTCTCGAGGATCTTTCCCATGGTGTCTAATAGGCATATTGGGCGATAGGATGATGGTTCTCCTGGGAGCTTCTTTCCTTTTTTGCAGTAGGACCAACTGCTGCGTTTTCCATTTTTCGGGAAAGGTTCCCTCTTCAAGGCACTTCTGCATTGTTGTTATGAAGAGGTCTGGTCTTTTTGTTACAGCTACCTTTACTGCCTTATTCGGGATGCCGTCGGGTCCCGGCGCCTTGTTGTCACCTATCTTGCTGCATGTCCTTACCAGTTCCTCGTGAGTAATTAAAGGAATATCTTCTGGATTGAGTTTTCGTATAATATTGCACATAGCAGCAGGCCTTTGAGGGAAGAAGTGCTCTACTATGGATCTCAGCATTATCGGACATGTTATTTGAGGAGTCCTATAGCCCTTTAATTTCGTTATCACCATTCTGTATGCCGAGCCCCATGGGTTGATGTCGGCTTCTTGACAGAGACGTTTAAAGCATGTAGTTTTGCTTTCCTTAATGGCTCTATTTAAGCTACGTCTCGCCAGTCTAAGGGTGTCCAGGCATTGTTGGAAATCCGCCCCCCTTCTTGATCGTTGGACTTTACGCCGGGCTTGTAGACATTTTGCCCGAAGTTCCTCTATTTCCTCGTTCCACCAGTAACACGGTGATGCGTTCCTGGTGTTTGCTCTCTTAAGCATTGATGCGTCGCACGCTGTGGTGATGGTGCCTGTGAGGTGGTGAGCGAGGGTCTCCGCTGTTCCGCTTGGAGCTTGATCACCGTTCAACATCTCTTCGAATGCATCCTTATCGAAAGATCTGTCATTCCATTTTGGGCCAGTAAGTTTTGGGAGCTGGACTGTTTTTTTCCCTTTTATTTCCAGTGTTATCACCTGATGGTCGCTGTGTGAATATTCCTCACTAACCCTCTACTTTATGGTTTTCAGGATGGAGTTGCTCGCAAAGGCGATGGACCCTACTCCAGCCTTCCGGTAAGAGTTTGTCCGGCCCTTATTAGCAATGCCCATTGCTAGGGGAGCGAATGCTTCCAATAAGACCTGTCCTCTGGTGTTGGTGAGCCTGCTGCCCCATTCTGTTGCCCACGCGTTGAAGTCTCCTCCTGTAACCACTGGGGATCTCTGGAGCGCATCCGTGGTTAGATAATCCAGCATTAGTTGGTACTTGCTGGCCGTCAAACTGGGTCGGGCATAGCAGCTATAAAAATGGATTCCATTTATTTTCGCCCGCAGAAAGCCGACTGCTTGGTCGTTTGTTTCTTGAAAGGCATAGCGTCCACACATCCATATCGCCGCCTGTTTTGCCTTATCGCAGATCCAATTGTTGTTCTCTTCGGGACATTTATATGGTTCACTGATCATAATAACGTCAGCGCTTTCGTCCTTGGCCGTTTGTGCTAGGATGTAATGTGCTATTCTACAGTGATTAAGATTTATCTGTAGAATCTTCATGGTATTTTGCTTGTAATAGCTCTCCGAAATACTGGGCATTTGCTACTGCCGGCTACATGCTGCGCGGCATTCGGGTGGTCTTTCTTGCAGAACATGCATGATGGATCCTTGTTGCAATTCTTCGCTATGTGGCCTTCTGCTCCATATCTCCTACATAGCTTGGAGCGGTCTTCTTCGCTTTTGCATTGCCAGGCTAGATGACCAAACTCTAAACATTTGAAGCACTTTTTAATGAGGGTTCGTTCGCGCATGCGACAGTTGACCCAGCCGATTTTAATCCTTTCTGCTTCTAACAGCTGTCTTACGTCTACTGCGGGAAAGCTGATCGTTGCTGTTTGGGTTCCTCCGTACGCCCTCCGCAGGGACAAAATATTTGCCGGTGAAACTTTCACTCCAAACTGGCCTTCGATTGCATTGATTACGTCGTCTATAGTCGTGACTTCATCGATGTCTTTGCTCTCAAGGGTAGTGCGATGCGTATGCGAACTTACATTCGCTTGCTCTGCTAGAGCTTCACTAATGACGCCTTTAAATTCGTTTGTCTTATTTCCCGTTTCCTTGAATTGTATAAGGAGGTCTCCCTTCTGTGTCTTCCTGATTTTAGTTACCGCCTTTTCCACTGTTTCCAGTTTGGGGTCTGCCTTCACCTTGCGTAGTATCTCCGCGTATGAGAGGGACCCCGTCGCTTTAATGACGATAGCGTCAGGTCTAGGTCTTTTGACCTCTTGTTGCTTCTTTTTGGCGATCTTCTTTTTGGTGGTATTTACCCATTCTTCTTCTCCTGCCGCTTGCTTCTTGTTTGTGGCTGTAACTTTTTTCTTAGGTCTGACCACTGGGGTCTCTACGCCGGTGGTCTCATCCTTCTCCTTGGTGTTTATCAATGGAGTTTGTTTTTGTTTACCCTTTGGCTCCGAGCGCTTTTTGCCTGTAACATCGTTTGATGTATTTTTCTGCGTCTGTTTTGGCTTCGGAGGTTCGTTGTCTGCCGCGCCACTCGGTGGCTGTTGCTGTTTTCGTTTTGGCTCCGGGGTTCGTCGTCTGCAACTTGTCTTCTCTTGGGTTCAAATGTTGTTTTTAGCCATGGCGAAGTTTGCGACGAGTTGTTCCGGCGAATCACTTGCTTTGCTTCCTCATCGTGTAGCTGAATCGCTGAGAGCTCGTAGAGAGCTCTGATGCTTTCAATAGCGTCTCGCATCGCTTGGTGGATTGAACGCCTTTTGCCATCTTCCAGCATTTCTACCAGACCTCTAATTTGCTCACCTAACTTGTGGAAATCAGTTTCATGGGTTGGTGGTTCGACCGTCGCCTTTCGTATTGCGGGTGACTCGCGTCGTTCCGCACTTCTTTGTGATGCTGCTACTTGGTCAATTGGTGACCTCAGCATCCTTGATCCCTTCTGGAAGGGGTTCTCCTCATTCTCCTCTACTTCAATTTCTCCGGTGTTTTTGTTTGTTTTTGTTGTAATCATTTCTAGTGGATCCCCACTCAAAGCCGCTATCAATGTTCGAATGTGTAGTCACCTAAGGATCTCATAGTTATCTTTGCAAGCAGTGAGGCCATGCGAGGGTTGACACAAGCCCTTATGGGGTTTTGTGCCAGAGCCGGATCGGTGCTAACCAGGAATGTTACATCTGGACCTACACCACCAACTTAATGGTGACGAAACATTGAACGTACTTCTAGGCCTGCCAAGATTTTAACGGGATGGAGGCGCTTGTAGCATTAGCCTGAAAGCCATTTCTGCAAGATTTCACTCTTGCTTACTCAGGTAACAGAATACTACAAACGTCAGCCCTCATAGCTGTCATTCCAATTCGTTTTCCAGTATGCCCTAATTAAGACCTTACTGGGCTCAGTCTTAATGTTTTAGGGTAGTGGTTATGGTTATATATAGGTGGATTGATATATATATATATTTATATATATATATATATATATATATATATATATATATATATATATATATATATATATATATATATATATATATATATATATATATATATATACCTATGTATATACATATATATACGTATGTATATATGCAGCATCCCTTTCGGGCAAAGAAGCTGCGCATTTTACGATGTGGCGGGTTTGTCCGGATCTCGCCATTTTCTCCTTTCTGTATCCCTCGTGGCCACCTTGAGGTGGAAAGCACATATATGGAAGACGGTGCTTACTCGTCTTGTCGCAGAGAGTTCATAGGGGTTCCTTTAACCTTTTCAGCCAAGCCCTCCTTCTCTGCCGCTCTTGGTCGGGGACTGCTTATTGGGTATTCGCAGTTAGCCTAAATTTCTGCAGGCCGTTCACTATCCGCCACCTGTGACCCCCACAGTCGCCTGAGCTTAGCATCACCAGCCCGCCCGGCTTGGTGCCTGTGTGGTCTGACCAGGCGTAGATAATATTAAATGTGACGTTAAGTGATTTCTGCACTGCAACGAGTAGTCTTGCGAGCAAAACGGCAGTGCAGAGCTCTAACCGCGGGATGCCGAGTTTTTCAACGGAGATACGCGAGATTTTGCGACGAGAATATTCGTTTCGAAGGCTCCATTGGATAACTCGTAGCGCGAATAAATAACGGCAGCTTACGCGGATGCCGATGCATCTGAAAATGCGTGCAATTGGAGTGATGCACTTCCAAGACCGATGGTTCGTGGTATTTCGATGTTTGTGAGGGCTGGAAGTTCTTCCCGGTATTGTCTCCACTGGGCAGCAATTAAGGGTGGGAATTTATCATCCCAGTCAACATTTCGGTGCCACAATTCCTGGAGGAGAATCTTTAGTTGCACGACCGAAGGGCAAGGAAACCAAGGGGATCGAAGATGCGTGCTATGTCTCTTAAGATCTGGCGTATTGTTATAGTGTCATCGGGATTGTAATTTAAACGAAAGCTAAATACATCACCCTTCAAGTTCCAATATAGCCCGAGCACTTTTATCCACGAATCCGCATCCGTGTCAAGTGAAATGCTTTGGAGAGGAACGTTATCGGTGTCTGACTAAAGAATCACGTTTAAAAAAGGCTTCCGGTAATGTGTCTCCACCCGAAACGACATCGTCTACGTAAAAGTCATTCAACACAATATCTGACGCGATTGGGAACTCTTCACGATAGTCTCTTGCTAATTGCTCTAAAGCCCGAAGTGATAGAAATAGAGCACACGAAGTCCCGTATGTTACCGTGCGTAACCGAAAGTGTTGTAAAGGTTCCGTTGGGGATTTTCGCCATACTATGAGCTGAAAGTCAGCATGCTTTTCGGACACCCAGATTTGACGAAACATCTTGACTATGTCTGCTGTAAAGACGAATTGATGTCGACGAAATCATAAGCAGACAGAGAACAGATTGCGTTGGTTGGGTGGGCCAGTCATGAGCGCATCGTTTAGGCAGTTACCATTTGCGTCCTTGTAGGACCCGTCAAACACAACACGAAGTTTAGTTGTACTGCTGTCTGGTTTCAGGACAGCATGATGGGGAAGATAAAATACATTTTGTTTGGAGATTTCCGACGTAGGAACTTTCGACATATGGCCTAGCGACAAATATTCGTCGAGAAAGCGTGAATAACTTTGGAATAGATCTGAGTTTTTCGAAAACTTTTTCTCCATCCATTTTAGACGCGAAACTGCTCCGTTTGATGTGGCATCAAACCCTGGTGGTGATTTAAAAGGCAAGTCGACGATGAATTTTCCGCACGAATCTCGGCGATGCGTTTGAATGAAATGTTCTTCGATTTGTCTATTTTCATTTGATACGACTAATTTTGGATCAACCTCTTCGATGGCCCAAAATGATTGCAAAATTGAATCGATATCTAAATGGACATGATGCGAAGTGATGCGAGGTTCGTTGGTGGATGATATTGATCCAGCCAAGACCCAACCGAAAACAGTCTTTTGCGCTATTGGATAGCCTTGATTGCTATTGACGCATTGCCCTTGCAGAACTTTCCAAGCTTTATCTGCGCCTAGCAATATGTCAACGCGGTCAGATATATTGAACGAAGGATCGGCTAAGTTTAGTCGATGCAAGTGATTCCAATCTTCGATGATGAATGAAGTCGTTGGCAAATTTGTTGTTACACTTGATAGAATATAAGTATCGACTGAGATACTATATGAATCGCAGTGTGAAGTGATGACCAACGAAATAAGGCCTCTGGATTTACCAGCACTGGTAGATCCAATACTGCTTATTGGTATACGAGCGTTTCTTCTTTTTATCCCGAGTCTTTGAGCGCATGACTCAGTAACGAAAGATACCTGTGAGCCTGAATCAATCAGAATCCGAACTTGCTGGTATTTTCCATTGACATCCAAAACTTTTCCTAACGCGGTGGGAGTAATGTTTGGGTTATAGGGTGCGTAACGTTAAAAGAATGATTATTAACTATTGCCTGTGATGATGTCGAGGGAAGATTCATCGAATTAGGTGGGTTTTGAAAGCCGAGGTTAGTAGTTTGGGCAGGACGAGACGAAGTGGTGTTCAATTGTGAATTGAACGGATGGTAAGTGGTTGTGCTTTGAGGAACGAAGTCTGTAGTTTGGCCATGTTTAACCGAAATGTTGCGTATTGGTGGATTAGCCGAGTTGTTAATGGTTTTCTTCATTGAATCGTCATGAACCAAACTATGGTGGCGCGTATTGCATGGTCTGCACCGAAATTTGGATTGGCAGCGTGCTGAGGAGTGTCCGCTTCGGAGGCAGTTAAAACAAAGTTTGTTAGTTTTAACAAACTCTCGGCGGGATTGTAAATCCATATCAAGAAACGCTTGACACTGAGAAAGATCGTGGTTTGCATTACACTTGGCACATGTTGCTGAGGTCGAAGCATGCATGCTTCTTACCACTGGTTTCCTCGGTCGATTTTGTTCACGAACACTTGATCTACAACTTTCCAATGCTTCGCACCGACGGTCCAAAAAATGTAACAATTGGTCTATAGTGGGTAGTCCTCGGAAAAATTTTCTTCAGACCATGCTTGACGAGTTTCAGGGTCCAGCTTGTTTATTAAAATGTAAATAAGCCACGGATCCCTGGTAAACGGGTTAATAGCTGTTAGACCTCGGACAATTTCATCAGCTCCATCTGATATTTTTCGTAAAACATTAACGTTTGAGGTATGAACAGACGGTAGCTCCATAAATGTTTTTACGAAATTATGAACAATATGACGCGGCCTATCATAACGTTTCTCGAGTTTTTCCCACGCCTGATCGTACGTATCGTCGCATACTGTTAGATGGCTTAAAAGACTTAACGCCTCACTTCGAAGACAAGAAACCAAAAATTGAAATTTACGAATCGGCGATAAATTTGGTTTGTTTCGAACAACACTTTGAAACATGTCTCGAAAAGTTGGCCATTCCCGGTAAATGCCCGAAAACGGTTCGATTCTAACGGACGGAAGATAACTGTCATCGCGTGTTCCCGAAGAAGTTGATTGGTTTAAGGTTTCAACTAGGGCTTTTTGTTGTGCAGCTAGTTGTACCACGATATCATTATTTTTTCGATTTTTTCGCGACCACTCATTGCTGATAGCAGACCCGACTTCACAACTAAAACTTTTGCCTCGAATTCTTCAAATTCTGGTCCAGGATCTATATAAAAGTTTTTGCGTATAGAAAAGTTTTTGCGATGCCGCGAACTCTTTCCATAAATCGTCCACTTTGTAGTAGCAAATTTTGAGATCCGCTAACGCAATCGAATCGGAAATATTTTCCGTGCAGGTAACTAGTTTCGTTAACGAACCCTTCAAATGGCCACGAGTAGCACAAAGCACGGGCAAAGTCATTGGTTCCGCCATGATACGAAAAACGAGATTAAAAAAAATTAATCACGACCAATTTTAAATAATTCCACAGCGATTAACCATTAAATTGTGCACGAAACTGTATTCACCGAACTGTCTTTAAGGGAACAGAAAAATCCGGCTCGAATTGGGACCAAAAATATTTGATAATTTGCACGATATTCAAATAAAAAAATTAAAACAAATACCATCGAAAGCAAAAGAAAAAACGATTGATCCGAGAACGACGAGAGATATATATTTTGTTGTTACCAGTAGTGTCTGCAATCAAAAAAAAGAATGAGAAAATTTTCTTTCACACAAATGTACCGTACATACATGATAAAAATCTAACATTGCAGAGAGTGACAAAGAGAATTTAAACAGGTTGATGAAAATGTAAACCAATTAACTGTTAACAATATTAAACCAAAAAAAACATAGAGTATATTACGTTAGTTTGGCACATTCGACCAACAAAAAGAAATGAAATGAAAAACAAAAATGAAATTAAATAAATTTTAAATAGAGTTGAAAAATTAATAATCTTAAACAATGATGATGAAAAATGTTTTTTTTTTTTTCTTAGGTCTTTCTTCCAATACGATTCAACAATCTATCTGATGAGAACATCAACGAAATTAATTCTGGAAATTATACTTTAACTCATGTAGGTCCATTAGGACAGTCTGTAAATTTAATAATAGCAAAAAATAAAAATAAAACACACAAATAATGAAAAGTTGATTTAATCTTTTATTGGTTTTCGGGTAGATTTTGAGAATTCTGAATCTCATTAACAAAATAAAATTTGAGCTGCTGTTGTTGTTGTTACTTACCCTTCTTATAAAATTCCGGTATCATATCTAACCACAACACCTCACATGTTGTAAAATGGATCAAAAGCTAACGCTGACCATAACCTACCGCAAATTAGGAAGCTTAAAATCAAACATTTCATGTATTTCAGACATGACCTACTTCAAAATGAAAAAAAAAACAATTTCTTTAAATTTTTAATATAATTTTATTGGTTTTCTGCAATTCTTTTTTGCGAATTTAGTATCTCATTGACGAAATAATAGTTTATGCTCGCAGAATTGTCTTTTGACGCAACGAAGTGCAGACACATATTATTTTTATTAAGAATTTCAAGCTCTTTTTCCTTGAATAAATCCGCCATATGTGTGGGCAGGAAAAATTGGGTGTTTGGAAATTCGACAATAAGTCGTTTTCCAAACCGTGTTTGAATAGATTTTTTTTCTCAACTTTATAAAACTGATTGAACAAAATCTTATTTACATGCAGTGTTTTTTTAAATACATAGGCATTAGATAATGTATTTTGGGTGTTAAAACGCTCCAAAATATCATTGACACTAATTTCCTCAGGCATCATCTTCCGCTTTTTTATTGGTGGCTGGGGTGGATTTTGCTGCTGCTGCTGATTGAGTTGTTGTTGTTGTTCTTATTGCTACTAGTGCTGCTGATTCAGTAGTAGTAGTTGTTGTTGTTCTTGCTGCTGCTGCTGCTGCTGATTGAGTAGTTGTTGTTGTTGTTGCTGCTCATACTGTTGCTGCTGCTGCTGTTGTTGGTAACGTTGGTGTTGTTGTTGTTGTGGACGTGGTGTTGGGCCACACAACAATAGATCTTCTAGAATTTGCACACTCTCCATGTTCCTTGTGATGGTTGATTCTTACTGTTGCCTTCTATCCAAAATGCTTGCGCTTTTAGTTGAAATTTACCTTCTTAAAACCATAACAAATTATCAATGTTTTTATCATGTTTTTTTTTTTTTTTTTTTTTTAAAAAAACTTATCTCAGGAGAACACATTGTTCATTGGAATTTATACTTTTAATCAAACCAAAATAGAAATCTGGAAAGAACATATTATGTGTATATTATATTACTCACTAGCTTTCGCTAAACATCTTACCATATTGTCCAGTAAGTAGTTCTTTAAGCATACAAATCTTATCACACAAGAACATATTGTAGCATAAGAATAACTACGCTCCTATGTCTATGCAGCAAATTCCGAAGTGACTTTCCATTCTGGCAGAATTTTGGTTCGAACTGTCCTTTCATTCGAGGTTCGTGTCTGGGACGAAGTCTCCACAGCCCATGTCAACGAAAGAGACGAATAATATCAGGGATAAAAGGGAATTATAACTGCAAGAATTATTTCTCTTGTTCCAGTGGTCGAAGAATTTGCTAGAAGTTTCTGGCTATCAGAAACTTCTGCTATATAAGGACAGATGGCGATCAAAAAAAAGACAGTTGGTTTAGAACCGTGCCGAAGAGACTGGAAAAGTGATAATGGGCGAAGTTGTAATTTAGTGATAAATTGAAAGTTGAGAGTGAACAAGAAAAAGTAATTAGTTTGGATTTGTGAATTAAGTAATTGAAAGGAGATAAAGTGATCTGAGAGGAAAGAGACCTTGTAAGAAAAGAATTTGCGAAGAATAGTATAGTGTGAACTTGAATTGTTCTATAGACTAGAAAATAAAGAAATAAATTTCACAGAATATTGTTTTACCTACTCGAGCCGTAGCTTGCATATTACAATATTGTGGTAAGAATGTTCTTTTACTACCCTATACTCACTTGCTCTAGGTTTGCACCTTATTTCATGGTAACATATTGTAACATCGTCTAAAAGTATGCAACAATAATGTGGAATAATAACTACGCTCCTACAGCCCATTCCAAACTGTACTTTCATTCGAGGTTCGCAATAGCTGACAACGCCACGGATAAAGAGAGAATTATAACTGGAAGAAATGATTGTCATCTTGGAATTATTACATCAGAATTTTCTGTTCCAGTGGTCGAAGAATTTGCTAGAAGTTTCTGGCTATCTGAAACTTCTGCTATATAAGGACAGATGGCGATCAATAAAAAGTGCAGTCGTTTTTAAACTGTGGCGAAGAGATTAGAAAAGTGATAATAGGCGAAGTTGTAATTTTGTGATAAATTGAAAGTTGAGAGTTAACAAGAAGAAGTAATTAGTTTGGATTTGTGAATTTAATAATTGAAAGGAGATAAAGTGATTTGAGAGGAAAGAGACATTGTAAGAAAAGAATTGCGAAGAATAGTACAGTGTGAACCTGAATTGTTCTATAGACTAGAAAATAAAGAAATAATTTGACAGAATATTGTTTTATCTACTCGAGCCGTAGCTCGCATATTACATTGGTGTCAGAAGTGGGATAAAACTTATTCTGTGAATAACTATTTCCGTGTTGTGAAATTGCACAAGCAAAAAAAAAAAAAAAAAAATCGATTTCTGTGTTGAGTTAATTAGTTGCGCAAATTGGGAAAACTAACTATAACTCAACTAAAGGCAGAACTCAGTAAGCGGAACCTCGACACAACTGGGGGAAAAGATGCCCTACTGATTCGTCTGGAAGAAGCAGTAACGCAGGAAGGTGAAAATCCGCACGACGTAGAGTTTGACGTGGAAGAGGAACCAGCAAGTACAGCAGCCGACCCGGGTATAACAAGTCTGCTCCTGCAACTTAAGTTAGTCATGGACGAACAAAAGAAAGCAATAGAAGATCAAAGAAATTCTCTAGAACTTAAGCTGGACGAACAAAAGAAAGCGATGGACGAACAAAAGAAAGCAATGGGCGACCAAAGGAATTCTCTAGAACTTAAGCTGGACGAACAAAAGAAAGCAATGGACGAACAAAAGAAAGCAATGGACGAACAAACGAAAGCAATGGACGAACAAAAGAATTCTCTAGATGCTCTGGAAAGTAAACTTGATGAGCAAAACAAGAACTTGGAATCCAAATTCGAAGTGATCGAAGAGAAAATCGAGAAGGTCGAGACGCAACTCGAAAAAGTCGAAACTAGATTCGATGAAAATTTTGAGAAACATGAAACTCAGTTCGGGAAGATAGAGACTCAGTTTGAAAAAGTGGATACGCAATTCGAGATAGTAGGAAAGCAAGTCGAAAATCTGGCTAAGGAGCTCAGCAACGTGAAGAGACAGAAAGCACGGGAATATTCCACTGACGGTCTGAGAAGAAAGGAGATGCAGCCTCCTATCTTCGATGGTCAAACATCATGGCCAATTTATAAGAGGCAATTCGAAGCGGCCGCAATGACCAATAGCTGGGACGATGAAGAGAAGTCTATTGCACTCACGCTTGCACTGAGGGGTCCAGCTGCGGAGCTCTTGCAGACCATCCCGGAAGATAAACAGCAGAACTACGACTCTGGTTCAGGCTATCGAGATGCGGTTTGGGAATGAACACATGCAGCAGGTGTACAGGGTTCAGCTGCGTAGTCGAGTCCAGAAAAGGGGGGAAACGCTCCAACAGTTGCAAGCGGATATAGAGCGACTAACCCATCTTTCATATCCTAAAGCCGGTGAGGAACTTATCAACGAAATGGCGGTGGAAGCTTTTATTCAGGCCATAGAGGACAGACAACTGCAAATGGCCGTAAGGATGGCTGAAAAGCGAACACTCCCCGAGGCATTGGCATTCGCTTTGTCAATGAAGGCTGCGGACCAAGCATACCAGGGAATACACCGTGTCAGGGAAATGTCCGTCGTGGAATGCTCATGCCAGAGAACAGCCGTCATGGATGAAGACAGAGCTCGCGGAAGTCAAATCCGTTGCTGGAATTGCAACCAAACCGGACACCTACAACGGCAGTGCAGAAGTGCACCTAGACGAGGAAATTGTCCACATTGCGCAAGTAGGAGAAGCAGAGAGGAAGCATCTGGAGGTGATAACATCCATCCTGTCAGTCAGACTTCCCAAAACAAGCAGTCGGGAAATGCGTAAGGACCAACTTCGCGGGGCAGAAGTTGGTTACTGGAATCGAGGCCCCCAGGACCACCATTCAAGTTTCGCAAACCAAACGGGATAACAAGAGCCTGACAGTGGAGGCACTAATCAACAAGAAGAAGTGCGTAGCCACCATCGACACAGGTGCCACTGCCTCCATTGTAAGAAGAGATATCGTCAAAAGCTCCTAGCTGCACAACACCAACAGCTACTGCCTGAAGACTGCAACAGGGGAAATGGCGAAGGTATTTGGAGAAGTTCGTCTTACGCTTACTCTGGCAGGACTGACGTTCTCCCATGCGTTTCTGGTGGCAGACATATGCGACGAGTGCATCATCGGAATAGACTTCATGAAAGCAAATGAAGTAATCTTGGACATCGGGATGCAAGTACTGAGGTATCGAAATGTGGAGATTCCGATGGTGTACGGAAACGAGAATGCCGTAACTCTCAGGACAGTCATCAGCAAAGACGAAGTTTTGCCGCCGTCTTCAGAGACAATCATTTGGACGAAGCTGGAAGGTGATCTTGGGAGCCACCGATTCTACATAGTAGAACCAGACCCGGAGAAGAATTCTCAAGACTACATCGTGGGAAAGACGTTAGTCGAACCAAAGAACACCATGGTTCCAGTGAGAGTTTTGAACGCAAGACCACACACTGTCAAACTAAGGCGAGGGGAGGTGACTGGAAAATGCACGCCGATTACCGCCGTCGCAACAATATCTGAACGTGGTCCTCCAAAACCTCTCCCATCACCTTGGACAGCTGAAACGAGAGAGACGATTCTCCAGTCCAGTGAGCTGAATCAGGAGCAGCGAACTATGGCAGAGAATCTTATCAATGAGTACGCTGATGTATTTGCCTCACAGGACGGAGAATACGGCCGAACACACCTGGTACAACATCGAATAGACACTGGTGATACTAGACCAATTCGTCAGCTTGCTAGGCGCCTTCCATTGGCAAAGCAGACAGAAGTTGCAGAGATGGTGTCGGCAATGGAGAAAGAAGGTCTGATTGAAAGTTCCAAAAGTCCGTGGGCATCACCGGTTGTACTGGTTAAGAAGAAAGATGGCAGCACGCGGTTCTGCGTGGACTATCGGCAGCTCAATTACGTCACCAAGAAAGACAGCTACCCACGGATTGACGACACGCTAGACACACTATCAGGAGCCCGATGGTTTTCCACTCTTGACTTGAAGAGTGGCTACTGGCAGGTACAGATCCATCCAGAAGACCGGGAGAAAACCGCCTTCACCGCAGGAAATGGGCTATGGCAATTCACGGTAATGCCATTCGGGCTGTGCAATGCTCCGGCGACTTTCGAGCGATTGATGGAATGTGTCCTGCAAGGGTTAACATGGAAAACCTGTTTGGTATACTTGGATGATGTCATCGTCGTAGGAAAAACGTTTGCGCAACACCGAGGCAATCTAAGGGATGTGTTTCAAAGGCTTCGAAGTGCCCACCTGAAGCTCAACCCCAAGAAGTGCGCCCTGTTTAGAGCGGAAGTCAAGTACCTGGGACACATAATTTCAGCGAAAGGAGTGAGAACCGATCCGGAGAAGGTCGAAGCGGTGAAAAACTGGCCAGTCCCCAAAGACAAACACCAACTAAGGAGCTTCCTGGGCCTAGCCACCTACTACAGACGGTTCGTGAAGGATTTTGCCGGGATCGCAAAGAACCTGCACCAGTTGACGGAAAAGGGAAAACAATTCAAATGGTCAATTGAGTGCGAGAAGAGCTTCAAGGCACTTAAACAACGGCTATGCGATGCCCCGATAGTAGCTTACCCCACTCCCGGGGAAACGTTCATTGTGGATGCAGATGCTAGTAATGTCGGGGTAGGAGCCGTACTCTCCCAGGTGTATGATGGCCAAGAGAAGGTGGTTGTGTACTTCAGCAAGGTGCTCTCTAAGCCAGAAAGGAACTACTGCGTGACAAGGCGGGAACTTCTAGCTTTGATCTTGGCTACGAAGCATTTTCACAAATACCTCTACGGGAGGAAGTTCGTTCTTCGCACAGACCATGCAGCCTTAAAATGGCTATTACAGTTCAAGAGTCCTGAGGGTCAGGTCGCAAGATGGATCGAAAGGCTGCAAATCTACGACAACGAAATACAGCATCGTAAAGGAAAACTCCACTCTAATGCGGATGCACTGTCCCGGAGACCATGCAGAACGGATTGTAAACATTGTGCGCGTCAGGAAGAACGGGAGCTGGTTTCCATCCAAAGAATGAGAGCCGAACCTATCGCCGGCTGGAGCGTAGATGAGATCCGGAACGCTCAGAAGGAAGACCCGGATATCGAGCCGATTCTGGCCTGGAAGGAGAACATGGAGAAACCGGATCATCAGGACATCTCTCACAGAAGCCCGACCTTAAAGGCATATTTTGCGCAGTGGGACTCCCTCCATGTCCAAGAAGGTGTTCTGAGAAGATTAGAAAAGTGATAATAGGCGAAGTTGTAATTTTGTAAAAAATTAAAAGTTGAGAGTTAACAAGAAGAAGTAATCAGTTTGGATTTGTGAATTAAGTAATTGAAAGGAGATAAAGTGATTTGAGAGGAAAGAGACATTGTAAGAAAAGAATTGCGAAGAATAGTACAGTGTGAACCTGAATTGTTCTATAGACTAGAAAATAAAGAAATAATTTCACAGAATATTGTTTTATCTACTCGAGCCGTAGCTCGCATATTACAATATTGTAATATGCGAGCTACGGCTCGAGTAGATAAAACGATATTCTGTGAAATTTAATTCTTTATTTTCTAGTTTATAGAACAATTCAAGTTCACACTATACTATTCTTCGCAAATTCTTTTCTTACAAGGTCTCTTTCCTCTCAAGTCATTTTATCTCCTTTCAATTACTTAATTCACAAATCCAAACTAATTACTTTTTCTTGTTCACTCTCAACTTTCAATTTATCACAAAATTACAACTTCGCCCATTATCACTTTTCCAATCTCTTCGCCACGGTTCTAAACCAACTGCCCCCTTTCGATCGCCATCTGTCCTTATATAGCAGAAGTTTCTGATAGCCAGAAACTTCTAGCAAATGCTTCGACCACTGGAACAAGAAAAATTCTGATGTAATAATTCCAAGATGACAATCATTTCTTGCAGTTATAATTCTTTCTTATCCGTGATATTATCCGTCTCTTTCGTAGACATGAACTGTGGACCGCAGACACGAACCTCAAATGAAAAGACACTTTGGAATGGGCTGGGGGAGCGTAGTTATTATTCTACATTATTGTAGCATCCTTTTAGGTGATGTTACAATATTGACCCCTGGAATTTTATTTTTCTCTTGCTGTAGCTGTATACTAAAGCTGAAAGGTGATTCATTGAATAAATCTTTTCAAAATGAAGTAAAATGCAAGTGATAGGGTAGAATAATATCAAAAATTTTTATTTTGCTATTTTGTACTGACCCCATGGTAATGTACAATAACTATCTTCTATAGCATATCGTTTATCATCTGTCGTACTTAAAGCTAATTTTCTTTGAACAATACTACTTACTACATGTTTTTGTGATTTTATCAAATTTTGTTCAACAGTTCTATTATTATTATTAACTAAACAATCTAAAAAGCCATTAAAATAAATTTCTTTTTTCACAATATTTTTTTTAACACCTTTAATTTCCTTTAGCTTTTCCTTATTTTCTACATTAACGGAATACATTTTTGATCTTAATCCAATAAAATGTGATATTATATGCCCATTCATTTCATCTTTCATCAAGCCTATTACTTTTTTATTTACTTGAGGTATTCCCCAAATATTATTTTGATGATAATCACTAGTATCAAAGCGTTGATGACAGTCACTTTTGATCATGCCATAAATATCAGGACAGCAAATTTCATAAATTAGTCTGTCAGTATCAGTATACATGGCGGTGCAATTATTGCCGAATTTTATCTTCATATAATCATAGTGATACTCATATATTAAGGTTTTTGCAATTTCTAGTATACATAAACCTACATATATGGGCTTGTTAAAGTAAACTTCGGCTTTTTGAAGTTCAATTGCTACCAATTTTTCATTAAAGACCGTTCTGTTTTTAAAATATGGTGATGCTATCAATGCTTTAGCAAAATGCCTTCCACCCCATTTTGAAACTAATTTTACATTACTGTACTTTCTAACATTCTCCATACATTAGCCGAAAACTGCATTATTATACAATTTATAACGCTCAATATCAAGTTTGTTTGTAGCTTGAGCTCTTAATTGTGTATTTAAGTCAATGTATGGTTGAAGCCATGCTGATTGATCGAATTCAAGCATTCTATGTATTTTATCTAATTTGAGACCATGCAACAGAGCTTGCTGCAAATTCCTGTAATGAATTACATATTTCTTCTTATCTGTTAAGGTAGCTAATAATTTTCTTTGTTTAGATCCTGGAGGGCACATTAATTCAGGACAAAATTGTATGTCACTATGCATATCATGCAATTCTATGGGATAAATTAAGTCAACCTCAAAAATGTAACCTTTGGGATAGAATAGAATGGAATAGAGAACAAATTTTATTTACAGAAAAGTCATGAATATTTTCTATCCATTTGAAATTCCCTGTTGGTAAAAACTGACTCATTGAATGACCATATTGATTATTTATATCCCAATACAATACAAATTTCTTAGGCTTGCATATGTCAAAACTATCCAAATACTTATTGTTAGCTTCTGAATACTTTTTTGAGCTTTGTGTCAATCCTCCACGAATACCTCTTTTAATAAACATAATCATGTCTATATCATCAAGAAGTTCCAGCTTTATGCCCAATAAAATAGCACTGCATCCCAAGTATAACCCAGAAGGGAATAATAATGTGCTGGATCTAATTTATGTGTTTTAATAGAATTATAACGAAATTGTTCGAAAACTTCAGCTAATAAAAGAACATCCGTTTTTAAATACAAATCAGAATATTCCCCCAAATTTCTTAGATTTAAAGTATTCCATACTTTTTGACAATGCAAATAATCTTCATCGCATATGTCTTCCTTATTTAATTTATTATAAAACAAATGTTTTTCTGGTAAAGATTCTTCAGAAAATTTTTCCAAACTATTAAAATAATCATAGGGATAAAACATTTCGTTTCAATAGATCCCTTTGACATTGTGTTAAATGATGAAATTCAGATTCAAGTATTGGAAAATTATTCAATAAAGTTGATAATGAATCTAAACTACTCCCCAAAAACTTAAAAGAATCAATGAATCTAAATTTAATTTTTCCTTTACTTAATACATTTGTGAACGATATATATTTCTCCTTATTTATGGGTAACATGTTCACTTCACCATCACATATTTTATTAATCTCTTTAATTATAAAATGAGAATCATAACCACTCAGGTTATGGAAAATAATTGGTATAGGGTCATTCCACGAAGGATCGACCGACGTTCTGAACGACCCCCCTCCGATTTGGCTGAAAAGTGGTAGATATATTCGTTGGAGTGGTAGGAATCATAAGGCAAACAAGTTTTGCAGAATTCGATATAGTTTGCGTGTAACGGAACTTCAAAAATTGGCAAAAAATCGAAATTTAAACGTTCTTCTATAGTTATAAAAATCATAACTTTGGTTCTACTCATCAGAATTCGATAAAATATACCTTGCTGCATTCAGGAAAATGTGAATTTTCAAAGGTTATGAATAATTTTTATTTTCAAGGACGAAGGATATTCCAGAATATCCTTTTTACATATATCCATGAATAACTCAAAAAATGGTATTTTGTTTTTTTTTCCTTTTTTTATATATCATAGATATAATCGTCCTCTATCTCTATTCAAATTTCAAGTTGGGATCTCTATGGGTTCGGCCAAAATAATGTTTTATAGATGGCTAAGTCAAAAAAAACTAAAAGTTTATTAGTTTACTCCTCTTATCATCGTCACATAACATATAACCCGAGTGCACATATGTTACATAGCTGTTTTTTTTTTTTTTACAAAAAAAAAAGCCTCACTGTGCTAGTTTTTGTTTTATTTCTTCAATGACTAGTGTTTGTAACTGCACATTTCCCGTTTTTCAATATTTTACAAGTTAGACTAAGTAGTTTTTTTGCACTCACTTGATGTCAATCAGTCGTGAGCTCGGGACTTTTTCCAGAATTATATCTTAAAAAGAGTTGATTAAATTGTGAGTTTAATAAATTGATAATGAGTGCTTTTGTGTGGAAAACGTGCTGTAATCCTCTGGATCTACCACCTCACCAACCCAGTGCTCGTGATTTGCGGCCTGTACGACCATGGATAGTTACGGTTCAGCCAAAATTGGACACAAAGTTGGTAATTTGCTCTTCGTGCAGAAAAAAATTGAGTCAGATCCGAAATTCTGATACAACGCCATCATTGCTGGATGTTGAAGATCAAATTGAAGCTGACGAAATGTATTTTGATAAAGACATTGCATTCAATTTGATTAATGAATGCATACAGTATATTGGAGAAGATCTATTCGACAAGAGAAAACTTAGTGACTTAAAATATGTGCAGTCAAAATTGAAAAAGTCTATGTTAAAAATTGCAGAGAAAGTTTTCTCTGTTACTATTGAATTCGATGAAGATTATTCCAGAGAGGAAGAGTATTTTGTTGGGAAAATAAAAGAAAATTTCCAAAAAAAAACTACAAGCAAAGACACCAAACTTGTTTTGTTGTCCTTACTTTCAAGAGAATGGAGCGTCGAGAAAATTATAGAAGAGTTTCCAGGATCGACGAGTTATATGATTAAAAAATCTAGAAAACTTCAAGAAGATCAAAGCGTTCCATCAACTTATGGGAGAAGTTTAAATGGGTGGCCTTTGTATCCCAAGGTCTTAAGAACTAAAAAAATCATTATTTATTTTCTTCTAAGAGCATATACATATTCTTCCGATGAAAAGGAAAAATATTTTCCTTTAATAACTCCTGGTGAAACGGATGAAATATGATGGAGTTTTCTTGTTTCCGGCACAGTTCTTAAATTAGAAAATCTTGATTCCATCAAAAATTTTTCTTCATTATACTCCTGTGTGAATACGTAGGAGAAATCCATATTTCTTATATTTTCAGTTGCCCAGTTATATAACTGTAAGGGAGTTGTTAAATGTTCCCTATACGGTCTTTGAAGGCTAGCTCTGGCAGCCAGTCTTTTTACTGTGCCACCAAGTCCATCGCATGCACTCTTACCATGTGAGGTGGCAAAGAAGTTCCATTCAGCATTCAATCCAAAATCCTGTTCATGCAATGTTAAATTAAAAAAATTCTTTTTGTTTTTGTACTGCGCAGCAGATCCATCGGAAAAATAGATACTTTTTTTTAAAATGTTGGCATTTTTTGTACAGGAACTCTAAGAAATAAGTGAACTGCGATAGTGTCATGCTTTAAGCAGTCACTGATTACAACAAAACTTTCGTTTTTAATTTCATGCATCTCGTTCCGATAATATATTGCGAAAGGGTGAATCGTCGCCTGTTTGTTAGTCCAGTGGTATCCCTGCACTGCATCTTGCACAACAAAACCATAATTTTCAGAAAAGTCCATTAAAACAAGTATGTGCGTTTTCGCTAAGAGAGTTTTGACTTCTTTTATGTACATGTTTTGTTGGTCAGTTATAAAAACGTGACGAATGAAAACATTAAGCCGTTTCAAAAAGCTCTGAATGAAATCCTCAGAGTTTTCAATTCTGACTTCCAATTTTGATCGGTCTGTGTGGGTCCACTGATAGTATGTTACGTCTTCTATGAAGTGATTACTAAATGCAGTGTCAAAGATTCTTCTTAATTTAGAATAGTTTGGGCCATGAAGGCACTTGCCCAAGTAACAATTTATATGAGGAGGGTTACATATTACCAAAGCTAAACAGGCTCTGCTGTCATTGAGATGCTTATCTTCGTTTTCTGTCAGCCTCGATATGTTGCTACCCTCAAACATGAGTTTGATATTTTGATGGATGGTGCAAACACATACTGAATGAGTTCCTGAAGCCCCAGCCAAAATGCAGTTCTTTGGACTTAACGACGCGAATTTTGAAAAACCAATCTTAATATTATTATGAACTTCCTTGAACTTACAATATATCTCTAAGTTTAGCCAAAACCAGGCGTTTTTGAATATGTTGTTTCTGATTTTGAATCTAACAAAAGAGCAAAAGGTCTTATTTTTGAACCTGAGAAAATAAATTTTTGTTACCTTTATAGATACCTAGTCTTTTTTTCCTGGCATTAAACGGCTGATATCATCTTCACAGTAAAAAATTTCTACCAATTGCTTAATATCAGCATTTAAACTTCTCCCATAAGTTGATGGAACGCTTTGATCTTTTTGAAGTTTTCTAGATTTTTTAATCATATAACTCGTCGATCCTGGAAACTCTTCTATAATTTTCTCGACGCTCCATTCTCTTGAAAGTAAGGACAACAAAACAAGTTTGGTGTCTTTGCTTGTAGTTTTTTTTTGGAAATTTTCTTTTATTTTCCCAACAAAATACTCTTCCTCTCTGGAATAATCTTCATCGAATTCAATAGTAACAGAGAAAACTTTCTCTGCAATTTTTAACATAGACTTTTTCAATTTTGACTGCACATATTTTAAGTCACTAAGTTTTCTCTTGTCGAATAGATCTTCTCCAATATACTGTATGCATTCATTAATCAAATTGAATGCAATGTCTTTATCAAAATACATTTCGTCAGCTTTAATTTGATCTTCAACATCCAGCAATGATGGCGTTGTATCAGAATTTCGGATCTGACTCAATTTTTTTCTGCACGAAGAGCAAATTACCAACTTTGTGTCCAATTTTGGCTGAACCGTAACCATCCATGGTCGTACAGGCCGCAAATCACGAGCACTGGGTTGGTGAGGTGGTAGATCCAGAGGATTACAGCACGTTTTCCACACAAAAGCACTCATTATCAATTTATTAAACTCACAATTTAATCAACTCTTTTTAAGATATAATTCTGGAAAAAGTCCCGAGCTCACGACTGATTGACATCAAGTGAGTGCAAAAAAACTACTTAGTCTAACTTCTAAAATATTAAAAAACGGGAAATGTGCAGTTACAAACACTAGTCATTGAAGAAATAAAACAAAAACTAGCACAGTGAGGCTTTTTTTTTGTAAAAAAAAAAAAAAACAGCTATGTAACATATGTGCACTCGGGTTATATGTTATGTGACGATGATAAGAGGAATAAACTAATAAACTTTTAGTTTTTTTTGACTTAGCCGTCTATAAAACATTATTTTGGCCGAACCCATAGACATCCCAACTTGAAATTTGACATAGAGATAGAGGACGATTATATCTATGATATATAAAAAAAACAAAAAAAAACAAAATACCATTTTTTGAGTTATTCATGGATATATGTAAAAAGGATATTCTGGAATATCCTTCGTCCTTGAAAATAAAAATTATTCATTATCTTTGAAAACTCACATTTTCCTGAATGCAACAAGGTATATTTTATCGAATTCTGATGAGTAGAACCAAAGTTATGATTTTTTTAAATATAGAAGAACGTTTAAATTTCGATTTTTTGCCAATTTTTGAAGTTCCGTTACACGCAAACTATATCGAATTCTGCAATTCTTTTTTGCCTTATGATTCCTACCACTCCAACGAATAATTCTACCGCTTTTCAGCCAAATCGGAGGGGGGTCGTTCAGAGCTCTCCATATAGCCTCGGCGATTTATCGTGGAATGACCCTATAGTTAAATCTTCTTTATAATCTAAATTGCAGTTACTATGTGCAGGGCCTCGATATATTCCAGTAAAATGACAATGGTCTCGCACCTTGATATTGTTTAGTAAAAAATTTTCTTCACATATATGACACTTGACAGCCGAGTTAAAACTTATTTCTTGTGCAATGGAAAGATTTTCAATAGGCACAATATATGAGGCATCAGATTCTAAAAGTAACACTAAAGTTTTAAGTTCATTCATAAACCAAGTTATACAATCTGGTCCCCGATATGAGGCATAGGTTGTATAACTAGATGTAAAAGAACTTTTCATATAAAAACCTATGGAACATGGGATATGTTCTTGATATCTATTTACATCTTCTATTTCTCTTAAAATACATTCCAAGTCTGCATATATTACAAATGAGGTCATAATTTTGTTTTTATAGTTCTTAAAACGAATTATCTTATTTTCTAATGTAGGTAATTTTACTTTACAATCATTTTGATTAATACAATCTTCTACATGCTTACTTAATTTTTCATGAGAGTAAAAATAGTGGAGACATCTGTTACAGAAATTAAGTTTACTTTTATTTTTTGTTAATTCTATTTGAAGAAGTGCAGATAGGTTTTTAATCCAAATAAAATGTTGTTGTAAAACAACATAATCATCATCTACTGCATGTTCTTCTAACAACAATAAATCAACATGCTTCTTTTCTTTACATATCAATTTAGATAATTTAAGTGGATATAATTCTTCCTTCTTACTATTTTTTTCTTTATGAAATGTAAAGATATTTATGGATATATTGTTGTTCTTTTTAAATAGTGGTACTAATTTTAATGACATTGGAAAAGATATAACATCTAAATTTAATATATCTTTATAATGCGGATAACTTGATGGCCTATCCACATGTTTTTCTGCTGCAAACAAAGCAGATACTATCGCTCATGCAAACCACTCATTATCTGTATTTTATAGATTAATGCAAGCTCTCTTTGTTGAAATAGTTTGAGGTGTTTTAATATATGAACTTCCTACAATTGGCGAATATTTATTAATATTAACAATAATATTTATTATAGATGATAGTGCCCAACCACTATTTTTCTCCTGAAATTCTTCAAATTTTCTTAACAATTGGTTTTCTAAATGTTCTATTACTAATTCTTCTAAATTATTATTATTTGCACTTACAATAATATTCTTAGTATTAAGATATTTGATGTCCTGTTGTTGCTCTTCACCTTCATATTTCCGGAACTCCCCACAAAAAACTGTACTTATTTTAATGATGAGATATTCATTCAATATCTCTTCCAATTTGTTAACTATTGGAGTTCTACAATCTTCCAAAAATAGTTTAGGCTCTGTATAATATAGATTCGTAATCACACCTGATCTGATTCTGTTAGAAAACGCGGTATGTGGTAAGTCTTCCCATATTAAAGAATTGAAAATTTGTTGTTGCACTTGTTCTGATATTTCATGTTTCATCATTTTATTGAATGATTTTAGTTTACCGATTGCCGATGTAAGATAATATCTTTGTGTCTGACTAAAGAATCACGTTTAAAAATGGCTTCCGGTAATGTGTCTCCACCCGAAACGACATCGTCTACGTAAAAGTCATTCAACACAATATCTGACGCGATCTGCTAATTGCTCTAAAGCCCGAACTGATAGAAATAGAGCACACGAAGTCCCGTATGTTACCGTGCGTAACCGAAAGTGTTGTAAAGGTTTCGTTGGGGATTTTCGCCATACTATGCGCTGAAAGTCAGCATGCTTTTCGGACACCCAGATTTGACGAAACATCTTGACTATGTCTGCTGTAAAGACGAATTGATGTCGACGAAATCGTAAGCAGACAGAGAACAGATTGCGTTGGTTGGGTGGGCCAGTCATGAGCGCATCGTTTAGGCAGTTACCATTTGCGTCCTTGTAGGACCCGTCAAACACAACACGAAGTTTAGTTGTACTGCTGTCTAGTTTCAGGACAGCATGATGGGGAAGATAAAATACATTTTGTTTGGAGATTTCCGACGTAGGAACTTTCGACATATGGCCTAGCGACAAATATTCGTCGAGAAAGCGTGAATAACTTTGGAATAGATCTGAGTTTTTCGAAAACTTTTTCTCCATCCATTTTAGACGCGAAACTGCTCCGTTTGATGTGGCATCAAACCCTGGTGGTGATTTAAAAGGCAAGTCGACGATGAATTTTCCGCACGAATCTCGGCGATGCGTTTGAATGAAATGTTCTTCGATTTGTCTATTTTCATTTGATACGACTAATTTTGGATCAACCTCTTCGATGGCCCAAAATGATTGCAAAATTGAATCGATATCTAAATGGACATGATGCGAAGTGATGCGAGGTTCGTTGGTGGATGATATTGATCCAGCCAAGACCCAACCGAAAACAGTCTTTTGCGCTATTGGATAGCCTTGATTGCTATTGACGCATTGCCCTTGCAGAACTTTCCAAGCTTTATCTGCGCCTAGCAATATGTCAACGCGGTCAGATATATTGAACGAAGGATCGGCTAAGTTTAGTCGATGCAAGTGATTCCAATCTTCGATGGTGAATGAAGTCGTTGGCAAATTTGTTGTTACACTTGATAGAATATAAGTATCGACTGAGATACTATATGAATCGCAGTGTGAAGTGATGACCAACGAAATAAGGCCTCTGGATTTACCAGCACTGGTAGATCCAATACTGCTTATTGGTATACGAGCGTTTCTTCTTTTTATCCCGAGTCTTTGAGCGCATGACCCAGTAACGAAAGATACCTGTGAGCCTGAATCAATCAGAATCCGAACTTGCTGGTATTTTCCATTGACATCCAAAACTTTTCCTAACGCGGTGGGAGTAATGTTTGGGTTATAGGGTGCGTAACGTTAAAAGAATGATTATTAACTATTGCCTGTGATGATGTCGAGGGAAGATTCATCGAATTAGGTGGGTTTTGAAAGCCGAGGTTAGTAGTTTGGGCAGGACGAGACGAAGTGGTGTTCAATTGTGAATTGAACGGATGGTAAGTGGTTGTGCTTTGAGGAACGAAGTCTGTAGTTTGGCCATGTTTAACCGAAATGTTGCGTATTGGTGGATTAGCCGAGTTGTTAATGGTTTTCTTCATTGAATCGTCATGAACCAAACTATGGTGGCGCGTATTGCATGGTCTGCACCGAAATTTGGATTGGCAGCGTGCTGAGGAGTGTCCGCTTCGGAGGCAGTTAAAACAAAGTTTGTTAGTTTTAACAAACTCTCGGCGGGATTGTAAATCCATATCAAGAAACGCTTGACACTGAGAAAGATCGTGGTTTGCATTACACTTGGCACATGTTGCTGAGGTCGAAGCATGCATGCTTCTTACCACTGGTTTCCTCGGTCGATTTTGTTCACGAACACTTGATCTACAACTTTCCAATGCTTCGCACCGACGGTCCAAAAAATGTAACAATTGGTCTATAGTGGGTAGTCCTCGGAAAAATTTTCTTCAGACCATGCTTGACGAGTTTCAGGGTCCAGCTTGTTTATTAAAATGTAAATAAGCCACGGATCCCTGGTAAACGGGTTAATAGCTGTTAGACCTCGGACAATTTCATCAGCTCCATCTGATATTTTTCGTAAAACATTAACGTTTGAGGTATGAACAGACGGTAGCTCCATAAATGTTTTTACGAAATTATGAACAATATGACGCGGCCTATCATAACGTTTCTCGAGTTTTTCCCACGCCTGATCGTACGTATCGTCGCATACTGTTAGATGGCTTAAAAGACTTAACGCCTCACTTCGAAGACAAGAAACCAAAAATTGAAATTTACGAATCGGCGATAAATTTGGTTTGTTTCGAGCAACACTTTGAAACATGTCTCGAAAAGTTGGCCATTCCCGGTAAATGCCCGAAAACGGTTCGATTCTAACGGACGGAAGATAACTGTCATCGCGTGTTCCCGAAGAAGTTGATTGGTTTAAGGTTTCAACTAGGGCTTTTTGTTGTGCAGCTAGTTGTACCACGATATCATTATTTTTTCGATTTTTTCGCGACCACTCATTGCTGATAGCAGACCCGACTTCACAACTAAAACTTTTGCCTCGAATTCTTCAAATTCTGGACCAGGATCTATATAATTTTCGTTATCAGCAAACGTATAGAAAAGTTTTTGCGATGCCGCGAACTCTTTCCATAAATCGTCCACTTTGTAGTAGCAAATTTTGAGATCCGCTAACGCAATCGAATCGGAAATATTTTCCGTGCATGTAACTAGTTTCGTTAACGAACCCTTCAAATGGCCACGAGTAGCACAAAGCACGGGCAAAGTCATTGGTTCCGCCATGATACGAAAAACGAGATTAAAAAAAAATTAATCACGACCAATTTTAAATAATTCCACAGCGATTAACCATTAAATTGTGCACGAAACTGTATTCACCGAACTGTCTTTAAGGGAACAGAAAAATCCGGCTCGAATTGGGACCAAAAATATTTGATAATTTGCACGATATTCAAATAAAAAAATTAAAACAAATACCATCGAAAGCAAAAGAAAAAACGATTGATCCGAGAACGACGAGAGATATATATTTTGTTGTTACCAGTAGTGTCTGCAATCAAAAAAAAGAATGAGAAAATTTTCTTTCACACAAATGTACCGTACATACATGATAAAAATCTAACATTGCAGAGAGTGACAAAGAGAATTTAAACAGGTTGATGAAAATGTAAACCAATTAACTGTTAACAATATTAAACCAAAAAAAACATAGAGTATATTACGTTAGTTTGGCACATTCGACCAACAAAAAGAAATGAAATGAAAAACAAAAATGAAATTAAATAAATTTTAAATAGAGTTGAAAAATTAATAATCTTAAACAATGATGATGAAAAATGTTTTTTTTTTTTTCTTAGGTCTTTCTTCCAATACATCAACGAAATTAATTCTGGAAATTATACTTTAACTCATGTAGGTCCATTAGGACAGTCTGTAAATTTAATAATAGCAAAAAAATAAAAATAAAACACACAAATAATGAAAAGTTGATTTAATCTTTTATTGGTTTTCGGGTAGATTTTGAGAATTCTGAATCTCATTAACAAAATAAAATTTGAGCTGCTGTTGTTGTTGTTGTTGTTACTTACCCTTCTTATAAAATTCCGGTATCATATCTAACCACAACACCTCACATATTGTAAAATAGATCAAAAGCTAACGCTGACCATAACCTACCGCAAATTAGGAAGCTTAAAATCAAACATTTCATGTATTTCAGACATGACCTACTTCAAAATGAAAAAAAAACAATTTCTTTAAATTTTTAATATAATTTTATTGGTTTTCTGCAATTCTTTTTTGCGAATTTAGTATCTCATTGACGAAATAATAGTTTATGCTCGCAGAATTGTCTTTTGACGCAACGAAGTGCAGACACATATTATTTTTATTAAGAATTTCAAGCTCTTTTTCCTTGAATAAATCCGCCATATGTGTGGGCAGGAAAAATTGGGTGTTTGGAAATTCGACAATAAGTCGTTTTCCAAACCGTGTTTGAATAGATTTTTTTTCTCAACTTTATAAAACTGATTGAACAAAATCTCATTTACATGCAGTGTTTTTTTAAATACATAGGCATTAGCTAATGTATTTTGGGTGTTAAAATGCTCCAAAATATCATTGACACTAATTTCCTCAGGCATCATCTTCCGCTTTTTTATTGGTGGCTGGGGTGGATTTTGCTGCTGCTGCTGATTGAGTTGTTGTTGTTGTTCTTATTGCTACTACTGCTGCTGAGTAGTAGTTGTTGTTGTTCTTGCTGCTGCTGCTGCTGATTGAGTAGTTGTTGTTGTTGTTGCTGCTCATACTGTTGCTGCTGCTGCTGTTGTTGGTAACGTTGGTGTTGTTGTTGTTGTGGACGTGGTGTTGGGCCACACAACAATCGATATCTAAATTTACATGATGCGAAGTGATGCGAGGTTCGTTGGTGGATGATATTGATCCAGCCAAGACCCAACCGAAAACAGTCTTTTGCGCTATTGGATAGCCTTGATTGCTATTGACGCATTGCCCTTGCAGAACTTTCCAAGCTTTATCTGCGCCTAGCAATATGTCAACGCGGTCAGATATATTGAACGAAGGATCGGCTAAGTTTAGTCGATGCAAGTGATTCCAATCTTCGATGGTGAATGAAGTCGTTGGCAAATTTGTTGTTACACTTGATAGAATATAAGTATCGACTGAGATACTATATGAATCGCAGTGTGAAGTGATGACCAACGAAATAAGGCCTCTGGATTTACCAGCACTGGTAGATCCAATACTGCTTATTGGTATACGAGCGTTTCTTCTTTTTATCCCGAGTCTTTGAGCGCATGACTCAGTAACGAAAGATACCTGTGAGCCTGAATCAATCAGAATCCGAACTTGCTGGTATTTTCCATTGACATCCAAAACTTTTCCTAACGCGGTGGGAGTAATGTTTGGGTTATAGGGTGCGTAACGTTAAAAGAATGATTATTAACTATTGCCTGTGATGATGTCGAGGGAAGATTCATCGAATTAGGTGGGTTTTGAAAGCCGAGGTTAGTAGTTTGGGCAGGACGAGCTGTTAGACCTCGGACAATTTCATCAGCTCCATCTGATATTTTTCGTAAAACATTAACGTTTGAGGTATGAACAGACGGTAGCTCCATAAATGTTTTTACGAAATTATGAACAATATGACGCGGCCTATCATAACGTTTCTCGAGTTTTTCCCACGCCTGATCGTACGTATCGTCGCATACTGTTAGATGGCTTAAAAGACTTAACGCCTCGCTTCGAAGACAAGAAACCAAAAATTGAAATTTACGAATCGGCGATAAATTTGGTTTGTTTCGAACAACACTTTGAAACATGTCTCGAAAAGTTGGCCATTCCCGGTAAATGCCCGAAAACGGTTCGATTCTAACGGACGGAAGATAACTGTCATCGCGTGTTCCCGAAGAAGTTGATTGGTTTAAGGTTTCAACTAGGGCTTTTTGTTGTGCAGCTAGTTGTACCACGATATCATTATTTTTTCGATTTTTTCGCGACCACTCATTGCTGATAGCAGACCCGACTTCACAACTAAAACTTTTGCCTCGAATTCTTCAAATTCTGGACCAGGATCTATATAATTTTCGTTATCAGCAAACGTATAGAAAAGTTTTTGCGATGCCGCGAACTCTTTCCATAAATCGTCCACTTTGTAGTAGCAAATTTTGAGATCCGCTAACGCAATCGAATCGGAAATATTTTCCGTGCATGTAACTAGTTTCGTTAACGAACCCTTCAAATGGCCACGAGTAGCACAAAGCACGGGCAAAGTCATTGGTTCCGCCATGATACGAAAAACGAGATTAAAAAAAATTAATCACGACCAATTTTAAATAATTCCACAGCGATTAACCATTAAATTGTGCACGAAACTGTATTCACCGAACTGTCTTTAAGGGAACAGAAAAATCCGGCTCGAATTGGGACCAAAAATATTTGATAATTTGCACGATATTCAAATAAAAAAATTAAAACAAATACCATCGAAAGCAAAAGAAAAAACGATTGATCCGAGAACGACGAGAGATATATATTTTGTTGTTACCAGTAGTGTCTGCAATCAAAAAAAAGAATGAGAAAATTTTCTTTCACACAAATGTACCGTACATACATGATAAAAATCTAACATTGCAGAGAGTGACAAAGAGAATTTAAACAGGTTGATGAAAATGTAAACCAATTAACTGTTAACAATATTAAACCAAAAAAAACATAGAGTATATTACGTTAGTTTGGCACATTCGACCAACAAAAAGAAATGAAATGAAAAACAAAAATGAAATTAAATAAATTTTAAATAGAGTTGAAAAATTAATAATCTTAAACAATGATGATGAAAAATGTTTTTTTTTTTTCTTAGGTCTTTCTTCCAATACGATTCAACAATCTATCTGATGAGAACATCAACGAAATTAATTCTGGAAATTATACTTTAACTCATGTAGGTCCATTAGGACAGTCTGTAAATTTAATAATAGCAAAAAAATAAAAATAAAACACACAAATAATGAAAAGTTGATTTAATCTTTTATTGGTTTTCGGGTAGATTTTGAGAATTCTGAATCTCATTAACAAAATAAAATTTGAGCTGCTGTTGTTGTTGTTGTTGTTACTTACCCTTCTTATAAAATTCCGGTATCATATCTAACCACAACACCTCACATATTGTAAAATAGATCAAAAGCTAACGCTGACCATAACCTACCGCAAATTAGGAAGCTTAAAATCAAACATTTCATGTATTTCAGACATGACCTACTTCAAAATGAAAAAAAAACAATTTCTTTAAATTTTTAATATAATTTTATTGGTTTTCTGCAATTCTTTTTTGCGAATTTAGTATCTCATTGACGAAATAATAGTTTATGCTCGCAGAATTGTCTTTTGACGCAACGAAGTGCAGACACATATTATTTTTATTAAGAATTTCAAGCTCTTTTTCCTTGAATAAATCCGCCATATGTGTGGGCAGGAAAAATTGGGTGTTTGGAAATTCGACAATAAGTCGTTTTCCAAACCGTGTTTGAATAGATTTTTTTTCTCAACTTTATAAAACTGATTGAACAAAATCTCATTTACATGCAGTGTTTTTTTAAATACATAGGCATTAGCTAATGTATTTTGGGTGTTAAAATGCTCCAAAATATCATTGACACTAATTTCCTCAGGCATCATCTTCCGCTTTTTTATTGGTGGCTGGGGTGGATTTTGCTGCTGCTGCTGATTGAGTTGTTGTTGTTGTTCTTATTGCTACTACTGCTGCTGAGTAGTAGTTGTTGTTGTTCTTGCTGCTGCTGCTGCTGATTGAGTAGTTGTTGTTGTTGTTGCTGCTCATACTGTTGCTGCTGCTGCTGTTGTTGGTAACGTTGGTGTTGTTGTTGTTGTGGACGTGGTGTTGGGCCACACAACAATCGATATCTAAATTTACATGATGCGAAGTGATGCGAGGTTCGTTGGTGGATGATATTGATCCAGCCAAGACCCAACCGAAAACAGTCTTTTGCGCTATTGGATAGCCTTGATTGCTATTGACGCATTGCCCTTGCAGAACTTTCCAAGCTTTATCTGCGCCTAGCAATATGTCAACGCGGTCAGATATATTGAACGAAGGATCGGCTAAGTTTAGTCGATGCAAGTGATTCCAATCTTCGATGGTGAATGAAGTCGTTGGCAAATTTGTTGTTACACTTGATAGAATATAAGTATCGACTGAGATACTATATGAATCGCAGTGTGAAGTGATGACCAACGAAATAAGGCCTCTGGATTTACCAGCACTGGTAGATCCAATACTGCTTATTGGTATACGAGCGTTTCTTCTTTTTATCCCGAGTCTTTGAGCGCATGACTCAGTAACGAAAGATACCTGTGAGCCTGAATCAATCAGAATCCGAACTTGCTGGTATTTTCCATTGACATCCAAAACTTTTCCTAACGCGGTGGGAGTAATGTTTGGGTTATAGGGTGCGTAACGTTAAAAGAATGATTATTAACTATTGCCTGTGATGATGTCGAGGGAAGATTCATCGAATTAGGTGGGTTTTGAAAGCCGAGGTTAGTAGTTTGGGCAGGACGAGACGAAGTGGTGTTCAATTGTGAATTGAACGGATGGTAAGTGGTTGTGCTTTGAGGAACGAAGTCTGTAGTTTGGCCATGTTTAACCGAAATGTTGCGTATTGGTGGATTAGCCGAGTTGTTAATGGTTTTCTTCATTGAATCGTCATGAACCAAACTATGGTGGCGCGTATTGCATGGTCTGCACCGAAATTTGGATTGGCAGCGTGCTGAGGAGTGTCCGCTTCGGAGGCAGTTAAAACAAAGTTTGTTAGTTTTAACAAACTCTCGGCGGGATTGTAAATCCATATCAAGAAACGCTTGACACTGAGAAAGATCGTGGTTTGCATTACACTTGGCACATGTTGCTGAGGTCGAAGCATGCATGCTTCTTACCACTGGTTTCCTCGGTCGATTTTGTTCACGAACACTTGATCTACAACTTTCCAATGCTTCGCACCGACGGTCCAAAAAATGTAACAATTGGTCTATAGTGGGTAGTCCTCGGAAAAATTTTCTTCAGACCATGCTTGACGAGTTTCAGGGTCCAGCTTGTTTATTAAAATGTAAATAAGCCACGGATCCCTGGTAAACGGGTTAATAGCTGTTAGACCTCGGACAATTTCATCAGCTCCATCTGATATTTTTCGTAAAACATTAACATTTGAGGTATAAACAGACGGTAGCTCCATAAATGTTTTTACGAAATTATGAACAATATGACGCGGCCTATCATAACGTTTCTCGAGTTTTTCCCACGCCTGATCGTACGTATCGTCGCATACTGTTAGATGGCTTAAAAGACTTAACGCCTCACTTCGAAGACAAGAAACCAAAAATTGAAATTTGCGAATCGGCGATAAATTTGGTTTGTTTCGAACAACACTTTGAAACATGTCTCGAAAAGTTGGCCATTCCCGGTAAATGCCCGAAAACGGTTCGATTCTAACGGACGGAAGATAACTGTCATCGCGTGTTCCCGAAGAAGTTGATTGGTTTAAGGTTTCAACTAGGGCTTTTTGTTGTGCAGCTAGTTGTACCACGATATCATTATTTTTTCGATTTTTTCGCGACCACTCATTGCTGATAGCAGACCCGACTTCACAACTAAAACTTTTGCCTCGAATTCTTCAAATTCTGGTCCAGGATCTATATAATTTTCGTTATCAGCAAACGTATAGAAAAGTTTTTGCGATGCCGCGAACTCTTTCCATAAATCGTCCACTTTGTAGTAGCAAATTTTGAGATCCGCTAACGCAATCGAATCGGAAATATTTTCCGTGCAGGTAACTAGTTTCGTTAACGAACCCTTCAAATGGCCACGAGTAGCACAAAGCACGGGCAAAGTCATTGGTTCCGCCATGATACGAAAAACGAGATTAAAAAAAATTAATCACGACCAATTTTAAATAATTCCACAGCGATTAACCATTAAATTGTGCACGAAACTGTATTCACCGAACTGTCTTTAAGGGAACAGAAAAATCCGGCTCGAATTGGGACCAAAAATATTTGATAATTTGCACGATATTCAAATAAAAAAATTAAAACAAATACCATCGAAAGCAAAAGAAAAAACGATTGATCCGAGAACGACGAGAGATATATATTTTGTTGTTACCAGTAGTGTCTGCAATCAAAAAAAAGAATGAGAAAATTTTCTTTCACACAAATGTACCGTACATACATGATAAAAATCTAACATTGCAGAGAGTGACAAAGAGAATTTAAACAGGTTGATGAAAATGTAAACCAATTAACTGTTAACAATATTAAACCAAAAAAAACATAGAGTATATTACGTTAGTTTGGCACATTCGACCAACAAAAAGAAATGAAATGAAAAACAAAAATGAAATTAAATAAATTTTAAATAGAGTTGAAAAATTAATAATCTTAAACAATGATGATGAAAAATGTTTTTTTTTTTTCTTAGGTCTTTCTTCCAATACGATTCAACAATCTATCTGATGAGAACATCAACGAAATTAATTCTGGAAATTATACTTTAACTCATGTAGGTCCATTAGGACAGTCTGTAAATTTAATAATAGCAAAAAAATAAAAATAAAACACACAAATAATGAAAAGTTGATTTAATCTTTTATTGGTTTTCGGGTAGATTTTGAGAATTCTGAATCTCATTGACAAAATAAAATTTGAGCTGCTGTTGTTGTTGTTGTTGTTACTTACCCTTCTTATAAAATTCCGGTATCATATCTAACCACAACACCTCACATATTGTAAAATGGATCAAAAGCTAACGCTGACCATAACCTACCGCAAATTAGGAAGCTTAAAATCAAACATTTCATGTATTTCAGACATGACCTACTTCAAAATGAAAAAAAACAATTTCTTTAAATTTTTAATATAATTTTATTGGTTTTCTGCAATTCTTTTTTGCGAATTTAGTATCTCATTGACGAAATAATAGTTTATGCTCGCAGAATTGTCTTTTGACGCAACGAAGTGCAGACACATATTATTTTTATTAAGAATTTCAAGCTCTTTTTCCTTGAATAAATCCGCCATATGTGTGGGCAGGAAAAATTGGGTGTTTGGAAATTCGACAATAAGTCGTTTTCCAAACCGTGTTTGAATAGATTTTTTTTCTCAACTTTATAAAACTGATTGAACAAAATCTCATTTACATGCAGTGTTTTTTTAAATACATAGGCATTAGCTAATGTATTTTGGGTGTTAAAATGCTCCAAAATATCATTGACACTAATTTCCTCAGGCATCATCTTCCGCTTTTTTATTGGTGGCTGGGGTGGATTTTGCTGCTGCTGCTGATTGAGTTGTTGTTGTTGTTCTTATTGCTACTACTGCTGCTGAGTAGTAGTTGTTGTTGTTCTTGCTGCTGCTGCTGCTGATTGAGTAGTTGTTGTTGTTGTTGCTGCTCATACTGTTGCTGCTGCTGCTGTTGTTGGTAACGTTGGTGTTGTTGTTGTTGTGGACGTGGTGTTGGGCCACACAACAATAGATCTTCTAGAATTTGCACACTCTCCTTGTTCCTTGTGATGGTTGATTCTTACTGTTGCCTTCTATCCAAAATGCTTGCGCTTTTAGTTGAAATTTACCTTCTTAAAACCATAACAAATTATCAATGTTTTTATCATGTTTTTTTTTTTTTTTTTTTTAAAAACTTATCTCAGGAGAACACATTGTTTATTGGAATTTATACTTTTAATCAAACCAAAATAGAAATCCCGAAAGAACATATTATGTGTATATTATATTACTCACTAGCTTTCGCTAAACATCTTACCATATTGTCCAGTAAGTAGTTCTTTAAGCATACACATCTTATCACACAAGAACATATTGTGGTAAGAATGTTCTTTTACTACCCTATACTCACTTGCTCTAGGTTTGCACCTTATTTCATCGTAACATATTGTAACATCGTCTAAAAGTATGCAACAATAATGTAGAATAATAACTACGCTCCTACATCCCATTCCAAACTGTACTTTCATTCGAGGTTCGCAATAGCTGACAACGCCACGGATAAAGAGAGAATTATAACTGGAAGAAATGATTGTCATCTTGGAATTATTACATCAGAATTTTCTGTTCCAGTGGTCGAAGAATTTGCTAGAAGTTTCTGGCTATCTGAAACTTCTGCTATATAAGGACAGATGGCGATCAATAAAAAGTGCAGTCGTTTTTAAACTGTGTCGAAGAGATTAGAAAAGTGATAATAGGCGAAGTTGTAATTTTGTGATAAATTGAAAGTTGAGAGTTAACAAGAAGAAGTAATTAGTTTGGATTTGTGAATTTAATAATTGAAAGGAGATAAAGTGATTTGAGAGGAAAGAGACATTGTAAGAAAAGAATTGCGAAGAATAGTACAGTGTGAACCTGAATTGTTCTATAGACTAGAAAATAAAGAAATAATTTGACAGAATATTGTTTTATCTACTCGAGCCGTAGCTCGCATATTACATTGGTGTCAGAAGTGGGATAAAACTTATTCTGTGAATAACTATTTCCGTGGTGTGAAATTGCACAAGCAAAAAAAAAAAAAAAAAATCGATTTCTGTGTTGAGTTAATTAGTTGCGCAAATTGGGAAAACTAACTATAACTCAACTAAAGGCAGAACTCAGTAAGCGGAACCTCGACACAACTGGGGGAAAAGATGCCCTACTGATTCGTCTGGAAGAAGCAGTAACGCAGGAAGGTGAAAATCCGCACGACGTAGAGTTTGACGTGGAAGAGGAACCAGCAAGTACAGCAGCCGACCCGGGTATAACAAGTCTGCTCCTGCAATTTAAGTTAGTCATGGACGAACAAAAGAAAGCAATAGAAGATCAAAGAAATTCTCTAGAACTTAAGCTGGACGAACAAAAGAAAGCGATGGACGAACAAAAGAAAGCAATGGGCGACCAAAGGAATTCTCTAGAACTTAAGCTGGACGAACAAAAGAAAGCAATGGACGAACAAAAGAAAGCAATGGACGAACAAACGAAAGCAATGGACGAACAAAAGAATTCTCTAGATGCTCTGGAAAGTAAACTTGATGAGCAAAACAAGAACTTGGAATCCAAATTCGAAGTGATCGAAGAGAAAATCGAGAAGGTCGAGACGCAACTCGAAAAAGTCGAAACTAGATTCGATGAAAATTTTGAGAAACATGAAACTCAGTTCGGGAAGATAGAGACTCAGTTTGAAAAAGTGGATACGCAATTCGAGATAGTAGGAAAGCAAGTCGAAAATCTGGCTAAGGAGCTCAGCAACGTGAAGAGACAGAAAGCACGGGAATATTCCACTGACGGTCTGAGAAGAAAGGAGATGCAGCCTCCTATCTTCGATGGTCAAACATCATGGCCAATTTATAAGAGGCAATTCGAAGCGGCCGCAATGACCAATAGCTGGGACGATGAAGAGAAGTCTATTGCACTCACGCTTGCACTGAGGGGTCCAGCTGCGGAGCTCTTGCAGACCATCCCGGAAGATAAACAGCAGAACTACGACTCTGGTTCAGGCTATCGAGATGCGGTTTGGGAATGAACACATGCAGCAGGTGTACAGGGTTCAGCTGCGTAGTCGAGTCCAGAAAAGGGGGGAAACGCTCCAACAGTTGCAAGCGGATATAGAGCGACTAACCCATCTTTCATATCCTAAAGCCGGTGAGGAACTTATCAACGAAATGGCGGTGGAAGCTTTTATTCAGGCCATAGAGGACAGACAACTGCAAATGGCCGTAAGGATGGCTGAAAAGCGAACACTCCCCGAGGCATTGGCATTCGCTTTGTCAATGAAGGCTGCGGACCAAGCATACCAGGGAATACACCGTGTCAGGGAAATGTCCGTCGTGGAATGCTCATGCCAGAGAACAGCCGTCATGGATGAAGACAAAGCTCGCGGAAGTCAAATCCGTTGCTGGAATTGCAACCAAACCGGACACCTACAACGGCAGTGCAGAAGTGCACCTAGACGAGGAAATTGTCCACATTGCGCAAGTAGGAGAAGCAGAGAGGAAGCATCTGGAGGTGATAACATCCATCCTGTCAGTCAGACTTCCCAAAACAAGCAGTCGGGAAATGCGTAAGGACCAACTTCGCGGGGCAGAAGTTGGTTACTGGAATCGAGGCCCCCAGGACCACCATTCAAGTTTCGCAAACCAAACGGGATAACAAGAGCCTGACAGTGGAGGCACTAATCAACAAGAAGAAGTGCGTAGCCACCATCGACACAGGTGCCACTGCCTCCATTGTAAGAAGAGATATCGTCAAAAGCTCCTAGCTGCACAACACCAACAGCTACTGCCTGAAGACTGCAACAGGGGAAATGGCGAAGGTATTTGGAGAAGTTCGTCTTACGCTTACTCTGGCAGGACTGACGTTCTCCCATGCGTTTCTGGTGGCAGACATATGCGACGAGTGCATCATCGGAATAGACTTCATGAAAGCAAATGAAGTAATCTTGGACATCGGGATGCAAGTACTGAGGTATCGAAATGTGGAGATTCCGATGGTGTACGGAAACGAGAATGCCGTAACTCTCAGGACAGTCATCAGCAAAGACGAAGTTTTGCCGCCGTCTTCAGAGACAATCATTAGGAAGCTTAAAATCAAACATTTCATGTATTTCAGACATGACCTACTTCAAAATGAAAAAAAACAATTTCTTTAAATTTTTAATATAATTTTATTGGTTTTCTGCAATTCTTTTTTGCGAATTTAGTATCTCATTGACGAAATAATAGTTTATGCTCGCAGAATTGTCTTTTGACGCAACGAAGTGCAGACACATATTATTTTTATTAAGAATTTCAAGCTCTTTTTCCTTGAATAAATCCGCCATATGTGTGGGCAGGAAAAATTGGGTGTTTGGAAATTCGACAATAAGTCGTTTTCCAAACCGTGTTTGAATAGATTTTTTTTCTCAACTTTATAAAACTGATTGAACAAAATCTCATTTACATGCAGTGTTTTTTTAAATACATAGGCATTAGCTAATGTATTTTGGGTGTTAAAATGCTCCAAAATATCATTGACACTAATTTCCTCAGGCATCATCTTCCGCTTTTTTATTGGTGGCTGGGGTGGATTTTGCTGCTGCTGCTGATTGAGTTGTTGTTGTTGTTCTTATTGCTACTACTGCTGCTGAGTAGTAGTTGTTGTTGTTCTTGCTGCTGCTGCTGCTGATTGAGTAGTTGTTGTTGTTGTTGCTGCTCATACTGTTGCTGCTGCTGCTGTTGTTGGTAACGTTGGTGTTGTTGTTGTTGTGGACGTGGTGTTGGGCCACACAACAATAGATCTTCTAGAATTTGCACACTCTCCTTGTTCCTTGTGATGGCTGATTCTTACTGTTGCCTTCTATCCAAAATGCTTGCGCTTTTAGTTGAAATTTACCTTCTTAAAACCATAACAAATTATCAATGTTTTTATCATGTTTTTTTTTTTTTTTTTTAAAAACTTATCTCAGGAGAACACATTGTTTATTGGAATTTATACTTTTAATCAAACCAAAATAGAAATCCCGAAAGAACATATTATGTGTATATTATATTACTCACTAGCTTTCGCTAAACATCTTACCATATTGTCCAGTAAGTAGTTCTTTAAGCATACACATCTTATCACACAAGAACATATTGTGGTAAGAATGTTCTTTTACTACCCTATACTCACTTGCTCTAGGTTTGCACCTTATTTCATCGTAACATATTGTAACATCGTCTAAAAGTATGCAACAATAATGTAGAATAATAACTACGCTCCTACATCCCATTCCAAACTGTACTTTCATTCGAGGTTCGCAATAGCTGACAACGCCACGGATAAAGAGAGAATTATAACTGGAAGAAATGATTGTCATCTTGGAATTATTACATCAGAATTTTCTGTTCCAGTGGTCGAAGAATTTGCTAGAAGTTTCTGGCTATCTGAAACTTCTGCTATATAAGGACAGATGGCGATCAATAAAAAGTGCAGTCGTTTTTAAACTGTGGCGAAGAGATTAGAAAAGTGATAATAGGCGAAGTTGTAATTTTGTGATAAATTGAAAGTTGAGAGTTAACAAGAAGAAGTAATTAGTTTGGATTTGTGAATTTAATAATTGAAAGGAGATAAAGTGATTTGAGAGGAAAGAGACATTGTAAGAAAAGAATTGCGAAGAATAGTACAGTGTGAACCTGAATTGTTCTATAGACTAGAAAATAAAGAAATAATTTGACAGAATATTGTTTTATCTACTCGAGCCGTAGCTCGCATATTACATTGGTGTCAGAAGTGGGATAAAACTTATTCTGTGAATAACTATTTCCGTGGTGTGAAATTGCACAAGCAAAAAAAAAAAAAAAAAATCGATTTCTGTGTTGAGTTAATTAGTTGCGCAAATTGGGAAAACTAACTATAACTCAACTAAAGGCAGAACTCAGTAAGCGGAACCTCGACACAACTGGGGGAAAAGATGCCCTACTGATTCGTCTGGAAGAAGCAGTAACGCAGGAAGGTGAAAATCCGCACGACGTAGAGTTTGACGTGGAAGAGGAACCAGCAAGTACAGCAGCCGACCCGGGTATAACAAGTCTGCTCCTGCAACTTAAGTTAGTCATGGACGAACAAAAGAAAGCAATAGAAGATCAAAGAAATTCTCTAGAACTTAAGCTGGACGAACAAAAGAAAGCGATGGACGAACAAAAGAAAGCAATGGGCGACCAAAGGAATTCTCTAGAACTTAAGCTGGACGAACAAAAGAAAGCAATGGACGAACAAAAGAAAGCAATGGACGAACAAACGAAAGCAATGGACGAACAAAAGAATTCTCTAGATGCTCTGGAAAGTAAACTTGATGAGCAAAACAAGAACTTGGAATCCAAATTCGAAGTGATCGAAGAGAAAATCGAGAAGGTCGAGACGCAACTCGAAAAAGTCGAAACTAGATTCGATGAAAATTTTGAGAAACATGAAACTCAGTTCGGGAAGATAGAGACTCAGTTTGAAAAAGTGGATACGCAATTCGAGATAGTAGGAAAGCAAGTCGAAAATCTGGCTAAGGAGCTCAGCAACGTGAAGAGACAGAAAGCACGGGAATATTCCACTGACGGTCTGAGAAGAAAGGAGATGCAGCCTCCTATCTTCGATGGTCAAACATCATGGCCAATTTATAAGAGGCAATTCGAAGCGGCCGCAATGACCAATAGCTGGGACGATGAAGAGAAGTCTATTGCACTCACGCTTGCACTGAGGGGTCCAGCTGCGGAGCTCTTGCAGACCATCCCGGAAGATAAACAGCAGAACTACGACTCTGGTTCAGGCTATCGAGATGCGGTTTGGGAATGAACACATGCAGCAGGTGTACAGGGTTCAGCTGCGTAGTCGAGTCCAGAAAAGGGGGGAAACGCTCCAACAGTTGCAAGCGGATATAGAGCGACTAACCCATCTTTCATATCCTAAAGCCGGTGAGGAACTTATCAACGAAATGGCGGTGGAAGCTTTTATTCAGGCCATAGAGGACAGACAACTGCAAATGGCCGTAAGGATGGCTGAAAAGCGAACACTCCCCGAGGCATTGGCATTCGCTTTGTCAATGAAGGCTGCGGACCAAGCATACCAGGGAATACACCGTGTCAGGGAAATGTCCGTCGTGGAATGCTCATGCCAGAGAACAGCCGTCATGGATGAAGACAAAGCTCGCGGAAGTCAAATCCGTTGCTGGAATTGCAACCAAACCGGACACCTACAACGGCAGTGCAGAAGTGCACCTAGACGAGGAAATTGTCCACATTGCGCAAGTAGGAGAAGCAGAGAGGAAGCATCTGGAGGTGATAACATCCATCCTGTCAGTCAGACTTCCCAAAACAAGCAGTCGGGAAATGCGTAAGGACCAACTTCGCGGGGCAGAAGTTGGTTACTGGAATCGAGGCCCCCAGGACCACCATTCAAGTTTCGCAAACCAAACGGGATAACAAGAGCCTGACAGTGGAGGCACTAATCAACAAGAAGAAGTGCGTAGCCACCATCGACACAGGTGCCACTGCCTCCATTGTAAGAAGAGATATCGTCAAAAGCTCCTAGCTGCACAACACCAACAGCTACTGCCTGAAGACTGCAACAGGGGAAATGGCGAAGGTATTTGGAGAAGTTCGTCTTACGCTTACTCTGGCAGGACTGACGTTCTCCCATGCGTTTCTGGTGGCAGACATATGCGACGAGTGCATCATCGGAATAGACTTCATGAAAGCAAATGAAGTAATCTTGGACATCGGGATGCAAGTACTGAGGTATCGAAATGTGGAGATTCCGATGGTGTACGGAAACGAGAATGCCGTAACTCTCAGGACAGTCATCAGCAAAGACGAAGTTTTGCCGCCGTCTTCAGAGACAATCATTTGGACGAAGCTGGAAGGTGATCTTGGGAGCCACCGATTCTACATAGTAGAACCAGACCCGGAGAAGAATTCTCAAGACTACATCGTGGGAAAGACGTTAGTCGAACCAAAGAACACCATGGTTCCAGTGAGAGTTTTGAACGCAAGACCACACACTGTCAAACTAAGGCGAGGGGAGGTGACTGGAAAATGCACGCCGATTACCGCCGTCGCAACAATATCTGAACGTGGTCCTCCAAAACCTCTCCCATCACCTTGGACAGCTGAAACGAGAGAGACGATTCTCCAGTCCAGTGAGCTGAATCAGGAGCAGCGAACTATGGCAGAGAATCTTATCAATGAGTACGCTGATGTATTTGCCTCACAGGACGGAGAATACGGCCGAACACACCTGGTACAACATCGAATAGACACTGGTGATACTAGACCAATTCGTCAGCCTGCTAGGCGCCTTCCATTGGCAAAGCAGACAGAAGTTGCAGAGATGGTGTCGGCAATGGAGAAAGAAGGTCTGATTGAAAGTTCCAAAAGTCCGTGGGCATCACCGGTTGTACTGGTTAAGAAGAAAGATGGCAGCACGCGGTTCTGCGTGGACTATCGGCAGCTCAATTACGTCACCAAGAAAGAGAGCTACCCTTTGCCATGGATTGACGACACGCTAGACACACTATCAGGAGCCCGATGGTTTTCCACTCTCGACTTGAAGAATGGCTACTGGCAGGTACAGATCCATCCAGAAGACCGGGAGAAAACCGCCTTCACCGCAGGAAATGGGCTATGGCAATTCACGGTAATGCCATTCGGGCTGTGCAATGCTCCGGCGACTTTCGAGCGATTGATGGAATGTGTCCTGCAAGGGTTAACATGGAGAACCTGTTTGGTATACTTGGATGATGTCATCGTCGTAGGAAAAACGTTTGCGCCACACCGAGACAATCTAAGGGATGTGTTTCAAAGGCTTCGAAGTGCCCACCTGAAGCTCAACCCGAAGAAGTGCGCCCTGTTTAGAGCGGAAGTCAAGTACTTGGGGCACATAATTTCAGCGAAAGGAGTGAGAACCGATCCAGAGAAGGTCGAAGCGGTGAAAAACTGGCCAGTCCCCAAGGATAAACACCAACTAAGGAGCTTCCTGGGCCTAGCCACCTACTACAGACGGTTCGTGAAGGATTTTGCCGGGATCGCAAAGAACCTGCACCAGTTGACGGAAAAGGGAAAACAATTCAAATGGACAATTGAGTGCGAGAAGAGCTTCAAGGCACTTAAACAACGGCTATGCGATGCCCCGATACTGGCTTACCCCACTCCCGGGGAAACGTTCATTGTGGATGCAGATGCTAGTAATGTCGGGGTAGGAGCCGTACTCTCCCAGGTGCATGACGGCCAAGGGAAGGTGGTTGCGTACTTCAGCAAGGTGCTCTCTAAGCCAGAAAGGAACTACTGCGTGACAAGGAGAGAACTTCTAGCTTTGATCTTGGCTACGAAGCATTTTCACAAATACCTCTACGGGAGGAAGTTCGTTCTTCGCACAGACCATGCAGCCTTAAAATGGCTATTACAGTTCAAGAGTCCTGAGGGTCAGGTCGCAAAATGGATCGAAAGGCTGCAAATCTACGACTACGAAATACAGCATCGTAAAGGAAGGCTCCACTCTAATGCGGATGCACTGTCCCGGAGACCATGCAGAACGGATTGTAAACATTGTGCGCGTCAGGAAGAACGGGAGCTGGTTTCCATCCAAAGAATGAGAGCCGAACCTATCGCCGGCTGGAGCGTAGATGAGATCCGGAACGCTCAGAAGGAAGACCCGGATATCGAGCCGATTCTGGCCTGGAAGGAGAACATGGAGAAACCGGATCATCAGGACATCTCTCACAGAAGCCCGACCTTAAAGGCATATTTTGCGCAGTGGGACTCCCTCCATGTCCAAGAAGGTGTTCTGAGAAGAAAGTGGGAATCCTCCGACGGAAAGTCGTTTGTAATGCAGCTTGTCGTACCGCGGACGAGGGTCAAGGAGGTGTTACAGGAAATGCATGGCGGGGCGTCCGGAGGCCACTTGGGAGTGAATAAGACGCTAGAAAAGGTACGAGAACGTTTTTATTGGTTAAAAGCGAAGGAAGATATCGAAGACTGGTGCAGAGAATGCGACGTGTGTGCAGCTAGCAAGGGTCCGAGAATCAAAACTCGAGGTAAGATGCACCAATACAACGTGGGAGCACCTTTCGAACGAATCGCCATTGACATCGCAGGGCCCTTTCCGGAAACCGACAATGGTAATCGGTATATACTCGTAGTGATGGACTACTTCAGTAAGTGGCCGGAAGCGATTCCGATCCCTAACCAGGAAGCCAGAACCGTGGCGGAGCAGATCGTCTACAATTGGGTTAGCAGATTCGGTGTGCCCTTGGAATTGCATTCTGACCAAGGGCGGAACTTCGAGTCAAGAATCTTCCAAGAGATGTGTCAACTACTCGGAATCAAAAAGACAAGGACAACCCCGCTTCATCCACAGTCGGACGGTATGGTGGAGCGTTTCAATAGGACTTTGGACGAACATCTCTCGAAGGTCGTAGGTGACTACCAACGGGATTGGGACAGGCAGATTCCCTTGTTTTTGATGGCCTATAGAAGTGCTGTGCATAGCACTAGACATACGCCGTTCGAAATCTTATTTGGTGGAATAGCTCGTTTACTCAGTGAGGTGAAATTTGGATCTCCTACCAATGAGCCCAGAAATGAAGAAGAGTACGTGGCGGACCTTAGGGAAAGGCTTAGGGACATACACCAAAGGACCAGAAGCCAGATTAAGATGACGAGCGACCGCATGAAGACCAGGTATGATGCCAAGGCAACAACGTCAGGATTCCAGGAAGGAGATCTAGTGTGGCTGTATAATCCCCATCGCCAAAAGGGGAAATCACCTAAATTGCAGCGGAACTGGGAGGGTCCCTACAGAATAGTAACCCGCATCAACGATGTTGTCTACCGCATCCAGCGAGGACCAAGGGCCAAAATGAAAGTGGTTCATGTGGACCGACTGAGTCGATACAATGGCCGAAGTGAGGACGCACTTGTTCGGGACGAACAAGTCTAAGAGGGGGGCAGTGTAACATCGTCTAAAAGTATGCAACAATAATGTAGAATAATAACTACGCTCCTACAGCCCATTCCAAACTGTACTTTCATTCGAGGTTCGCAATAGCTGACAACGCCACGGATAAAGAGAGAATTATAACTGGAAGAAATGATTGTCATCTTGGAATTATTACATCAGAATTTTCTGTTCCAGTGGTCGAAGAATTTGCTAGAAGTTTCTGGCTATCTGAAACTTCTGCTTTATAAGGACAGATGGCGATCAATAAAAAGTGCAGTCGTTTTTAAACTGTGGCGAAGAGATTAGAAAAGTGATAATAGGCGAAGTTGTAATAGTATGTAGTAGTAGTAATAAAGTGATAATAGAGAGATTGTAAGAAAAGAATTGCGAAGAATAGTACAGTGTGAACCTGAATTGTTCTATAGACTAGAAAATAAAGAAATAATTTCACAGAATATTGTTTTATCTACTCGAGCCGTAGCTCGCATATTACAATATTGTAATATGCGAGCTACGGCTCGAGTAGATAAAACGATATTCTGTGAAATTTAATTCTTTATTTTCTAGTCTATAGAACAATTCAAGTTCACACTATACTATTCTTCGCAAATTCTTTTCTTACAAGGTCTCTTTCCTCTCAAATCATTTTATCTCCTTTCAATTACTTAATTCACAAATCCAAACTAATTACTTTTTCTTGTTCACTCTCAACTTTCAATTTATCACAAAATTACAACTTCGCCCATTATCACTTTTCCAATCTCTTCGCCACGGTTCTAAACCAACTGCCCCCTTTCGATCGCCATCTGTCCTTATATAGCAGAAGTTTCTGATAGCCAGAAACTTCTAGCAAATGCTTCGACCACTGGAACAAGAAAAATTCTGATGTAATAATTCCAAGATGACAATCATTTCTTGCAGTTATAATTCTTTCTTATCCGTGATATTATCCGTCTCTTTCGTAGACATGAACTGTGGACCGCAGACACGAACCTCAAATGAAAAGACACTTTGGAATGGGCTGGGGGAGCGTAGTTATTATTCTACATTATTGTAGCATCCTTTTAGGTGATGTTACAATATTGACCCCTGGAATTTTATTTTTCTCTTGCTGTAGCTGTATACTAAAGCTGAAAGGTGATTCATTGAATAAATCTTTTCAAAATGAAGTAAAATGCAAGTGATAGGGTAGAATAATATCAAAAATTTTTATTTTGCTATTTTGTACTGACCCCATGGTAATGTACAATAACTATCTTCTATAGCATATCGTTTATCATCTGTCGTACTTAAAGCTAATTTTCTTTGAACAATACTACTTACTACATGTTTTTGTGATTTTATCAAATTTTGTTCAACAGTTCTATTATTATTATTAACTAAACAATCTAAAAAGCCATTAAAATAAATTTCTTTTTTCACAATATTTTTTTTAACACCTTTAATTTCCTTTAGCTTTTCCTTATTTTCTACATTAACGGAATACATTTTTGATCTTAATCCAATAAAATGTGATATTATATGCCCATTCATTTCATCTTTCATCAAGCCTATTACTTTTTTATTTACTTGAGGTATTCCCCAAATATTATTTTGATGATAATCACTAGTATCAAAGCGTTGATGACAGTCACTTTTGATCATGTCATAAATATCAGGACAGCAAATTTCATAAATTAGTCTGTCAGTATCAGTATACATGGCGGTGCAATTATTGCCGAATTTTATCTTCATATAATCATAGTGATACTCATATATTAAGGTTTTTGCAATTTCTAGTATACATAAACCTACATATATGGGCTTGTTAAAGTAAACTTCGGCTTTTTGAAGTTCAATTGCTACCAATTTTTCATTAAAGACCGTTCTGTTTTTAAAATATGGTGATGCTATCAATGCTTTAGCACCATGCCTTCCACCCCATTTTGAAACTAATTTTACATTACTGTACTTTCTAACATTCTCCATACATTAGCCGAAAACTGCATTATTATATAATTTATAACGCTCAATATCAAGTTTGTTTGTAGCTTGAGCTCTTAATTGTGTATTTAAGTCAATGTATGGTTGAAGCCATGCTGATTGATCGAATTCAAGCATTCTATGTATTTTATCTAATTTGAGACCATGCAACAGAGCTTGCTGCAAATTCCTGTAATGAATTACATATTTCTTCTTATCTGTTAAGGTAGCTAATAATTTTCTTTGTTTAGATCCTGGAGGGCACATTAATTCAGGACAAAATTGTATGTCACTATGCATATCATGCAATTCTATGGGATAAATTAAGTCAAACTCAAAAATGTAACCTTTGGGATAGAATAGAATGGATAAAGAACAAATTTTATTTACAGAAAAGTCATGAATATTTTCTATCTATTTGAAATTCCCTGTTGGTAAAAACTGACTCATTGAATGACCATATTGATTATTTATATCCCAATACATTACAAATTTCTTAGGCTTGCACATGTCAAAACTATCCAAATACTTATTGTTAGCTTCTGAATACTTTTTTGAGCATTGACGCAATCCTCCACGAATACCTCTTTCAATAAACATAATCATGTATATATCATCAAGAAGTTCCAGCTTTATGCCCAATAAAATAGCACTGCATCCCAAGTATAACCCAGAAGGGAATAATAATGTGCTGGATCTAATTTATGTGTTTTAATAGAATTATAACGAAATTGTTCGAAAACTTCAGCTAATAAAAGAACATCCGTTTTTAAATACAAATCAGAATATTCCCCCAAATTTCTTAGATTTAAAGTATTCCATACTTTTTGACAATGCAAATAATCTTCATCGCATATGTCTTCCTTATTTAATTTATTATAAAACAAATGTTTTTCTGGTAAAGATTCTTCAGAAAATTTTTCCAAACTATTAAAATAATCATAGGGATAAATCATTTCGTTTCAATAGATCCCTTTGACATTGTGTTAAATGATGAAATTCAGATTCAAGTATTGGAAAATTATTCAATAAAGTTGATAATGAATCTAAACTACTCCCCAAAAACTTAAAAGAATCAATGAATCTAAATTTAATTTTTCCTTTACTTAATACATTTGTGAACGATATATATTTCTCCTTATTTATGGGTAACATGTTCACTTCACCATCACATATTTTATTAATCTCTTTAATTATAAAATGAGAATCATAACCACTCAGGTTATGGAAAATAATTGGTATAGGGTCATTCCACGAAGGATCGACCGACGTTCTGAACGACCCCCCTCCGATTTGGCTGAAAAGTGGTAGATATATTCGTTGGAGTGGTAGGAATCATAAGGCAAACAAGTTTTGCAGAATTCGATATAGTTTGCGTGTAACGGAACTTCAAAAATTCGAAATTTAAACGTTCTTTTATAGTTATAAAAATCATAACTTTGGTTCTACTTATCAGAATTCGATAAAATATACCTTGTTGCATTCAGGAAAATGTGAATTTTCAAAGATTATGAATAATTTTTATTTTCAAGGACGAAGGATATTCCAGAATATCCTTTTTACATATATCCATGAATAACTCAAAAAATGGTATTTTGTTTTTTTTTCTTTTTTTTATATATTTTAACATCGTCTAAAAGTATGCAACAATAATGTAGAATAATAACTACGCTCCTACAGCCCATTCCAAACTGTACTTTCATTCGAGGTTCGCAATAGCTGACAACGCCACGGATAAAGAGAATTATAATTGGAAGAAATGATTGTCATCTTGGAATTACTTCCAGTGGTCGAAGAATTTGCTAGAAGTTTCTGGCTATCTGAAACTTCTGCTATATAAGGACAGATGGCGATCAATAAAAAAGACAGTCATTTTTAAACTGTGGCGAAGAGATTAGAAAAGTGATAATAGGCGAAGTTGTAATTTTGTGATAAATTGAAAGTTGAGAGTTAACAAGAAGGAGTAATTAGTTTGGATTTGTGAATTAAGTAATAGAAAGGAGATAAAGTGATTTGAGAGGAAAAAGACATTGTAAGAAAAGAATTGCGAAGGATAGTACAGTGTGAACCTGAATTGTTCTATAGACTAGAAAATAAAGAAATAAATTTCACAGAATATTGTTTTATCTACTCGAGCCGTAGCTCGCATATTACATTGGTGTCAGAAGCGGGATAAAACTCATTCTGTGAATAACTATTTCCGTGGTGTGAAATTGCACAAGCAAACAAAAAACGATTTCTGTGTTGAGTTAATTAGTTGCGCAAAATGGGTCGCAAATTGGGAAAACTAACTATAACTCAACTAAAGGCAGAACTCAGTAAGCGGAACCTCGACACAACTGGGGGAAAAGATGCCCTACTGATTCGTCTGGAAGAAGCAGTAACGCAGGAAGGTGAAAATCCGCACGACGTAGAGTTTGACGTGGAAGAGGAACCAGCAAGTACAGCAGCCGACCCGGGTATAACAAGTCTGCTCCTGCAACTTAAGTTAGTCATGGACGAACAAAAGAAAGCAATAGAAGATCAAAGAAATTCTCTAGAACTTAAGCTGGACGAACAAAAGAAAGCAATGGACGAACAAAAGAATTCTCTAGATGCTCTGGAAAGTAAACTTGATGAGCAAAACAAGAACTTGGAATCCAAATTCGAAGTGATCGAAGAGAAAATCGAGAAGGTAGAGACGCAACTCGAAAAAGTCGAAACTAGTTTCGATGAAAACTTTGAGAAGCATGAAACTCAGTTCGGGAAAATAGAGACTCAGTTCGAAAAAGTAGAAAAACAAGTCGAAAATCTTACTAAGGAACTCAGCAACGTGAAGAGACAGAAAGCACGGGAATATTCCACCGACGGTCTGAGAAGAAAGGAGATGCAGCCTCCTATCTTCGATGGTCAAACATCATGGCCAATTTATAAAAGGCAATTCGAAGCGGCCGCAATGACCAATAGCTGGGACGATGAAGAGAAGTCCATTGCACTCACACTTGCACTGAGGGGTCCAGCTGCGGAGCTCTTGCAGACCATCCCGGAAGATAAACAGCAGAACTACGACTCTCTGGTTCAGGCTATCGAAATGCGGTTTGGGGATGAACACATGCAGCAGGTGTACAGGGTTCAGCTGCGTAGTCGAGTCCAGAAAAGGGGGGAAACGCTCCAACAGTTGCAAGCGGATATAGAGCGACTAGCCCATCTTTCATACCCTAAAGCCGGTGAGGAGCTTATCAACGAAATGGCGGTGGAAGCTTTTATTCAGGCCATAGAGGACAGACAACTACAAATGGCTGTAAGGATGGCTGAAAAGCGAACACTCCCCGAGGCATTGGCATTCGCTTTGTCAATGAAGGCTGCGGACCAAGCATACCAGGGAATACATCGTGTCAGGGAAATGTCCGTCGTGGAATGCTCATGCCAGAGAACAGCCGTCATGGATGAAGACAGAGCTCGCGGAAGTCAAATCCGTTGCTGGAATTGCAACCAAACCGGACACCTACAACGGCAGTGCAGAAGTGCACCTAGACGAGGAAATTGTCCACATTGCGGAAGTAGGAGAAGCAGAGAGGAAGCATCTGGAGGTGATAACATCCATCCTGTCAGTCAGACTTCCCAAAACCAGCAGTCGGGAAATGCGTAAGGACCAACTTCGCGGGGCAGAAGTTGGTTACTGGAATCGAGGCCCCCAGGACCACCATTCAAGTTTCGCAAACCAAACGGGATAACAAGAGCCTGACAGTGGAGGCACTAATCAAGGAGAAGAAGTGCGTAGCCACCATCGACACAGGTGCCACTGCCTCCATTGTAAGAAGAGATATCGTCAAAAGCTCCTGGCTGCACAACACCACCAACAGCTACTGCCTGAAGACTGCAATAGGGGAAATGGCGAAGGTATTTGGAGAAGTTCGTCTTACGCTTACTCTGGCAGGACTGACGTTCTCCCATGCGTTTCTGGTGGCAGACATATGCGACGAGTGCATCATCGGAATAGACTTCATGAAAGCAAATGAAGTAATCTTGGACATCGGGATGCAAGTACTGAGGTATCGAAATGTGGAGATTCCGATGGTGTACGGAAACGAGAATGCCGTAACTCTCAGGACAGTCATCAGCAAAGACGAAGTTTTGCCGCCGTCTTCAGAGACAATCATTTGGACGAAGCTGGAAGGTGATCTTGGGAGCCACCGATTCTACATAGTAGAACCAGACCCGGAGAAGAATTCTCAAGACTACATCGTGGGAAAGACGTTAGTCGAACCAAAGAACACCATGGTTCCAGTGAGAGTTTTGAACGCAAGACCACACACTGTCAAACTAAGGCGAGGGGAGGTGACTGGAAAATGCACGCCGATTACCGCCGTCGCAACAATATCTGAACGTGGTCCTCCAAAACCTCTCCCATCACCTTGGACAGCGGAAACGAGAGAGACGATTCTCCAGTCCAGTGAGCTGAATCAGGAGCAGCGAACTATGGCAGAGAATCTTATCAATGAGTACGCTGATGTATTTGCCTCACAGGACGGAGAATACGGCCGAACACACCTGGTACAACATCGAATAGACACTGGTGATACTAGACCAATTCGTCAGCCTGCTAGGCGCCTTCCATTGGCAAAGCAGACAGAAGTTGCAGAGATGGTGTCGGCAATGGAGAAAGAAGGTCTGATTGAAAGTTCCAAAAGTCCGTGGGCATCACCGGTTGTACTGGTTAAGAAGAAAGATGGCAGCACGCGGTTCTGCGTGGACTATCGGCAGCTCAATTACGTCACCAAGAAAGACAGCTACCCTCTGCCACGGATTGACGACACGCTAGACACACTATCAGGAGCCCGATGGTTTTCCACTCTCGACTTGAAGAGTGGCTACTGGCAGGTACAGATCCATCCAGAAGACCGGGAGAAAACCGCCTTCACCGCAGGAAATGGGCTATGGCAATTCACGGTAATGCCATTCGGACTGTGCAATGCTCCGCCGACTTTCGAGCGATTGATGGAATGTGTCCTGCAAGGGTTAACATGGAAAACCTGTTTGGTATACTTGGATGATGTCATCGTCGTAGGAAAATCGTTTGCGCAACACCGAGACAATCTAAGGGATGTGTTTCAAAGGCTTCGAAGTGCCCACCTGAAGCTCAACCCGAAGAAGTGCGCCCTGTTTAGAGCGGAAGTCAAGTACTTGGGGCACATAATTTCAGCGAAAGGAGTGAGAACCGATCCAGAGAAGGTCGAAGCGGTGAAAAACTGGCCAGTCCCCAAGGATAAACACCAACTAAGGAGCTTCCTGGGCCTAGCCACCTACTACAGACGGTTCGTGAAGGATTTTGCCGGGATCGCAAAGAACCTGCACCAGTTGACGGAAAAGGGAAAACAATTCAAATGGACAATTGAGTGCGAGAAGAGCTTCAAGGCACTTAAACAACGGCTATGCGATGCCCCGATACTGGCTTACCCCACTCCCGGGGAAACGTTCATTGTGGATGCAGATGCTAGTAATGTTGGGGTAGGAGCCGTACTCTCCCAGGTGCATGACGGCCAAGAGAAGGTGGTTGCGTACTTCAGCAAGGTGCTCTCTAAGCCAGAAAGGAACTACTGCGTGACAAGGAGAGAACTTCTAGCTTTGATCTTGGCTACGAAGCATTTTCACAAATACCTCTACGGGAGGAAGTTCGTTCTTCGCACAGACCATGCAGCCTTAAAATGGCTATTACAGTTCAAGAGTCCTGAGGGTCAGGTCGCAAGATGGATCGAAAGGCTGCAAATCTACGACTACGAAATACAGCATCGTAAAGGAAAACTCCACTCTAATGCGGATGCACTGTCCCGGAGACCATGCAGAACGGATTGTAAACATTGTGCGCGTCAGGAAGAACGGGAGCTGGTTTCCATCCAAAGAATGAGAGCCGAACCTATCGCCGGCTGGAGCGTAGATGAGATCCGGAACGCTCAGAAGGAAGACCCGGATATCGAGCCGATTCTGGCCTGGAAGGAGAACATGGAGAAACCGGATCATCAGGACATCTCTCACAGAAGCCCGACCTTAAAGGCATATTTTGCGCAGTGGGACTCCCTCCATGTCCAAGAAGGTGTTCTGAGAAGAAAATGGGAATCCTCCGACGGAAAGTCGTTTGTAATGCAGCTTGTCGTACCGCGGACGAGGGTCAAGGAGGTGTTACAGGAAATGCATGGCGGGGCGTCCGGAGGCCACTTGGGAGTGAATAAGACGCTAGAAAAGGTACGAGAACGTTTTTATTGGTTAAAAGCGAAGGAAGATATCGAAGACTGGTGCAGAGAATGCGACGTGTGTGCAGCTAGTAAGGGTCCGAGAACCAAAACTCGAGGTAAGATGCACCAATACAACGTGGGAGCACCTTTCGAACGAATCGCCATTGACATCGCAGGGCCCTTTCCGGAAACCGACAATGGTAATCGGTATATACTCATAGTGATGGACTACTTCAGTAAGTGGCCGGAAGCGTTTCCGATCCCTAACCAGGAAGCCAGAACCGTGGCGGAGCAGATCGTCTACAATTGGGTTAGCAGATTCGGTGTGCCCTTGGAATTGCATTCTGACCAAGGGAGGAACTTCGAGTCAAGAATCTTCCAAGAGATGTGTCAACTACTCGGAATCAAAAAGACAAGGACAACCCCGCTTCATCCACAGTCGGACGGTATGGTGGAGCGTTTCAATAGGACTTTGGACGAACATCTCTCGAAGGTCGTAGGTGACTACCAACGGGATTGGGACCGGCAGATTCCCTTGTTTTTGATGGCCTATAGAAGTGCCGTGCATAGCACTACTCGACATACGCCGTTCGAAATCTTATTTGGTGGAATAGCTCGTTTACCCAGTGAGGTGAAATTTGGATCTCCTACCAATGAGCCCAGAAATGAAGAAGAGTACGTGGCGGACCTTAGGGAAAGGCTTAGGGACACACACCAAAGGACCAGAAGCCAGATTAAGATGACGAGCGACCGCATGAAGACCAGGTATGATGCCAAGGCAACAACGTCAGGATTCCAGGAAGGAGATCTAGTGTGGCTGTATAATCCCCATCGCCAAAAGGGGAAATCACCTAAATTGCAGCGGAACTGGGAGGGTCCATACAGAATAGTAACCCGCATCAACGATGTTGTCTACCGCATCCAGCGAGGACCAAGGGCCAAAATGAAAGTGGTTCATGTGGACCGACTGAGTCGATACAATGGCCGAAGTGAGGACGCACTTGTTCGGGACGAACAAGTCTAAGAGGGGGGCAGTGTAACATCGTCTAAAAGTATGCAACAATAATGTAGAATAATAACTACGCTCCTACAGCCCATTCCAAACTGTACTTTCATTCGAGGTTCGCAATAGCTGACAACGCCACGGATAAAGAGAGAATTATAACTGGAAGAAATGATTGTCATCTTGGAATTATTTCCAGTGGTCGAAGAATTTGCTAGAAGTTTCTGGCTATCTGAAACTTCTGCTATATAAGGACAGATGGCGATCAATAAAAAAGACAGTCATTTTTAAACTGTGGCGAAGAGATTAGAAAAGTGATAATAGGCGAAGTTGTAATTTTGTGATAAATTGAAAGTTGAGAGTTAACAAGAAGGAGTAATTAGTTTGGATTTGTGAATTAAGTAATAGAAAGGAGATAAAGTGATTTGAGAGGAAAAAGACATTGTAAGAAAAGAATTGCGAAGGATAGTACAGTGTGAACCTGAATTGTTCTATAGACTAGAAAATAAAGAAATAAATTTCACAGAATATTGTTTTATCTACTCAAGCCGTAGCTCGCATATTACAATATCATAGACATAATCGTCCTCTATCTCTATTCAAATTTCAAGTTGGGATCTCTATGGGTTCGGCCAAAATAATGTTTTATAGATGGCTAAGTCAAAAAAAACTAAAAGTTTATTAGTTTATTCCTCTTATCATCGTCACATAACATATAACCCGAGTGCACATATGTTACATAGCTGTTTTTTTTTTTTTTTACAAAAAAAAAAAAGCCTCACTGTGCTAGTTTTTGTTTTATTTCTTCAATGACTAGTGTTTGTAACTGCACATTTCCCGTTTTTCAATATTTTAGAAGTTAGACTAAGTAGTTTTTTTGCACTCACTTGATGTCAATCAGTCGTGAGCTCGGGACTTTTTCCAGAATTATATCTTAAAAAGAGTTGATTAAATTGTGAGTTTAATAAATTGATAATGAGTGCTTTTGTGTGGAAAACGTGCTGTAATCCTCTGGATCTACCACCTCACCAATCCAGTGCTCGTGATTTGCGGCCTGTACGACCATGGATGGTTACGGTTCAGCCAAAATTGGACACAAAGTTGGTAATTTGCTCTTCGTGCAGAAAAAAATTGAGTCAGATCCGAAATTCTGATACAACGCCATCATTGCTGGATGTTGAAGATCAAATTGAAGCTGACGAAATGTATTTTGATAAAGACATTGCATTCAATTTGATTAATGAATGCATACAGTATATTGGAGAAGATCTATTCGACAAGAGAAAACTTAGTGACTTAAAATATGTGCAGTCAAAATTGAAAAAGTCTATGTTAAAAATTGCAGAGAAAGTTTTCTCTGTTACTATTGAATTCGATGAAGATTATTCCAGTTGGGAAAATAAAAGAAAATTTCCAAAAAAAACTACAAGCAAAGACACCAAACTTGTTTTGTTGTCCTTACTTTCAAGAGAATGGAGCGTCGAGGAAATTATAGAAGAGTTTCCACGCTCCATTCTCTTGAAAGTAAAAACAACAAAACAAGTTTGGTGTCTTTGCTTGTAGTTTTTTTTGGAAATTTTCTTTTATTTTCCTGCACTGCATCTTGCACAACAAAACCATAATTTTCAGAAAAGTCCATTAAAACAAGTATGTCCGTTTTCGTTAAGAGAGTTTTGACTTCTTTTATGTACATGTTTTGTTGGTCAGTTATAAAAACGTGACGAATGAAAACATTAAGCCGTTTCAAAAAGCTCTGAATGAAATCCTCAGAGTTTTCAATTCTGACTTCCAATTTTGATCGGTCTGTGTGGGTCCACTGATAGTATGTTATGTCTTCTATGAAGTGATTACTAAATGCAGTGTCAAAGATTCTTCTTAATTTAGAATAGTTTGGGCCATGAAGGCACTTGCCCAAGTAACAATTTATATGAGGAGGGTTACATATTACCAAAACTAAACAGGCTCTGCTGTCATTGAGATGCTTATCTTCGTTTTCTGTCAGCCTCGATATGTTGCTACCCTCAAACATGAGTTTGATATTTTGATGGATGGTGCAAACACATACTGAATGAGTTCCTGAAGCCCCAGCCAAAATGCAGTTCTTTGGACTTAACGACGCGAATTTTGAAAAACCAATCTTAATATTATTATGAACTTCCTTGAACTTACAATATATCTCTAAGTTTAGCCAAAACCAGGCGTTTTTGAATATGTTGTTTCTGATTTTGAATCTAACAAAAGAGCAAAAGGTCTTATTTTTGAACCTGAGAAAATAAATTTTTGTTACCTTTATAGATACCTAGTCTTTTCTTCCTGGCATTAAACGGCTGATATCATCTTCACAGTAAAAAGTTTCTACCAATTGCTTAATATCAGCATTTAAACTTCTCCCATAAGTTGATGGAACGCTTTGACCTTCTTGAAGTTTTCTAGATTTTTTAATCATATAACTCGTCGATCCTGGAAACTCTTCTATAATTTTCTCGACGCTCCATTCTCTTGAAAGTAAGGACAACAAAACAAGTTTGGTGTCTTTGCTTGTAGTTTTTTTTGGAAATTTTCTTTTATTTTCCCAACAAAATACTCTTCCTCTCTGGAATAATCTTCATCGAATTCAATAGTAACAGAGAAAACTTTCTCTGCAATTTTTAACATAGACTTTTTCAATTTTGACTGCACATATTTTAAGTCACTAAGTTTTCTCTTGTCGAATAGATCTTCTCCAATATACTGTATGCATTCATTAATCAAATTGAATGCAATGTCTTTATCAAAATACATTTCGTCAGCTTCAATTTGATCTTCAACATCCAGCAATGATGGCGTTGTATCAGAATTTCGGATCTGACTCAATTTTTTTCTGCACGAAGAGCAAATTACCAACTTTGTGTCCAATTTTGGCTGAACCGTAACCATCCATGGTCGTACAGGCCGCAAATCACGAGCACTGGGTTGGTGACGTGGTAGATCCAGAGGATTACAGCACGTTTTCCACACAAAAGCACTCATTATCAATTTATTAAACTCACAATTTAATCAACTCTTTTTAAGATATAATTCTGGAAAAAGTCCCGAGCTCACGACTGATTGACATCAAGTGAGTGCAAAAAAACTACTTAGTCTAACTTCTAAAATATTAAAAAACGAGAAATGTGCAGTTACAAACACTAGTCATTGAAGAAATAAAACAAAAACTAGCACAGTGAGGCTTTTTTTTTGTAAAAAAAAAAAAAAACAGCTATGTAACATATGTGCACTCGGGTTATATGTTATGTGACGATGATAAGAGGAATAAACTAATAAACTTTTAGTTTTTTTTGACTTAGCCGTCTATAAAACATTATTTTGGCCGAACCCATAGACATCCCAACTTGAAATTTGACATAGAGATAGAGGACGATTATATCTATGATATATAAAAAAAAGAAAAAAAAACAAAATACCATTTTTTGAGTTATTCATGGATATATGTAAAAAGGATATTCTGGAATATCCTTCGTCCTTGAAAATAAAAATTATTCATTATCTTTGAAAACTCACATTTTCCTGAATGCAACAAGGTATATTTTATCGAATTCTGATGAGTAGAACCAAAGTTATGATTTTTTTAAATATAGAAGAACGTTTAAATTTCGATTTTTTGCCAATTTTTGAAGTTCCGTTACACGCAAACTATATCGAATTCTGCAAAACTTGTTTGCCTTATGATTCCTACCACTCCAACGAATATTTCTACCGCTTTTCAGCCAAATCGGAGGGGGGTCGTTCAGAGCTCTCCATATAGCCTCGGCGATTTATCGTGGAATGACCCTATAGTTAAATCTTCTTTGTAATCTAAATTGCAGTTACTATGTGCAGGGCCTCGATATATTCCAGTAAAATGACAATGGTCTCGCACCTTGATATTGTTTAGTAAAAAATTTTCTTCACATATATGACACTTGACAGCCGAGTTAAAACTTATTTCTTGTGCAATGGAAAGATTTTCAATAGGCACAATATATGAGGCATCAGATTCTAAAAGTAACACTAAAGTTTTAAGTTCATTCATAAACCAAGTTATACAATCTGGTCCCCGATATGAGGCATAGGTTGTATAACTAGATGTAAAAGAACTTTTCATATAAAAACCTATGGAACATGGGATATGTTCTTGATATCTATTTACATCTTCTATTTCTCTTAAAATACATTCCAAGTCTGCATATATTACAAATGAGGTCATAATTTTGTTTTTATAGTTCTTAAAACGAATTATCTTATTTTCTAATGTAGGTAATTTTACTTTACAATCATTTTGATTAATACAATCTTCTACATGCTTACTTAATTTTTCATGAGAGTAAAAATAGTGGAGACATCTGTTACAGAAATTAAGTTTACTTTTATTTTTTGTTAATTCTATTTGAAGAAGTGCAGATAGGTTTTTAATCCAAATAAAATGTTGTTGTAAAACAACATAATCATCATCTACTGCATGTTCTTCTAACAACAATAAATCAACATGCTTCTTTTCTTTACATATCAATTTAGATAATTTAAGTGGATATAATTCTTCCTTCTTACTATTTTTTTCTTTATGAAATGTAAAGATATTTATGGATATATTGTTGTTCTTTTTAAATAGTGGTACTAATTTTAATGACATTGGAAAAGATATAACATCTAAATTTAATATATCTTTATAATGCGGATAACTTGATGGCCTATCCACATGTTTTTCTGCTGCAAACAAAGCAGATACTATCGCTCATGCAAAACACGCATTATCTGTATTTTATAGATTAATGCAAGCTCTCTTTGTTAAAATAGTTTGAGGTGTTTTAATATATGAACTTCCTACAATTGGCGAATATTTATTAATATTAACAATAATATTTATTATAGATGATAGTGCCCATCCACTATTTTTCTCCTGAAATTCTTCAAATTTTCTTAACAATGGGTTTTCTAAATGTTCTATTACTAATTCTTCTAAATTATTATTATTTGCACTTACAATAATATTCTTAGTATTAAGATATTTGATGTCCTGTTGTTGCTCTTCACCTTCATATTTCCGGAACTCCCCACAAAAAACTGTACTTATTTTAATGATGAGATATTCATTCAATATCTCTTCCAATTTGTTAACTATTGGAGTTCTACAATCTTCCAAAAATAATTTAGGCTCTGTATAATATAGATTCGTAATCACACCTGATCTGATTCTGTTAGAAAACGCGGTATGTGGTAAGTCTTCCCATATTAAAGAATTGAAAATTTGTTGTTGCACTTGTTCTGATATTTCATGTATCATCATTTTATTGAATGATTTTAGTTTACCGATTGCCGATGTAAGATAATATCTTTGTGTCTGACTAAAGAATCACGTTTAAAAATGGCTTCCGGTAATGTGTCTCCACCCGAAACGACATCGTCTACGTAAAAGTCATTCAACACAATATCTGACGCGATCTGCTAATTGCTCTAAAGCCCGAACTGATAGAAATAGAGCACACGAAGTCCCGTATGTTACCGTGCGTAACCGAAAGTGTTGTAAAGGTTTCGTTGGGGATTTTCGCCATACTATGCGCTGAAAGTCAGCATGCTTTTCGGACACCCAGATTTGACGAAACATCTTGACTATGTCTGCTGTAAAGACGAATTGATGTCGACGAAATCGTAAGCAGACAGAGAACAGATTGCGTTGGTTGGGTGGGCCAGTCATGAGCGCATCGTTTAGGCAGTTACCATTTGCGTCCTTGTAGGACCCGTCAAACACAACACGAAGTTTAGTTGTACTGCTGTCTAGTTTCAGGACAGCATGATGGGGAAGATAAAATACATTTTGTTTGGAGATTTCCGACGTAGGAACTTTCGACATATGGCCTAGCGACAAATATTCGTCGAGAAAGCGTGAATAACTTTGGAATAGATCTGAGTTTTTCGAAAACATTTTCTCCATCCATTTTAGACGCGAAACTGCTCCGTTTGATGTGGCGTCAAACCCTGGTGGTGATTTAAAAGGCAAGTCGACGATGAATTTTCCGCACGAATCTCGGCGATGCGTTTGAATGAAATGTTCTTCGATTTGTCTATTTTCATTTGATACGACTAATTTTGGATCAACCTCTTCGATGGCCCAAAATGATTGCAAAATTGAATCGATATCTAAATGGACATGATGCGAAGTAATGCGAGGTTCGTTGGTGGATGATATTGATCCAGCCAAGACCCAACCGAAAACAGTCTTTTGCGCTATTGGATAGCCTTGATTGCTATTGACGCATTGCCCTTGCAGAACTTTCCAAGCTTTATCTGCGCCTAGCAATATGTCAACGCGGTCAGATATATTGAACGAAGGATCGGCTAAGTTTAGTCGATGCAAGTGATTCCAATCTTCGATGGTGAATGAAGTCGTTGGCAAATTTGTTGTTACACTTGATAGAATATAAGTATCGACTGAGATACTATATGAATCGCAGTGTGAAGTGATGACCAACGAAATAAGGCCTCTGGATTTACCAGCACTGGTAGATCCAATACTGCTTATTGGTATACGAGCGTGTCTTCTTTTTATCCCGAGTCTTTGAGCGCATGACTCAGTAACGAAAGATACCTGTGAGCCTGAATCAATCAGAATCCGAACTTGCTGGTATTTTCCATTGACATCCAAAACTTTTCCTAACGCGGTGGGAGTAATGTTTGGGTTATAGGGTGCGTAACGTTAAAAGAATGATTATTAACTATTGCCTGTGATGATGTCGAGGGAAGATTCATCGAATTAGGTGGGTTTTGAAAGCCGAGGTTAGTAGTTTGGGCAGGACGAGACGAAGTGGTGTTCAATTGTGAATTGAACGGATGGTAAGTGGTTGTGCTTTGAGGAACGAAGTCTGTAGTTTGGCCGTGTTTAACCGAGATGTTGCGTATTGGTGGATTAGCCGAGTTGTTAATGGTTTTCTTCATTGAATCGTCATGAACCAAACTATGGTGGCGCGTATTGCATGGTCTGCACCGAAATTTGGATTGGCAGCGTGCTGAGGAGTGTCCGCTTCGGAGGCAGTTAAAACAAAGTTTGTTAGTTTTAACAAACTCTCGGCGGGATTGTAAATCCATATCAAGATGGATGGACGCTTGACACTGAGAAAGATCGTGGTTTGCATTACACTTGGCACATGTTGCTGAGATCGAAGCATGCATGCTTCTTACCACTGGTTTCCTCGGTCGATTTTGTTCACGAACACTTGATCTACAACTTTCCAATGCTTCGCACCGACGGTCCAAAAAATGTAACAATTGGTCTATAGTGGGTAGTCCTCGGAAAAATTTTCTTCAGACCATGCTTGACGAGTTTCAGGGTCCAGCTTGTTTATTAAAATGTAAATAAGCCACGGATCCCTGGTAAACGAGTTAATAGCTGTTAGACCTCGGACAATTTCATCAGCTCCATCTGATATTTTTCGTAAAACATTAACGTTTGAGGTATGAACAGACGGTAGCTCCATAAATGTTTTTACGAAATTATGAACAATATGACGCGGCCTATCATAACGTTTCTCGAGTTTTTCCCACGCCTGATCGTACGTATCGTCGCATACTGTTAGATGGCTTAAAAGACTTAACGCCTCACTTCGAAGACAAGAAACCAAAAATTGAAATTTACGAATCGGCGATAAATTTGGTTTGTTTCGAACAACACTTTGAAACATGTCTCGAAAAGTTGGCCATTCCCGATAATTGCCCGAAAACGGTTCGATTCTAACGGACGGAAGATAACTGTCATCGCGTGTTCCCGAAGAAGTTGATTGGTTTAAGGTTTCAACTAGGGCTTTTTGTTGTGCAGCTAGTTGTACCACGAGATCATTATTTTTTCGATTTTTTCGCGACCACTCATTGCTGATAGCAGACCCGACTTCACAACTAAAACTTTTGCCTCGAATTCTTCAAATTCTGGTCCAGGATCTATATAATTTTCGTTATCAGCAAACGTATAGAAAAGTTTTTGCGATGCCGCGAACTCTTTCCATAAATCGTCCACTTTGTAGTAGCAAATTTTTAGATCCGCTAACGCAATCGAATCGGAAATATTTTCCGTGTAGGTAACTAGTTTCGTTAACGAACCCTTCAAATGGCCACGAGTAGCACAAAGCACGGGCAAAGTCATTGGTTCCGCCATGATACGAAGAACGAGATTAAAAAAAATTAATCACGACTAATTTTAAATAATTCCACAGTGATTAACCATTAAATTGTGCACGAAACTGTATTCACCGAACTGTCTTTAAGGGAACAGAAAAATCCGGCTCGAATTGGGACCCAAAATATTTGATAATTTGCATGATATTCAAGTAAAAAAATTAAAACAAATACCATCGAAAGCAAAAGAAAAGACGATTGATCCGAGAACGACGAGAGATATATATTGTAATATGCGAGCTACGGCTCGAGTAGATAAAACAATATTCTGTGAATTCTGATAGCCAGAAACTTCTAGCAAATTCTTCGACCACTGGAACAAGAGAAATAATTCTTGCAGTTATAATTCCCTTTTATCCCTGATATTATTCGTCTCTTTCGTTGACATGAGCTGTGGAGATTTCATCCCAGACACGAACCTCGAATGAAGGGACAGTTCGAACCAAAATTCTGCCAGAATGAAAAGTCACTTCGGAATTTGTTGCGTCATACTTTTAGGGAGCGTAGTTATTATTATGCAACACTGCCCCCCTCTTAGACGTGTTCGTCCCGAACAAGTGCATCCTCATTTCGGCCATTGTATCGACTCAGTCGGTCCACATGAATCACTTTCATTTTGGCCCTCGGTCCTCGCTGGATGCGGTAGACAACATCGTTGATGTGGGTTACTATTCTGTAGGGACCTTCCCAGTTCCGCTGTAATTTAGGTGATTTCCCCTTTTGGCGGGATTATACAGCCACACCAGATCTCCTTCCTGGAATCCTGACGTTGTTGCCTTGGCATCATACCTGGTCTTCATGCGGTCGCTCGTCATCTTAATCTGGCTTCTGGTCCTTTGGTGTATGTCCCTAAGCCTTTCCCTAAGGTCCGCCACGTACTCTTCTTCATTTCTGGGCTCATTGGTAGGAGATCCAAATTTCACCTCACTGGGTAAACGAGCTATTCCACCAAATAAGATTTCGAACGGCGTATGTCGAGTAGTGCTATGCACGGCACTTCTATAGGCCATCAAAAACAAGGGAATCTGCCGGTCCCAATCCCGTTGGTAGTCACCTACGACCTTCGAGAGATGTTCGTCCAAAGTCCTATTGAAACGCTCCACCATACCGTCCGACTGTGGATGAAGCGGGGTTGTCCTTGTCTTTTTGATTCCGAGTAGTTGACACATCTCTTGGAAGATTCTTGACTCGAAGTTCCGCCCTTGGTCAGAATGCAATTCCAAGGGCACACCGAATCTGCTAACCCAATTGTAGACGATCTGCTCAGCTACGGTTCTGGCTTCCTGGTTAGGGATCGGAAACGCTTCCGGCCACTTACTGAAGTAGTCCATCACTACGAGTATATACCGATTACCATTGTCGGTTTCCGGAAAGGGCCCTGCGATGTCAATGGCGATTCGTTCGAAAGGTGCTCCCACGTTGTATTGGTGCATCTTACCTCGAGTTTTGATTCTCGGACCCTTGCTAGCTGCACACACGTCGCATTTTCTGCACCAGTCTTCGATATCTTCCTTCGCTTTTAACCAATAAAAACGTTCTCGTACCTTTTCTAGCGTCTTATTCACTCCCAAGTGGCCTCCGGTCGCCCCGCCATGCATTTCCTGTAACACCTCCTTGACCCTCGTCCGCGGTATGACAAGCTGCATTACAAACGACTTTCCGTCGGAGGATTCCCATTTTCTTCTCAGAACACCTTCTTGGACATGGAGGGAGTCCCACTGCGCAAAATATGCCTTTAAGGTCGGGCTTCTGTGAGAGATGTCCTGATGATCCGGTTTCTCCATGTTCTCCTTCCAGGCCAGAATCGGCTCGATATCCGGGTCTTCCTTCTGAGCGTTCCGGATCTCATCTACGCTCCAGCCGGCGATAGGTTCGGCTCTCATTCTTTGGATGGAAACCAGCTCCCGTTCTTCCTGACGCGCACAATGTTTACAATCCGTTCTGCATGGTCTCCGGGACAGTGCATCCGCATTAGAGTGGAGCCTTCCTTTACGATGCTGTATTTCGTAGTCGTAGATTTGCAGCCTTTCGATCCATTTTGCGACCTGACCTCAGGACTCTTGAACTGTAATAGCCATTTTAAGGCTGCATGGTCTGTGCGAAGAACGAACTTCCTCCCGTAGAGGTATTTGTGAAAATGCTTCGTAGCCAAGATCAAAGCTAGAAGTTCTCTCCTTGTCACGCAGTAGTTCCTTTCTGGCTTAGAGAGCACCTTGCTGAAGTACGCAACCACCTTCTCTTGGCCGTCATGCACCTGGGAGAGTACGGCTCCTACCCCAACATTACTAGCATCTGCATCCACAATGAACGTTTCCCCGGGAGTGGGGTAAGCCAGTATCGGGGCATCGCATAGCCGTTGTTTAAGTGCCTTGAAGCTCTTCTCGCACTCAATTGTCCATTTGAATTGTTTTCCCTTTTCCGTCAACTGGTGCAGGTTCTTTGCGATCCCGGCAAAATCCTTCACGAACCGTCTGTAGTAGGTGGCTAGGCCCAGGAAGCTCCTTAGTTGGTGTTTATCCTTGGGGACTGGCCAGTTTTTCACCGCTTCGACCTTCTCTGGATCGGTTCTCACTCCTTTCGCTGAAATTATGTGCCCCAAGTACTTGACTTCCGCTCTAAACAGGGCGCACTTCTTGGGGTTGAGCTTCAGGTGGGCACTTCGAAGCCTTTGAAACACATCCCTTAGATTGTCTCGGTGTTGCGCAAACGATTTTCCTACGACGATGACATCATCCAAGTATACCAAACAGGTTTTCCATGTTAACCCTTGCAGGACACATTCCATCAATCGCTCGAAAGTCGCCGGAGCATTGCACAGCCCGAATGGCATTACCGTGAATTGCCATAGCCCATTTCCTGCGGTGAAGGCGGTTTTCTCCCGGTCTTCTGGATGGATCTGTACCTGCCACTAGCCACTCTTCAAGTCGAGAGTGGAAAACCATTGGGCTCCTGATATGTGTCCAGCTTGTCGTCAATCCGTGGCAGAGGATAGCTGTCTTTCTTGGTGACGTAATTGAGCTGCCGATAGTCCACGCAGAACCGCGTGCTGCCATCTTTCTTCTTAACCAGTACAACCGGTGATGCCCACGGACTTTTGGAACTTTCAATCAAACCTTCTTTCTCCATTGCCGACACCATCTCTGCAACTTCTGTCTGCTTTGCCAATGGAAGGCGCCTAGCAGGCTGACGAATTGGTCTAATATCACCAGTGTCTATTCGAAGTTGTACCAGGTGTGTTCGGCCGTATTCTCCGTCCTGTGAGGCAAATACATCAGCGTACTCATTGATAAGATTCTCCGCCATAGTTCGCTGCTCCTGATTCAGCTCACTGGACTGGAGAATCGTCTCTCTCGTTTCCGCTCTCCAAGGTGATGGGAGAGGTTTTGGAGCATCACGTTCAGATATTGTTGCGACGGCGGTAATCGGCGTGCATTTTCCAGTCACCTCCCCTTGCCTTAGTTTGACAGTGTGTGGTCTTGCGTTCAAAACCCTCACTGGAACCATTGTGTTCTTTGGTTCGACTAACGTCTTTCCCACGACGTAGTCTTGAGAATTCTTCTCTGGGTCTGGTTCTACTATGTAGAATCGGTGGCTCCCAAGATCATCTTCCAGCTTCGTCCAAATGATTGTCTCTGAAGACGGCGGCAAAACTTCGTCTTTGCTGATGACTGTCCTGAGAGTTACGGCATTCTCGTTTCCGTACACCATCGGAATCTCCACATTTCGGTACCTTAGTACTTGCATCCCGATGTCCAAGATTACTTCATTTGCTTTCATGAAGTCTATTCCGATGATGCACTCGTCGCATATATCTGCCACCAGAAACGCATGGGAGAACGTCAGTCCTGCCAGAGTAATCGTAAGACGAACTTCTCCAAATACCTTCGCCATTTCCCCTGTTGCAGTCTTCAGGCAGTAGCTGTTGGTGTTGTGCAGCCAGGAGCTTTTGACGAAATCTCTTCTTACAATGGAGGCAGTGGCACCTGTGTCGATGGTGGCTACGCACTTCTTCTTGTTGATTAGTGCCTCCACTGTCAGGCTCTTGTTATCCCGTTTGGTTTGCGAAACTTGAATGGTGGTCCTGGGGGCCTCAATTCCCGCGAAGATGGTCCTTACGCATTACCCGACTGCTGGTTTTGGGAAGTCTGACTGACAGGATGGATGTTATCACCTCCAGATGCTTCCTCTCTGCTTCTCCTACTTGCGCAATGTGGACAATTTCCTCGTCTAGGTGCACTTCTGCACTGCCGTTGTAGGTGTCCGGTTTGGTTGCTATTCCAGCAACGGATTTGACTTCCGCGAGCTTTGTCTTCATCCATGACGGCTGTTCTCTGGCATGAGCATCCCACTTCTGACACCAATGTTATATGCGAGCTACGGCTCGAGTAGATAAAACAATATTCTGTGAAATTATTTCTTTATTTTCTAGTCTATAGAACAATTCAGGTTCACACTATTCTTCGCAATTCTTTTCTTACAAGGTCTCTGTCATCTCAAATCACTTTGTCACCTTTCTTCTACTTAATTCATAAATCCAAACTAATTACTTCTTCTTGTTAAATCCCAACTTCCAATTTATCACAAAATTACAACTTCGCCCACTATCACTGTTCTAATCTCTTCGCCACAGTTTAGAAACTACTGCTGCTTTCTCAATCGCCATCTGTCCTTATATAGCAGAAGTTTCTGATAGCCAGAAACTTCTAGCAAATTCTTCGACCACTGGAACAAGAGAAATAATTCTTGCAGTTATAATTCCCTTTTATCCCTGATATTATTCGTCTCTTTCGTTGACATGAGGTGTGGAGACTTCATCCCAGACACGAACCTCGAATGAAAGGACAGTTTGAACCAAAATTCTGCCAGAATGAAAAGTCACTTCGTAATTTGTTGCGTCATACTTTAAGGGAGCGTAGTTATTATTATGCTACAATATTTTGTTGTTACCAGTAGTGTCTGCAATCAAAAAAAAGAATGAGAAAATTTTCTTTCACACAAATGTACCGTACATACATGATAAAAATCTAACATTGCAGAGAGTGACAAAGAGAATTTAAACAGGTTGATGAAAATGTAAACCAATTAGCTGTTAACAATATTAAACCAAAAAAAACATAGAGTATATTACGTTAGTTTGGCACATTCGACCAACAAAAAGAAATGAAATGAAAAACAAAAATGAAATTAAATAAATTTTAAATAGTGTTGAAAAATTAATAATCTTAAACAATGATGATGAAAAATGTTTTTTTTTTTTTTTCTTAGGTCTTTCTTACAATACGATTCAACAATCTATCTGATGAGAACATCAACGAAATTAATTCTGGAAATTATACTTTATCTTATGTGGCCGTGGTGTAGTGGTAACATCAACGCTTGTCACGCTCTTGGTTCACGGTTCAAATCCTGATCTCAACAACCATCTATTTATTTCGTCTGAAATAAGTAAAAAGTCGATCAATTGCGAAAGCTTAGTCAACTCTACTGCGAAGGCATAACACTGGCAGTAGGGTTGAGTCATATGGCTTAAATCCAACTTGATCGTGATGATGACATCAGGTGGAGGGAAAAAAAATACTGTGAATCATGAGCAATCACAAAAAGCAAAACAAACAAGCTCCCTAGTTATCTGGACGCCACCCTTGGAGTTTACTGAAACTTAATACCACCTAAGTTTCAAAGCCACTACACCAATCTTTCTTTCTCTCTCTCTCAATTTCCACAAACGCCCGTGCCCTGAAATAATTTAATGGTATTCATATCCCATTTGGTGCGCGCAAATTATAAAAAAAAAAAAAAATGTAGGTCCATTAGGACAGTCTGTAAATTTAATAATAGCAAAAAAATAAAAATAAAACACACAAATAATGAAAAGTTGATTGAATCTTTTATTGGTTTTCGGGTAGATTTTGAGAATTCAGAATCTCATTAACAAAATAAAATTTGAGCTGCTGTTGTTGTTACTTACCCTTATATATGGTCGCAGAATTGTCTTTTGACGCAACGAAGTGCAGACACATATTATTTTTATTAAGAATTTCAAGCTCTTTTTCCTTGAATAAATCCGCCATATGTGTGGGGAGGAAAAATTGGGTGTTTGGAAATTCGACAATAAATCGTTTTCCAAACCGTGTTTGAATAGATTTTTTTTCTCAACTTTATAAAATTGATTGAACAAAATCTCATTTACATGCAGTGTTTTTTAAATACATAGGCATTAGCTAATGTATTTTGGGTGTTAAAACGCTCCAAAATATCATTGACACTAATTTCCTCAGGCATCAACTTCCGCTTTTTTATTGGTGGCTGGGGTGGATTTTGCTGCTGCTGCTGATTGAGTTGTTGTTGTTGTTGTTGTTCTAATTGCTACTACTGCTGCTGATTCAGTAGTAGTAGTTGTTGTTGTTCTTGCTGCTGCTGCTGCTGATTGAGTAGTTGTTGTTGTTGTTGCTGCTCATACTGTTGCTGCTGCTGCTGTTGTTGGTAACGTTGGTGTTGGTGTTGTTGTTGTTGTGGACGTGGTGTTGGGCCACACAACAATAGATCTTCTAGAATTTGCACACTCTCCATGTTCCTTGTGATGGTTGATTCTTACTGTTGCCTTCTATCCAAAATGCTTGCCCTTTTAGTTGAAATTTACCTTCTTAAAACCATAACAAATTATCAATTCATGTTTTTTTTTTTTTTTTTAAAAAACTTGTCTCAGGAGAACACATTGTTCATTGGAATTTATACTTTTATTCAAACCAAAATAGAAATCTCGAAAGAACATATTATGTGTTTATTATATTACTCACTAGCTTTCGGTACACATCTTACCATATTGTCCAGTAAGTAGTTCTTTAAGCATACAAATCTTATCACACAAGAACATATTGTGGTAAGAATGTTCTTTTACTACCCTATACTCACTTGCTCTAGGTTTGCACCTTATTTCATGGTAACATATTGTAATATGCGAGCTACGGCTCGAGTAGATAAAACGAACTGCCCCCTTTCGATCGCCATCTGTCCTTATATAGCAGAAGTTTCTGATAGCCAGAAACTTCTAGCAAATGCTTCGACCACTGGAACAAGAAAAATTCTGATGTAATAATTCCAAGATGACAATCATTTCTTGCAGTTATAATTCTTTCTTATCCGTGATATTATCCGTCTCTTTCGTAGACATGAACTGTGGACCGCAGACACGAACCTCGAATGAAAAGACACTTTGGAATGGGCTGGAGGAGCGCAGTTATTATTCTACATTATTGTAGCATCCTTTTAGGTGATGTTACAATATTGACCCCTGGAATTTTATTTTTCTCTTGCTGTAGCTGTATACTAAAGCTGAAAGGTAATTCATTGAATAAATCTTTTCAAAATTAAATAAAATGCAAGTGATAGTGTAGAATAATATCAAAAATTTTTATTTTGCTATTTTGTACTGACCCCATGGTAATGTACAATAACTATCTTCTATAGCATATTGTTTATCATCTGTCGTACTTAAAGCTAATTTTCTTTGAACAATACTACTTACTACATGTTTTTGTGATTTTATCAAATTTTGTTCAACAGTTCTATTATTATTATTAATTAAACAATCTAAAAAGCCATTAAAATAAATTTCTTTTTTCACAATATTTTTTTTAACACCTTTAATTTCCTTTAGCTTTTCCTTATTTTCTACATTAACGGAATACATTTTTGATCTTAATCCAATAAAATGTGATATTATATGCCCATTCATTTCATCTTTCATCAAGCCTATTACTTTTTTATTTACTTGAGGTATTCCCCAAATATTATTTTGATGATAATCACTAGTATCAAAGCGTTGATGACAGTCACTTTTGATCATGTCATAAATATCAGGACAGCAAATTTCATAAATTAGTCTGTCAGTATCAGTATACATGGCGGTGCAATTATTGCCGAATTTTATCTTCATATAATCATAGTGATACTCATATATTACGGTTTGGGCTTGTTAAAGTAAACTTCGGCTTTTTGAAGTTCAATTGCTACCAATTTTCATTAAAGACCGTTCTGTTTTTAAAATATGGTGATGCTATCAATGCTTTAGCACCATGCCTTCCACCCCATTTTGAAACTAATTTTACATTACTGTACTTTCTAACATTCTCCATACATTAGCCGAAAACTGCATTATTATAAAATTTATAACGCTCAATATCAAGTTTGTTTGTAGCTTGGGCTCTTAATTGTGTATTTAAGTCAATGTATGGTTGAAGCCATGCTGATTGATCGAATTCAAGCATTCTATGTATTTTATCTAATTTGAGACCATGCAACAGAGCTTGCTGCAAATTCCTGTAATGAATTACATATTTCTTCTTATCTGTTAAGGTAGCTAATAATTTTCTTTGTTTAGATCCTGGAGGGCACATTAATTCAGGACAAAATTGTATGTCACTATGCATATCATGCAATTCTATGGGATAACTTAAGTCAACCTCAAAAATGTAACCTTTGGGGGTGCTATGCAATAAAGAACAAAATTTATTTACAGAAAAGTCATGAATATTTTCTATTAATTTGAAATTCCCTGTTGATGAAAACTGACTCATTGAATGACCATATTGATTATTTATATCCCAATACATTATAAATTTCTTAGGCTTGCACATGTCAAAACTATCCAAATACTTATTGTTAGCTTCTGAATACTTTTTTGAGCATTGACGCAATCCTCCACGAATACCTCTTTCAATAAACATAATCATGTATATATCATCAAGAAGTTCCAGCTTTATGCCCAATAAAATAGCACTGCATCCCAAGTATAACCCAGAAGGGAATAATAATGTGCTGGATCTAATTTATGTGTTTTAATAGAATTATAACGAAATTGTTCGAAAACTTCAGCTAATAAAAGAACATCCGTTTTTAAATACAAATCAGAATATTCCCCCAAATTTCTTAGATTTAAAGTATTCCATACTTTTTGACAATGCAAATAATCTTCATCGCATATGTCTTCCTTATTTAATTTATTATAAAACAAATATTTTTCTGGTAAAGATTCTTCAGAAAATTTTTCAAAACTATTAAAATAATCATAGGGATAAACACCTTTTCGTTTCAATAGATCCCTTTGACATTGTGTTAAATGATGAAATTCAGATTCAAGTATTGGAAAATTATTCAATAAAGTTGATAATGAATCTAAACTACTCCCCAAAAACCTAAAAGAATCAATGAATCTAAATTTAATTTTTCCTTTACTTAATACATTTGTGAACGATATATATTTCTCCTTATTTATTGGTAACATGTTCACTTCACCATCACATATTTTATTAATCTCTTTAATTATAAAATGAGAATCATAACCACTCAGGTTATGGAAAATAATTGGTATAGTTAAATCTTCTTCGTAATCTAAATTGCAGTTACTATGTGCAGGGCCTCGATATATTCCAGTAAAATGACAATGGTCTCGCACCTTGGTATTGTTTAGTAAAAAATTTTCTTCACATATATGACACTTGACAGCCGAGTTAAAACTTATTTCTTGTGCAATGGAAAGATTTTCAATAGGCACAATATATGAGGCATCAGATTCTAAAAGTAACACTAAAGTTTAAAGTTCATTCATAAACCAAGTTATACAATCTGGTCCCCGATATGAGGCATAGGTTGTATAACTAGATGTAAAAGAACTTTTCATATAAAAACCTATGGAACATGGGATATGTTCTTGATATCTATTTATATCTTCTATTTCTCTTAAAATACATTCCAAGTCTGCATATATTACAAATGGGGTCATAATTTTGTTTTTATAGTTCTTAAAACGAATTATCTTATTTTCTAATGTAGGTAATTTTACTTTACAATCATTTTGATTAATACAATCTTCTACATGCTTACTTAATTTTTCATGAGAGTAAAAATAGTGGAGACATCTGTTACAGAAATTAAGTTTACTTTTATTTTTTGTTAATTCTATTTGAAGAAGTGCAGATAGGTTTTTAATCCAAATAAAATGTTGTTGTAAAACAACATAATCATCATCTACTGCATGTTCTTCTAACAACAATAAATCAACATGCTTCTTTTCTTTACATATCAATTTAGATAATTTAAGTGGATATAATTCTTCCTTCTTATTATTTTTTTCTTTATGAAATGTAAAGATATTTATGGATATATTGTTGTTCTTTTTAAATAGTGGTACTAATTTTAATGACATTGGAAAAGATATAACATCTAAATTTAATATATCTTTATAATGCGGATAACTTGATGGCCTATCCACATGTTTTTCTGCTGGAAACAAAGCAGATACTATCGCTCATGCAAAACACGCATTATCTGTATTTTATAGATTAATGCAAGCTCTCTTTGTTGAAATAGTTTGAGGTGTTTTAATATATGAATTTCCTACAATTGGCGAATATTTATTAATATTAACAATAATATTTATTATAGATGATAGTGCCCATCCACTATTTTTCCCCTGAAATTCTTCAAATTTTCTTAACAATGGATTTTCTAAATGTTTGTTCTATTACTAATTCTTCTAAATTATTATTATTTGCACTTACAATAATATTCTTAGTATTAAGATATTTGATGTCCTGTTGTTGCTCTTCACCTTCATATTTCCGGAACTCCCCACAAAAAACTGTACTTATTTTAATGATGAGATATTCATTCAATATCTCTTCCAATTTGTTAACTATTGGAGTTCTACAATCTTCCAAAAATAGTTTAGGATCTGAATGATATAGATTCGTAATCACACCTGATCAGATTCTGTTTGAAAACGGGGTATGTGGTAAGTCTTCCCATATTAAAGAATTGAAAATTTGTTGTTGCACTTGTTCTGATACTTTATGTTTCATCATTTTATTGAATGATTTTAGTTTACCGATTGCCGATGTAAGATAATATCTTTCACCAGTAGTCTTAGCTTGGAACAAACATTTTTCCAACAAGTCTAAGTCTTTTTCACAATTTTCAATGTTTCTTTCACATTCATTTTAACTGTTTTCAATATGTTTTTTATGCATAAGCATATCAAATAAAACCGATTGATGCCGTTCTAGAACCTCTTTAATATGGGTATCAATTTTTTTTTATTTTACTTTATGTTTAACACTTTAACAATTTAAGGTAAACGTACATCTCACTGACAATAAGAATTTAGTTTAATGTTTTAATTTGCATGTAGTAACCTTTATATAAATTAATAAGAGATTAGAATATTAATTTTTTAACCTTGAAGAAATATGTATGCAACTATAGAAATCAAATCATTCATACATATATTTCAATGACCCTGAATAGTTTTGTATGCAACTATAGAAATCAAATCATTCATACATATATAGATATACATATATATAAATATACTCTTATAAATAAGCTCATTGACCCTGAATAGTTTTTTTTCTTATCATTAACTTCATGGCCTTGAAAAATTGTTCTTATTGAAGAGTTTTTTTATTGTTCATCTAAGAATGATGTCATATCTATTAATAACCTTGAACATTTTTGATCTTGAAGAATTTTTTTATTGCTCATCACCAAATGACGTCATTTCTTTTAATGACCTTGAACGACATTGAAGAGGCTTTTATTTCATATCTAAACACACACACATAACGACCTTGAAGCCATTTCTTATCTACACACACTTACACACACACACATACACACATGGTAACCTTGATGACGCATTTCCTGGTCTAGAACCCGCATAGCCCTACTACTCATAAGCAAACCACTGCTGTACATACTTCATAACATGCTCACCAGTAGACAGTTCATTGTCAAAAATGGCAATGTGACTTCTGCTGGAACATTTCTAATTAAAAATGGTCTGCAACAAGGTGCGGTTAATTCACCGATCATTTTCAACATTTACACGAGCGATCTGATAGGATCACTTCACCATGCCATAGCGTACGCAGACGACTTGATCGCGTACAGATCAGGACCAAAAATCGAGGTCATTGCAATTCTCTTGCAACGTGACTTCGATAAGATTCAGCGATATTGCGATGACTAGAAGTTGAAGATCAACTTCCAGAAATCGGAAACCATTCTTTTTAGGATGCCGTTGTTTGGGGTCTCTAGGGATACCAGAAAGAATAAGCGAAAGTTCTTAATCGTGGGACCACATGGACAGCCACTTGCGTGTCGAAGTGTAGTCAGATATCTGGCGCTTTGGTTAGACTAATATCTATATTTTAACAAACATAAAGGTGCTTTTGACCTTACAAAGAGACTTTTTTATAGCAAGCAACTCGATGCAAGGGTAAAGGTAATCTGCTACATGGCCCTCATCCAGCCCATGCTCATATATGGATGTTGGAAAAGATTCGGGTGTTTGGGAGGGCTTGCCTTCATTTGTACAGAACACCAGAGTCCCAGTACATAAAATTCTATCCCAATGAGGTCCTATACAACAGACCTAACTTAATAAGAGTGGATAATTTCGTTATCAAGCTGATTCGAAGGCACATTGCAAGAGCAATGAGCTCGACGAACAACCTGATCTCTGGGGCTTATTACCCCAATTACGAGTATCACGAGAGAGTGCGCCTTAACGGCTTTGTACCCTACCCAACCCTTGGTAGACTCTCCCTCTCGAGGTGTGCTACTGGCCATTCATAATGACCTTGACTCTTCTCTCATTACCATTTCTTCCTCTTCTAAGGTCGACTTAATTACAATAAAAATAACTTTTCCACACCGATCCCTGTACGTTATGTGTTGTTACATTCTACCAAATCAATCTATCGAATCTTACCAACTTGCTATAGATGCGATTGATCAAATAATCGACCTATCTCACTCACTCGATGACATCCTCATTTTTGGCGACTTTAATCTACCTCTGCTGCAGTGGAGTCCTTCCGATGATGAATCCTTTTTCATCGCTTCAAATGCCAACTCCACTAAGGAATGTCTCTTCATAGATCGGCTAACTGAATCAAGTCTATGTCAAGTTAGTAATGTCTTAAATTATATGGGAAGGCAATTAGACCTTATATTCACAACTGATCCCGTTAACTCCTCAGTCTCGCTTTGTCCCATAACTCTGTCAACTATTGATAACTTTCATCCTCCCCTTCTTCTTTCACTTTTCCTCAATTCTCCACTTCAATCTACACCTCCTGCATTTCACACTTCTTACGACTTTCATAAAGCTAATTTCCGCAAAATAAATGCCTATCTGAGTAGATGTTCCTTTGATTTTGCTAACTTATCCTTAAACGAAGCCCTCACAATTTTTACAGAGAAATGTTTAATTCCATTTCTCTTTATGTCCCCTTTTCTCGTCATAAAACTTCATCTTCATCCCCCCCTTGGTATAATCGCAAACTTCGCGCCTTACGTAACAAGAGAAACAAGTTATGGGCAGCTTTCCTTCGTACCAATTCTGTTTTCGACTATTCCAACTATCTCGGTTCCTACCTTCAATTCAATCATCTTTATAACTCTCTCTACCAGCGGCACCTAACTAACGCGAAAGCAAATCTTATAAACGACCCTAAGTCATTTTTTCAATTCGTCAACTATAAAAAAAAATCTGACGGTTACCCTCCGTCCCTCTCTTTTGAAAACATATCTTCAACTAATCCGCAAACCATTGCCAACTTTTTTGCCACCTATTTTAAACAATCCTTCGGCGACAACTCTTTTGAACCAGACCCCTCTTACTTCACTCACCTTCTTAACTTCTCCGTTGGCCCCTTTCTGTCCCTGCCTTTTGATCCTGCTGTAATTGAAAATAAACTACAAAATCTTAATGATGAATTCTCACTCGGCCCAGATGGTCTCCCTGCCATTTTTCTTAAAAAATGCTCTTCCATTCTCTCCCTCCCCCTCTCTCACCTCTTCCGTTTGTCTCTATCACTAGGAGAATTCCCTCAGATTGGGAAGACCTCTTTCATAACCCCCATTCACAAAAAGGGATCAAAGAACGAGGTAACAAACTATCGCCCCATTGCTAAACTTTCTCATCTACCCAAACTTTTCGAAAGTATTTTATACGAAGCCTTAAGCTTTCAGTGCAAGTCTCTTACCTCTCCCACCCAACACGGCTTTCTGAAAGATAGATCAACTACCACTAACTTAGTCGAATTCGTGTCCTTCACCCTGTCTGCCTTAGAGAATGGCAAAGAAGTCGACGTTATTGCAACTGATTTTAGTAAGGCTTTTGATAAGATATCTCATAACTTAATCCTCTTCAAATTGTCTGCCCTCGGTTTCGAACCCATATTGTTAAAATGGATATCTTCTTACCTGGAAAACCGTTCTTACAGAGTTCGCTTCAGATCCATCTTATCGACTCCCTTCTTGGCCACCTCTGTTGTTCCGCAAGGCAGCCATCTAGGTCCCCTTCTCTTCATTCTAACCATAAACGATGTCGAGAGGGTTATTAAACACTCTTCCCTCTCTCTGTACGCTGATGATACCAAATTTTTCAAAGCCATCTCTTCACCAGATGACTACTGTCTCCTTCAACAAGACCTTGATAGTTTTTCGAACTGGTGCCTACAAAATCGCTTAGAGCTCAATATCGCCAAATGTCAATCCATTACCTTATCACGTAAGCACCACGTGTCCTCCGCCCGCCTTTACCTTCTTCATGGTCAACCTATATCCATCGTTCAATCTCTCCGTGATCTTGGAATATTGTACGATAGGGAACTAAATTTTCGTTCACATATTGATGAGATAATTCGTAAAGCTAACTCATCACTCGGCTTTGTCAAACGATGGTCCAAAGAATTCTCCGACCCTTACGTGACCAGATCCCTCTACATTACCTTTGTGCGCCCCCTCCTTGAATATGCCAGTCAAGCGTGGTCACCTTTTCAGCAACTTCATGTGACTAGAATCGAGAATGTTCAACGTCGATTTCTTCGATTTGCCCTTCGAGGTCTTCCTTGGAACGACCCATTTATCTTGCCTCCCTATCAAGACCGCCTCAACCTCATCAACCTGAGTACTCTAGAGAAACGCAGAGATGTTGCAGACATTCTTTTCATTCATCGACTTCTTTCAGGCTCTGTCGATTGCGCATCTCTTTATAATTCAATTTTTTTCAATACCAACCCACGAAATTTACGATGCCCTCGTCTTTTCTATTTACCGTCCCACCGCACTTCATATGGATCTAATGAACCAATTTCCCGTATGCTGCGAAAAGTGAACTCAAACCTCACCCAGTTTGATTTTAACCTCAGCACTCCCTGCCTCAAAACCGAACTCCTTCACCATTCTCCTTAACTTTAAGTCTTAGTTTTAAGTTTTAGTTTTAAGTTTTAGTTTTAAGTTTTAGTTTTAAGTTTTAGTTTTAAGTTTTAGGTTTAAGTTTTAGCCTTAAGTTAGTTGTAGCTTGTAATAAGCCAAATAAATGGGGCTTTCGCCCCCACCAAAATTAAAAAATTAAAAAAAAATTGTTCCCCCAGAGGCGTTCCTCTATTTTGATAAGAAAGGTCTGATCCAGGACAGATTGACAGTGCCGCTAATCTTCCACGTTTGCTCGGACAGTTGTGGATAGGCGACTCAACTACGACAGAGACGTTGCACACGGCAGTGTGGAGCGTCTCCGGTTTAGTAGGGCGGTATCGGGTCGCGATATTTATGACGTACAACGTCAGTACGGTCGTTTCTGGTGGCTAGCCGAAAGAGAGGAAACTCCTTCGTCATTTCCTCCTAATCCAGGGTAGTCTGTTGCATGTTTGTTGTCCATAGCCGACTTACATAGTTTAAGGTTTAGGTAGTGTAAATAGGAGTAGGTTGTAGGTAATATTTTAATAATAAGAACAAAAAAAAAAAAAAATAATAAGAAAAAATATAAATCCACAGCACTTGGATGCAAAAATACAAAAAAAAACACAAAAAACATAAAAAAAAATAAAAAAAACAGCACTCGATAAAAAAAAAAAAATTAAAAAAACCAAAAAAAAAAATGTACGTATAAAAATACGTAAGATAGGCTAATTTAGAATAAGGTAGTTTAAGATTTATTTTAAAGTAGATTTGTAAGTTTTATATATAAGAACCATCAAAAACAAGTACATATACTAAGTTTTTTCATCCGATTAAACATTTTTCTTAGTAGTAATAGCCAATAGAATAATAAAATAAATAAATAACAGAATCTTAAGTTAGTTACGTTGAAAGGCAAAGTTTTAAGTATTAGGTTTAACTTAGAGCGCCCGCATAGGGCCAGTAAGTTAGAATAAGAATAGTTAATTTATTTAAGCTAGTTTTAAGCGTTGTCTAACTATAAGTTTACTGAATTACCCAATAAAAATGCATTAAAAATGAAAATGAAATAGGTGACCGTCAACCCAGGGACCTGGGTTCAATTCCCAAGCGAGGAAAATAGTAAAGCCTTTTTTTTTTAATTACAGAAAAAAGAAAAACAAAATTAAGTGACGACAGCAGAAATCGGGCGATGAACGACAGCGAGCGGTCTGCGCTCCCAAAAGCGGGACCTGCTGATGGAACGACTGTATCAGCCGATGATGCAGTAAAGTCAGCCCACTCAGCAACAGTAGCAACAGATGGTACTGGGAAGAGGAGGAGGAAGCTGAAATCGACTCCCAACCCCGTAAAGCGCCCCTCCACAACAGCTTCAACTGAAAAGCTGCCAGGTGGAGTGATGGAAGGGGCAGTAGCAGCTGGTATAGCAGTAGCAGCAGAAAAAAACGCCAAAGGTCGTCAGATGGCGACGACCAATACCCATATGTCTCCGACGGTGGGGAAGGCCATTATATGGGGGACACCAACAGTTTCGCTTTTCTGGCCGCTTTCGAGTCCGAAGACGAAGACGAGGAAGTAGAAAACCTGAATAGCAGCATTAGACAGCTGCAACAAAGGGTGCGTGCTATTAAGGCCAAACAAGTGGCCAGAAGGGAAAAAGAGCGGCAGCAAGATATCCAGCACGCTCAGCAACAAGAACAACATAAATCATCAGAAAGCCAGCTGCAAAAATAAAAGCAGCCGCAACTACAGCAGCAGAAGCAGCAGCACCAGAAACAACAACAACAGCTGAAGAAACAGCAGCTACAACAAGAACGGGAGACAAAGCAGCAACAACAACAGCAGCTACCAAAGCAGCAACAACAACAATAACTGAAAAAGCAGCAACAACAACAGCAGCAGAAACCGCAGCAGCAACAACACCTGCAACAACAGCAACAACAACAACCGCAGAAGAAGACTACAAAAACCAGGGTGCGACCGATCAACACCTTCAAGATCGAGCTAAAGGATACCATTGAGCTATGTAAGTCGGCCATAGGTAATCATTTTTATATTAAGAGATAAAATGAAGATAGACATGCTATCCATTGTAACACAGTGGAACGGTATTATAAAATCAAAGATTTGCTAAAGGAATCGACGACGGAGTTCTTCTCCTTTTTTTTTTTTTTTTTTTTTTTTTTTTTTTTTTTTTTTTTTTTTTTTTTTTTAATTAAATTCATTATTCTCGTATTACAATTTTAAAACAATTATAATATTTGCAAATTTAACAGACTGCAGCTAAATAATAAGAGAATAATTAGAGACATTTTGTATTTCATTAAATAAAATAGAGATAAATGTCACTTTGTAATAGATATATTCATTGTGGGGTGAACAAATTAAAGTAAAAGTAAAAAAAGAGAACAATTTAAAAAGCAAAAGGCAATTACATTACTACAACAAGGCAATATATATGATAGATACTAAGCAATGTAGCGCAGCAAAATTTCGATTTCATTGTGATCAAAGCTAAGAAACCACTGTTTTACCTCTTTCATAAAAGTGAACAAGTTACCAATGATTCGCATACCTACAGGAAGCCTATTAAACAGTTTGCAAGAAGTAACGGGGTAAGAATTTCTATAGCATGTTGTACGAAAGGCAGGAATGGTAACTAGAGACTGTTGATTACTTCTCAAGCTATAGGAATTAGATATCGGACTTCTCTAATAAAAAATATCTTCAGAACCTTGAAATAAAAGAGGTGTCTAACTGGCAGGATTTTCATACGGCGAAAAAGTTCCATAGAGTAGCCCACTCTATGGAACGGGAAGAATTACAAATCTTCCTAATGGTGAATTTCTGTAAGACAATCAACGGCTGAATTTTATTTAGGCAAGCACTTCCCCAACAGCTTATTCCGTATTGCAATTTTGAATGAAGTATCCCATAATAAATTGTTTTTAAAGTATTGTTGGGACAAAACTTTCTAAGGCGGTAGAAACAACAAATGGTTGAGAGCAAATATTGTTTTAAATCTAAAATTTGATTAGACCAACTCAAATTCCGGTCAATTGCAACACCTAGATATTTAAAATGGTTTACGTTTTCTTTTCGATGAAAAATGGTCATTGAATTCATTAGCTATTGCTGTAGGTTCCGAAATAGTAACACTTCCGTTTTTTTAAATAAAGAGCATTATTTTCGTTAGTAGCATTACGATTGATTATGCTATTAATCACTTTCCACTCCTTTTTAAGATTTCCTTTTGAAGCCCTTATCTGATTTTGGTAGTAACTATCTCGACACTTACGTATTTCTTTGTTAATTTTTTGGCTCATACGGTTATAAAGACTCTGTAAACTAGAGTTTTATGGATGTTTGTGGCAACTTATCCGCAATTTGTGTTTTTGTCTAATTTTCCTAAGAAGTGAACCGTTTATCCAAGGCTTAAGCCTTAGAGCAGATTTTCTAGGGACAATGACGTAGCTTGCATAGTTAACATAGTTTTTTAATAAATTTAATAAAATATCATAACCCGTAGAAACATTGTCTTGTGCATAAACCGCCTCCCAGTTTTCAAAACGCAGTACATTATTAAGCTGCTCAAAGTTAATTTTGAACAAACTCTTTGGAAAATTATGCTTTTTGTTTTCTTTACTATCCAAACCATTTAAAACTAAGCCAGTCATACAATGATCAGAGATCTGAAGTTCAAAATTAATACCAGAATATAGATTTAGTGGAACTTTCAAGAAACGAACAAACACGTGGTCAAGGCATGTACCTGCAGTTGGTCTGGTGATCTCATTTACTAAAGAAGCTAACCCATGTTCGGTCATAAGTGCAAGATATGAATCTAACATTGGACTAGTATTTAGTAGGTCCAAGTTGAAGTCACCTAAAATAACAATCCACCACACAATCATCATAATAATCTCGCACAAAAGCACCTACTGCACCGGAAGAATACGAATCATTGGTATTTGCAAAAAATGTATAGCCAGGAATACTGTAATCACTAAGCTCATAGGAATAAATCCAAATTTCCGAAACGAAAATAATTCCAGGCATGTTCTTAAAGGCTTCAAGGTTGCAAACTAATAAATCAAAATTTTGCCGCATACTTCTAATATTTTGATACTATCAGAAACGATTCTTGTGGTTTCAATGGTAAGGTTGTCTTTTATAAGATCAAAGCTTTCATTTATATTAGATAACATTGAAAATCAGGATTCAAATTCTTTTAAATTGCGGCTAAGTAATCAAAAAATCTTATAACCACAACCTCGCCATTTTCAACCTTTCTTAACAAAATATTATTATTATTGAACCATAAATACTTGTATTTTTTATCTGTTTTAAGCTTTTTAGCTGCCATAAATAATGCACGGGTGTATTTAGTTAAACAATCATTAATAAATATATACTTCTTAGTACCATCGGCAAATAGCGCGGTGTTCAGCTTCTTTTTAGCATGTTGCTTGCTCTTCATAATTTTCTGCTTAACTTCAAGCGACGAGAGATGAACACTTATAATTTTGCTGTGTGCCTGCGTAGATACACTCGATGATTTCGTTTTCGGAAAACTTTTTTCGTAGCATTTTTTTATTTCATCAGATGTGACCAAAATGTTCAAAGCTTCACCGAAGATTTTTTGCACATATTCTACAGCATTATTGTTGTTAGCCTCAAGAACACCAACAATTTCAATAACGTTCTCCACAAGCTTTTGTTCTCTCCAGTTCAATCTGCTCTTAAGACTATTGACCTTTAGTCTGAGAGTTTCATTTTCTTCTCTTAGCTGCTGGATGGTGTTAAGAAAATCGGTGTTTATTCTTTTCAAACTAAGAATTTCCTCGTAGAGAAACTGCATAGTTACTGGATTATTATGTTGCTGTTGACTGGCAGAGTCAGTCGTTGTTGTAGAATCTTGCTGTCGCTCGCTTACAGTCATCTTATTGATTTGTGGCGGAGTAGATGTTACTGTTTGCGGGCTTAATAGAGTTTTCGGCTGTGGATTATCCACCGCTACTGCTAGCTTTTTGTCTGCGCTCTATTTATGTTGATGTTGTTGTTGTTGTTTGTTTGCGTTTGCTGCTCTTTTAAGTTTCTCGTTTTGCTGATGTTGTATTCCTGCGGTTGTCGATGAATTCATATTGTTGTTGTAGCGATTTCCGACGTAGAACAGTGCACTTATCACATCTATATTTTACATTATTTGTGTTCATGTATTAAATGTCTGCATCGTTTATATTAACACAGGAGGAATGAAAAAAACGAATGCAATCAGAGCAAGAAATTTTTCCTACAACACTGCGTTCTACTTATTCATTGCAAATAAGACACTTCATTTTAGATATGAATAGAGAAGTATTTCTTTAAAAACTTTAGGAAGAGCGCACACCCCACGACACTTCAACTACCTAAGCTGCAAACTATGCTGCTGAGTGGGATAGAACCGTCTATCTATCCGGAGAGCAGAAGGTCGTAGTGAAACGTTCACCTGCTCCAATTCAAACACAATCCGTAACTCCCCAAGTGACCTACGTCCAAATAGCGGCAGGTCGGGGAAACGCGGAACAGAAAAGACCGAAGGTTGCTCCTCAGGCCTTAGCGCCTAGAGCACCGGAGGCTCAAACTGACTTGCTGGCCATCTTGCAAAAGGGCAAATGGAGCAGCTTCAACGTCAGGTACAATAGCAGGCGAAGCGGGTGGAACAGATCTACGCACTTCTGCCGAGCCTAACGCACTTCCAGTAGTAATGGGTACGAACATAGAGAAGCAATCCTTGAAGATCCTTGCGGTGAAAGTGAATTCACTGATAAGGATCGAGCGAAGAGCCGTGTTATTTAAGCTGCTTCAAGACCAAACCCCGGATGTGCTTATGGTTAGTGAAACAAAGCTATCCCAGAAGCATAAATTGGGGCACAATAAATACATAATTGTCAGAAGAGACCGACCCAACTCCACACAAGGAGGAGGCGTTGCGATCTTCGTTAAAAAACAACTGCAATTTAAGGTAGTGTACAGCGGTGAAGTGCGAAGATTCCAGGTTCTGGAAGCGTGTATCGTGTGCATCCCTCTCAATAGTGGAAAGAGGATGTACATGATAGCACTCTATGCACCTGAAGCTACTCAATCTACGTTATTTATTTCAGAGCTCGAGATACTTTTTCGATGCTTTAGGCTGGAGTCGGAGGAGAATTATTTCCTCATGGCCGGAGATCTAAACGCCAAACATAGAGTTTGGGGAAATAACACACCTAATCCTAGAGGGAATCTACTATTCAATTGGTGGGGTCGCCACAGTGTCGAGTTTAAACTCGATTTGAAAGCTACAGATAGTCCGTCGTTTCCTAGAAGCGGCTCCTATCTGGATCTTATGCTGTTCGACGTACGGTTACAACTGACCGATACGGACCAACAAACTCTAAACTGCCTTTACACATTTGTGTATGATAGTGACGATTGCTGTCTCAGTGCCGTAATAACGATTCCTAACGAAATTGCGGAGTTGGAGGAGTTTGTCGAAACATATTCCTATAATTATAGTAGGACGCGTTGGACTCGCTTCTCCAGAACTTTGATAAGAGCACTCTTCTCGAACTCGCTCTATCCACCGTCCAATAGGAATCTGTCAAACGAAACAGAAATTAATCAGGGATAACTACAGACTTTCTGTAAATTTGCATTGGAACAACAAAATTCGGAGTGTAAAATCCAACAACCCGAGTATGTTCCCGCAAATAAATAAAATAGAGTAAAGGATGACAACTTCTTTGTGATCGAAGATCCGCAGGAGAAGGTAGAGGCTATAGGAGCGACTTTCCAGGAAGTGTACAAGGTGAATGATACCATCTACCCGAACCACGACCTGGAAAATCGCGTCCTTGTGCACAACTTCTTCCTTCGAAATGATATAGAACACTGGCGATCAGAGAACATAGGTTTCACCGAATTGAATGACAACAACATGGCAAATAATGTCATCGCCGATGAAAGGGTATATCCCCCGTACATATCAAAGGTGGAGCTCCAAGCGATCTTCGACTCATTGAGGAGAAAAAAATCTGTGGGAATCGACAGAGTGTCGAACATTGTCCTTCGACATCTCCCTCTAGAAGCGGTGGACATTTACACCACTCTGTTTAACAATGCGCTGTATTTAGCACTGGATAATGTGCATTATTGCACATTATCCAGCGCATTGGAAAACAGCAGTGATACAATCCATCCCCAAAAGGGGTAAGGACACTTCCAATCCGGCAAATCTCCGGTCGATAAGTCTCCTTCCGAACATCAGCAAGGTATTCGAGAAAGTGATCAATAGAGCCCTGCTTAAGTGGACTGAGAACAATAATATAATTCCGAATACCCAATTCGGTTTTAAGGCGGGGCATGATACAATACATGCCGCGTCTAAACTGGTATCGGATATCCAATGGAACAAAAGCAAGAACCAATGCACGGGTGCCTGTCTGATTGGCTTGGAGAAGGCCTTCGACACCGTGTGGTTAGAGGGACTCTTCTACAAGCTGAGCCGGCTGGGCATAAGAAAACCACTGCTGTACATACTTCATAACATGCTCACCAGTAGACAGTTCATTGTCAAAAATGGCAAAGTTGAAGATCAACTTCCAGAAATCGGAAACCATTCTTTTTAGGATGCCGTTGTTTGGGGTCTCTAGGGATACCAGAAAGAATAAGCGAAAGTTCTCAATCGTGGGACCACACGGACAGCCACTTGCGAGTCTAAGTGTAGTCAGATACCTGGGGCTCTGGTTAGATCAATTTCTATATTTTAACAAACATATAGATGATGCTCTGGCTAGAGCCAAAGGTGCTTTTGCCCTTACAAAGAGACTTTTTTATAGCAAGCAACTCGATGCAAGGGTAAAGGTAATCTGCTACACCACCCTTATCCGGCCGATGCTCGTATATGGATGTCCCGTGTGGTTCAACGAGAGAGCAAGCTTGTTGGAAAAGATTCGGGTGTTTGAGAGGGCTTGCCTTCATTTATACAGAAGACCAAAGACCCAGTACATAAAATTCTATCCCAATGAAGTCCTATATAACAAACCTAACCTAATAAGGGTGGATAATTTCGTGATCAAGCTGATTCGAAGGCATATTGCAAGAGCAATGAGCTCGATGAACAACTTGATCTCTGAGGCTTATTACCCCAATCGCAGGTACCACGAGAGAGTGTGCCTTGACGCCTTTGTTCCCCCAGAGGCATTCCTCTATCTCGATAAGAAAGGTCTGATCCAGGACAGATTAGCAGTGCCGCTAATCTTCCATGTTGCTCGGACAGCTGCGGATAGGCGACTCAACTATGACAGGGACGTCGCACACAGCAGTGTGGAGTGTCTCCGGTTTAGTAGGGCGGTATCAAGTCGCGATTTGAAGGACGTAGAACGTCAGTTCGGACAATTCTGGTGGCTAGCCGAAACAGAGGGAACTCCTTCGTCGCTCCCTCACAATCCGGGATAGCCCGTTTAAAGTTGGCAGTTTTCCTGTGGCCGACTTACATAGCTTAGGTTTAGATAGTTTTTAGAAAAAAAAAACCAAGCACAGCACTTGGATTTAAAAATTAAAAAAAAAAAAAAATTAAAAAAAAAAAAAAAACTAAGCAGCACCTGGATTTAAAAAAAAAGTATTAGAGTAAGGTTGTTTAAGATTTATTTTAAGGTAGTTTTTAAGTTTTATTATATATTATATGTAGACATAAAAGATAAAGCACTGTTAAAAGCACTGTTCATTTACTAAGTTTTCTCATTTTCTCTTAGTAATTAGTATAGTTAAAAAAAAATGAAAAATTAAATTAATAAAGAATTTCAGTTAGATTACATCAGAAGACATAGTTTTAAGCATTAGGTTTAGCTTAGAGCGCCCTTATAGGGCCAGTAAGTTAAAATAACATAGTTAAGTTAGTTTAGCTAGTTTTAAGCGTTTTTTTGTCTAGCAAGTAAGTTAAAATGAATTGAATTTTAATAAAAATGCATTAAAAAAAAAGAAAAAAGGACGGCGAATTAACAGCCAGAAGAAACAGTGTTGCCAGTCTGCGTGAGAAGAAACGTTGTAGAAAATTGTTGCGAAAGAGTTCACGGCGGGGTGAATGTTGAAGGCGATAAATTTTTTTTTTTTCTTGCACATTAGCATTGGCAGACCCTTCTTTTAATATCTCTGGGAAGACAGATACCTTCATAGGTGCCGACGTGTATCCGCTCATTATTTTAGGAGGGTTAATAAAGGGAAAAATGGGTTCTCCAGCGCGGATGACCGAATTGGGATGGATTCACACAAGAACTACTAATACTGCATCACATTCCAAAGGTCAAAGAGTCCAAAGCCACTTCAACTCACTGGATGAACAACTCAAGAAGTTCTGGGAAATTGAGGAGAACTTAGATGATAGAAAACTAACCCAGGAAAAAAAATGCCAGCAACTTTATCAAAAAACTGTTCAGCGAAGAAGTGATGGCAGGTATGAGGTCCGTCTCCCTTTTAAAAATGATCAACGCCCAAACCTCGGGAATTTCAAAAGCTCAGCAATGGCAACATTTATTCAGATTTAAAGAAGACTAAATAAATGAATACATTATTTAAAAAAAACATTTCCAAGCAAAGTGGTATTCTTAGCTTAAATCCTTTTCCCCATTCATATGATCTTCTGCGTGCAGGAGGTCGTTTTACCAAGTCACCTCTTCCCTTTAATCAGCGACATCCTTTAATTCTAAAGCATTCGTACAAGCTGTCAAAGCTGATGGCAAACGATGCACATCAACGCACTCTTCATGGCGGTCAGCAACTGATGATTGCTGAGCTGCCAAACAGCTACTGGATCACAAAGTTGAAAAGGCTAGTAAAATGGATTATTTACAAATGTGTTCGATGCGATCGTTATAATGCTAAAATGCAACGGCAATTAATGGGCAGCCTTGCAGTAGATCTCTAGGCCTTTTACCAACACTAGGCTCGATTATGCTGCAGTAGATATAAAAATGTGCCGGGGCAGATGTAACCGAGTAGCCAAGGGGTACATAGCTGTATTTGTCTGCCTATCTACAAAGGCTATACATATTGAATTGGTTAGCGATCTCAGTTCATCAGGTTTCATAGCAGCATATGGGAGATTTGCTGCAAGAATAGGAAGATATGCCAACCTTTTAAGCGATTGTGGCACAAAGTTTAAGGGAGCGAGCAATGAATTCAACAAGGACAACAAATTTATTTTTGTCTGAATGGTCATCAAAGGTTTCGGAGGGTCTTGCATCTCAAAATACTAAGTGGTACTTCAACCATCCTTCAGCACCACATTTTGGAGGTCTTTAGGAGGCAGGAGTCAAATCGATCAAGCATCATCTTAAAAGAACCATCGGTGCATTTAAACTAAACTTCGAGGAATACGCGACACTCCTCACTCAAATCAAGGCCTGTCTGAATTCAAGACCCCTCTGTCCAATGACTTCGGATCCCGACGATCTCAGCAGCACTCAACGAACCTCCTGATAGAAATCTTCATGAAAAAAAACTTAGACAGATGGAGATATCTTCAACACTCAGAATTTTTGGAGGCAGTGGAGCACGACTTACCTCCACCTCCTTCAACGGCGTCCGAAATGGCTCCAGCAGCGGCCAAACATCAAGGTTGGAGATATCTTCATTGTCAAGGAGGGCAATCTTCCCCCAAAAACAAAAAACTCGATCTTAAAACGTCCGATCGCAAGCTTTCCCCCTTGCCGGTCCCTGATTCGTCGAACGATACGTAAACATACAAAAAGTGCGCGACAAACTTTAAATTACATATAAACTATGAATACAGTCTATAATCAAATGAACTTAAAAATGAATAAACGAAGAACATTATACATAACACAAATGAAAATAATAACATTAAAATCAGCTAGAAGAGCGCAGCTAAAACACTGAAATTCGTTCTCAAAATCCATTTTTCTAGAGCCATTCCTCAATAACAAAATAAACTTCAGACCTGCAACTGTATATTTATTAGTTTTAACTTGTATTATAACGAAAACTAATACATTCTTTTACTTTTTGGCAATACACCCACGAACGAGGAAGTCACAACTGCAAATAGATCCAGCCAGTCACTAATGCACAATCACGAAAGATGACACCAAAAATTAGATAACTGCACCATGGGAATCCACTTACGAGATGAACTCCAAACATTTCAAGGAACATATTGACTGAGGGCCAGGAGCGTGTTGGTTCCCAACAAAAATTAACTTCATTTAACTTCTTGATTCATCTAAAACTTGCATTTGTAATTAACCTAACACATTTGTCATGGTGGAAAGTGCTCTCTGTGCGTTGGATTTATTATGGAGATATAAGAAGAATCTGGCCACAGGGGTAGCCGCCATATCACTCATAATTAATCCGACGTGCACCTCAAATACTACAAACAATTAATAATAAAAAAATTAACTTAATATTTAAGCCCGGTTACACAAAACACCGCGAATTCCACTCGCACTATAAGCAAAAGTGAAATGTCAAATGTTCTGCTAGATCATTAACATACATGCATGTCATCTCTTTCCATCTACTCGCTTAACTTGTAAAAAGATATATATTCAAAACCAAGCTTTAGGCAATCTTTAGTGACGGCCGACTTGAAGAAAGAGATAACATGCATTGATATCTCCAAAAAAATAATAGTGGCATCTCTTTCTAACTACTTGGTATTAAATACGGGGCATTAATAAATATTCATGTTAATGTATTGTATAATAGTAAAGTAAATATTCACACAGTCAAACTAGATCTAAAATTGTAAAATTAGGTACAAGGGTTCATCAACCCTTGCCAAATAAAGGTTAACAGCTGTTTGAACCGAAGTTAACTGGTAACATGAGAGAATGGCTTTCGACACTCATCTACAGTCCAGCAAAAAGGAAGTACGCACTATAAATTTATAACGTGGTAAAGATTGAGTTTAATTTTTTGTGATTTAAAGTCAAAGTTTAGACAGTCGTCATATTGTGCTAAACCAACAAAATATTTTCGGCAACATCTTAGCCCGTACATTATTAAAATTATATTTTTCATTTATTTTTATTTGTTTGTAGATTCTGAAGATTCCCTTCATTTTACTTCACCAAAATCTCTTTGACAATGATTAAATCTAAAAATCTGTCCATTTATATAGAAAAAAAATTAATGAACAAATTTTAATTGAATTCAGTTAAACCTTCTTCCCTCAATTCTTCTAAAATATATAATATTTCATTATGATTTCGTGCATTATTACTACCTGCTTTCGTTAGCCATATAATAAAATTAAACTCTGATATAGTTCATTAGTATTACTCCAATATACTAATAGTTTAGATGAATCGGTATAATGTTTTGATTCTTTGTTCGATTTTTTGATTTCGATTTTCGTTTGATTCCTGGTTGAATGTATTCTTTGTACATAATTTTTTTCATTCTATTTTATTCGTTCATTATTTTTTTTTTTTATCATTGTTTGCCTGATAAGCATATATTTTTAGAATTATAATTTCATAATTATTCATATCTTTCAATGAACTGGGTTCTTTTCAGGTTACCGATTCCCATAGATTCACAGAATCTATGGGAATCGGATATAGTACGCATGTTAAATTTAAGTATGGAATTCGATCTCGTTCATATGACCACGGCGAGCACGTTTGCAGCGATCAATTCTTTGGAGCCAATTTTCTACTCTTCCACATATATCGGCCGGGACATTGGTAATTTCGCGTTCGATATTGTTTCTGGGCTCCTCTATCATTATTAGCTTGTTGGCATAAGCCAACGACTTAATGTGACCCCATAAAAAGAAATCCACCGGCGTTAAATCGCATGAGCAAGCTGGCAATTCGACCGGACCATTTCTCGGGAGATAACACGATTACCAATAGGCCAATTGTTTGACCAGCTGCGTGGCATGTGGTACCATCTTGTTGAACCACATATTCAATTCTTCCAACACGGCACAATAGCAAACTTCATTAACCGTGACATTTTCATCGACGAAAAAATGCAGTCCAATCACACCTCCGTCATGAAATCCACACCACACGGTCTTTTTTTTTGTTAATGCAATGGAGTCTCTTGAAGCATGTGGATTTGTTGCTGTCCAATAATGCTCATTTTGCTTATTGACAAAGCCATTAGCAAAAAATGAGCTTCATCGCTAAAGACGATTTTTCGTTGAAATTGAGGATTTTCTTCAAACGTAAAGTAGCGACCACCGACTCAGAATTTCGGTATTAATTTTTAATAATTTTTAAACGTTACTCGTTTGTGAACTTTAGCATGATAAAAACGTAAACCTTGGCTCACGTTCTAAAATTGACAGATTATAAAAAAGTTTGTATTAAAATACAAAATTGTTATGTCCTTATTGAAAAACTCCTTAGAAGATATTCTTCACATGAAATAGTTAGGAGCATTCTATAGGTATTGTCAGAGGGACAAGAGTCGAATGCACCAGTATGATGAATTAAAAAGAAATCTCAAAATTTAATTTGTTGATGGGGAATAAAGTTATTTGTATTATCCACTTAAAAAGAAGTGTAAAGAGCAAATGTTTACAATAGAATTAAAACAAATGAACGTAAGTGAAACAGAAGGAGGCATTACAGTGGTGGATTATTTGAACATGCTGAAAGCCAAGAATTCGACGGAACCCCTAGTCGCAGTTCTTAAAGTCGGCAGAATAAATTCCTCTGAAGAGTTCTTTTCAATTAACTTTATTTAATAATTAAGAAAATCATACATCTGGTCGCTACACAGTCTCACTAACTACTGACTCTACCGTCGAAGTGCAGCCTCCTTTTATTCACCACGCTGGACCATGGTGAGTACCGCTTATTGCAGTGGTTCACTGGTCAGCCCATCATATTAGCCAATAGCAAGCTGGATTGCTGTAATCGTTCGAGGGAGGTGCGGTTAAAAGATGTGTCAGTCGATGTGGTGTGTTGTGAGCTAGGGTTGGCCACTGAGGCGTCTTCGGTGCGAGTAAGGAGGACGGCGGCACGCTCGCGGTTGCTCAGCCCAGCTCATCGGACGGGGTGGTTCTTGTCCACCTTACTTCACACCACCTGCTCAGCATACAAAATCTCGTGCCACTTTGATAAAAAAAAAAAAAAAAAAAAGAGAGAAGAAAGCTACTCTACTTAGACTTCGGACGGACTTCAAACGATAGAAAAAGAAATTTAAAAAAAATCCAACGACTTGTGCCCATGGCCAGGGGAAAGATTGAGAAGGTCTCCGCGAAACTTACCATAGCTATCCTAAACTAAACCTAACTAACCTAATGTCTTAAACTAAATCATAATCTAAACCTATCTATCTTAAACTAACCTACACCTACTCCCTATCGCGCACTTCGACCTTAACCTTTTCTCTCCTCGCCAAACGGGTTCATCAAGTACCCGAGGTATGCCTCGTGGAAGTGGCAGAAGCTGGCCTGCCCATTCTTTGTGTCTGGTGACACAACCTGTTGTGAGCTAGGGTTAGCCACGGAGGCGTCTTCGGTGCGAGTAAGGAGGACGGCGGCACGCTCGCGGTTGCTCGGCTCAGCTCGTCCACCTTATTTCATACCACCTGCTCAGCACACAAAATCTCGTGCCATTTTGATAAAAAAGCAAAAGAAAGAAGAAAGCTACTCTACTTTAGACATCGGACGGAATAAAAAAATAGGAAAGTAAGCAAAAGGAAAATCCAAGGGCTTGTGCCCGTGGCCAGGAGAAAGATTGGGAAGGACTCCGCGAACTTACCCTATCTATCGTAAACTAAACCTAGACTAACCTAGCGACTTAAGATAAATCCTAAAACTAACTATAACTATCATAACCTAACCTAACTCTACTCCCTACCGCGTCAATTGTCCTTCCCATTTTCTCTCCCTGCCAAACGGGTTCGTCCGGCACCCGAGGTATGCCTGGTGGAAGTGGCAAAAGCTGGCTTGCCCACCCTGTGTATCTAGTGATACAACCAATTGCCATCTCTCTGGCCAATGATTGCGAGAGATGGCCCCTAAACGTTCTTCCCAGTCACGACCTAAGTCAGTAGTGGAGAAGTTCGTTTGTCTTCACGTTACGTCGTCATTGTTCGTAGTCGTCCTGTCCTGTCACCGTTCATCTATAGAAGGACGGCCCGACCGGCCATCCACACACCAACAGAAAAAAAAAAATTATCCGCACATTAGTCTCACAAAATAGAACCACTCACCACACTTCTGTTTCAAAGGTGTAAAAAAAAACGAGTTACTCACGGTTCCTTTTTTTTTTTTATCCAGGTCCCCCGTTGACCTGCCGGCAGCACGATGAAGGATGTGGTTTTTTTTTTTTTTTGAGTTAGACGCGACGCCTAACGTACTGTTCGCACTGTTCGTTCTTCGCAGATTTCACACAAATCCAATAAAACACTTATCCTAACCTTAACTTAATTTCAAGATTTAAACTTAATTCAAACAAAAAAAAAAATCCAGGGAAAATTCAAAACAAATAATTCTATTCACTTACACTATGAATTTTGTTTCTTTTTTTTTAATATCTCTGGAGAAGTAGCTTCAAAATAAATTTTCAAGTTTAACTTTTATATATTTCACTTAAACTTGTTCTCTAACACTGTGTCCCAAGGAGCACCTTCTCGGAAGCGTTGACTTTACTGTTGAGGGAGCACCTCTTGCTGCCATTGTAGCGGACCACCGCTACCGCTACCACTGCCTGCACCGGACCTTGTCCAGTTGCAACGGTGTGGTCCTCAACATGCGCTGGGGGTTTCTGGGGCCTATGCCACTCTGATTCTTACACTATCTAATGTTTTAAATTATTTTATTATTGCCCACAAGTGCTCCTAATTTCCATTCCACATACCTTTATGCCTGTTGTCGCCTGCGTTCATCTCCTTTACTATATATGCTCCCCCGGTTCTCTGTGTGTCTTCAGATTTACCTAATTAAATTTTTATTTTAGCTCACTGAATTTTATTATTCCCATTTGGCCAAACTCACCTCAGAGAAAAAAAAAGGAATCGACAAAGAAATTGTCCTCACAGAGGGACTCCGCCTCACTGTACCTGGTTTTTGGTCTTTACCACAAAAAAATTCCTCTATCCGCGGCAGCGGCCAGCTGTTCGTCTCTCGATTTTTTTTTCAAAATGATTGTTGGGGTCGATGCTCTAACCCTTGATATCAATCTGAGTTATATGTTCCCATTGTCCTACTTTTCCCCTTCTTTTCTTGTTTCGACCTTCTTGTCCTCTCTTCGTCAGTCTTTTTCCCCTTTTTCTTTGTAATATGTTGTCTTTGTCAGCTGTGAGTAGTGTTTTTCCTTTTTTTTTCTTAGGAACATTGGAAGGAGAAATTTCCCTTTCCAATATCCTACGTCTCGTCATTGGCGGTTACGAAAATTCCATTTGAACAGAAAAATTCCTGAACGATAATATGCATAAATACACTAAACCTGACACTCAATATTATTAACTAACTTGCCTAATAGCACTAGTACGACCTACGAACCCTACTCACGTAATATAAAACAAAAATTTTTACCTACCAAAAAAAATATATAAACATATAATATGATAATAATGAACAAACGAATTCCACTTTCTTTACCTCAGCCCTGCACCACAGATAATTTCCCGATCGTCATTAATATTCTTGCGAGAGAGAGACGAGTGTATCTCCCTCCCTCATGTCAGCTGATTGTTGACATTTCTTTTATTTTCTAATTTTGCGAGGCGAATCGCTGTGTTTCTTTTTGTAATTATCCTTTTTTTGTTTAAATAAATAAAAAACCCACCCTTGGATTGGGTGTTTCATCAAAGGACGGAGGAACCAGCACCATGTACAAAAAGGTATATATATACGAGACAGAGGACAAGCTGAAGTAGGGATACTGCATGTGGACACCACGCAACTGCAGGTATGTTGGCATTTTTATTTTAATTTTTTTTGTGTGATGTATTTTTGAATTTTTAATTTGAATATGGAACAACAAAACCCACCCCTGGGATGAGGTGTGTGTGTGTACGGGGACGCACAAGATCATCATCAGCGAATACCAGAGGACGTCGATAAAAAATACCATCGTGGGATCACCGGAGGAATTATCTGAGTTCAGGTACTGGTTTACTTTTTCTTTTCCTTTTTTTCTTTTTTTGTTATTTGGCATTAGACGAGGTGCAGGCCCTCGTAACAGGCCTCGTAAAAAAAGGGGCCTGGTTCGTCGTCTTTATGTTGGCTTGTTCAAGTGCTTTAGGCTATCTTATATCTGTTTATTGTTATTACCCAAAGTGTGGCAAGGGCCTACGCCCTGATATGCTCTACCGACTGATGTTAGCTGGGCACTCATTCACATTCTCGCTAGCAAGCGCGTCAAGTAGTCCTATTATACCTTATTTTATTATAATCCAGGTTATCACAGCTTCTGTATCACAGCTCTTATATGACAGGTTCTATAAAACAAGGGCGTATGTGGATGTACCCGTATGCTACCTACAAATCATAGGTGTGCATTTGGATACATCCAGGTCACCCCGCCTAATACTAATAAATAATCTATGAAATAAATAAACTCTAATAAATAAATAAATAAACTATGTAATAAATAGACTATATATATACAAATAAATAATCTCTATAAATAAATATACTCTATAAATAAATATAATCTATAAATAAATAAACTATCCCTATCTGTAAATAAATAAATAAATAAATAAATAAATAAATAAATACTCTATCTATAGGACATAACTAAATACATACACACATATATATCACAGCTAATCCGGCAACGGACTGCATGAGTGCGTCAAGAGTGTTTTCTAACACTTGCCTCTAGGTGTGCAAATCTTTGGCGTGGTATACGCCCACCTTTTCGCCTCTTAAGTTGCCTATCTCATATAGGGAGTTCCCTTTAGCTTTTAAAACTATTGATTTTTGGAACTTGGGCCATAATTTAGCATTGTAGTTGTCAGGTAAACTGCTTTGTTTAAAATTTCACCTATATACAATCTGTCCTACCCTATACTTGACTTCTCTGCTCCGCGTGTTGTATGTCTTGGTTGCTTTTTGATGTGCTAGCCTTATATTGTCAAATATTTTACTTCTTATTAGCTCTAATTTGCCCTTATTGTCGATAATTTCCATGTCTATATCTTTGACCGTGCCTAGTTTGCGGAGGACATCATACGCTCCCGCGTGTTGTAACATGTTGGTACCAAACACAGCGTAATAGGGTTCAAACGTAGTCGCATAGTGAACTACACTCCTTAGTGAGAAACCTTGCTGACGTGGATGTCCCAAGTTTTCTGATCACCGCTTAGGTACGATCTTATCTTCGTCAGCACGGAGCGGTTAACCTGTTCTGACGCATTGGCTTGAGGAGAGTAGATCGCTGTGTGAATATGTTTGACCCTGCATTTTCCCAGAAAGCTGGCAAACCGTTCTGAGATGAACTGTTTACCATTGTAAGAATGGATAAACTCCGGTACGCCAAAGATATGGAACACGCTTTCTTCAAGATATTTCACTATGTCAGCAGCCGTTGAGTTCTTAATAGGTTTTAAAACACAAACTTAGAAAAATGATCTAGGGCTGTAAAAATGTGTGTGTGTCCGTTCTTTGTACGTGGGTATGGTCCAAGAAAGTCAATGTACAGTCTTTGAAAAGGTCGCTCCATGATAGTCTGTTGTCCCATCGGCGGTCGAGAAACGATGTTGGGGGGTTTGCTAGACTTACAGATTTCGCAAGCTTTGACCATCGGTAGCCATGCCTGGCCAAAAGAACATTTGTCTCAATTTCGACAGAGTCTTTTGGATACCCCCGTGACCTGCAGATGGTGAATTGTGTGCAGCTTCCACTAGAATTCCACGCAACTCCTTCGGAATCCAGAGTTTCCACGCTCTGTCTTCTTGTATCGCGTCACCTCGTACTCCTCCGAGGAAAAGTATGGCGACTTCAGGTCAACCTCCAGCATTACATTCTCAGTATTGAGCTCATCCATGTGAACGCGTGAGAGAGTATCAGGGACTACATTTTGGCTACCTTTCCTATGTTCGATCTGGAATTCAAACCCTTGAAGCTTTAGGCTCCATCTAGCCAGGCGGCTAGATAGATCCTTTTGGGTTATTAGTCACTTCAGACTCGCATGATCGGTTATAATAGTGAAAGGTAATTCTTCCACATAGGCCCTGAACTTCTTCACTGACAGAACCGCCGCATAGCATTCAAGCTCCGTTACGCTATAGTTCCGCTGGGCAGAACTAAGCTTCTGGGACATGAATGCTATCGGTCGTTCGTTGTACTCCGTGTCCATCTGGAAAAGCACACTCCCTACACCAGATGTTGATGCGTCGCTTTGTATGTAAAATCGTCTTGTGAAGTCCGGGTTCCTTAGCATCGGTGCTGTCACTAGAGTCGTCTTAAATTTTTGAAAGGCTGTCAGTGCTTCGTCTGTCATGTCGAATGTCTTGTCTTTCTTCAGACAGTTGGTCATTGGGGCTGCCATAGATGCAAAATTTGGAATAAAGCGCCTACACCAGCCCGTCATCCATAGAAATCGATGGATTTGCTTGGGAGTCTTTGGAACTGGAAAATTCTCGACCGCCGAAACCTTGCCAGGGTCAGTTCGTAGGCAACCATCGCCGACGATGTATCCCAAGTATTTGATCTCCTTGTAACAGAATTTGCTTTTCTCTAAATTTATAGTCAGACCCGCTTCCCTCAGACACTTGGCCACTTCCTGCAACAATCTGGCATGGGACTCGAAATTTGGGGAGCAAACCAAGAGGTCATCGAGATAAACAAAGACATATTCTTTCAGGCGAGAGGGTATGACCTTGTCCATAAGCCTACACATTCTCTGGGCGGCATTACACAGTAATGAACGCCATAACCGTATACTGGTATAATGGCTTCCCAGGGACTGTGAACGCTGTCTTCTCCCTTGGCTTGCGCTCCAAAGGAATCTGCCAGAATGCGTTCTTCAGATCGATACCTGAAATGAATCTAGTGTCCTGCAAGCTACTCAGCAGTCCTTCGATGTTAGGAAGCGGGTAAGCATCTTTCTTTGTTACTTCGTCTACTTTTCTTGAGTCCAGGCACAGTCTGTTTTTGCCGGGTTTTCTCACCAGCACCACTGGGGAGCTCCAAGTACTGTTACTCTCCTCTATCACTCCTAGGGAGATCATCCTATCCAACTCGTCATACAAGAGCTTCTGGATCGCAGGTGAAACTGGATAGTGCCTCTGCTTGATGGGAATCTTCTCGTCGTCCACCTCGATTATATGTTCTTCGAGGATGGTTCTACCTAGTCAAAACATCGTGCAAGAGGGAAACAGCAGCTTGATTCTCTCCAGTTCTTGGGCTTGTGCTGGTGAGAGTGCCTGGACTGGAGACCGTTCTTCCGTCGGCGATGGGATGTCGAGTTCGTTGATTATGTTCGGAGCGACCTTAAACGTTTTCCAGAAGTTGACACCTAAGTAAAGGACCTGTTGTAAGTTTGGCAAAACGAATATTTCTAACTCATGAGACCTGCCACCCCAGGACACTACTGTCTTAAATCGTCCTAGTACTCGTTGGTGGTTTCCGTCTGCTGTTCGTATGTCCGTACTCATCCTAGTCATTACTATGCTATGTTTGTCGAAAAAGTCAGTCGATCCCTTCCCTAAACAACTAATTGAAGCTCCATTATCCAATAGGCCCATGAGCACCTCACCGTCTATACTAACCTTAGCGTATGGCCTATTGTCGTCCGAAATATTTATCACAGTCGCTACTATATCTCTCTTTCGTCGTCCATTTATTTCACATATTTCCGTTAGCCTCCTAATTTTCAAATAGCTTCTGCTCTTCTCCACCGGCGCTGTCACTTCCTCTCTAAAGATACGCTTTCTGGCGGCTTTATACTCCTGCAGGCGTTGGTGAAGACTCTTCCTTTGAGGGATTTTCTTCTTCGTGGAGGTACCAACACCTTCTGGAACCCTCTTCAAAATTTGGAAGTCTTCTCCTCGATTTCCGGGAGTGTGGTCTTGGTCGGCTGGTTCGTCCAGGTCGCACTGCCGAATCTCAGGTTTCCCTGACATTGTGTGCAACTAAATTTGATTTTCCTTTGACCACAACTAAAGCACGCCAGACTATAGAAAGTAGACTGACACGCCGACGGAGTTGAAGCAGGACTCCTAGTCAGGTCTGTTCTGTTAGTCGAGTTCGTATTGTTTGTTCTGTCTGTCTTCATGTAAGTTGGTTGTCTGTCAGTCCTGTTACGTTGAAGCGCAGCAATTGCTACTTCTTCGTCCTCTAAATCCCTAAAATCTTCAATATCTCTAAAAGTTCCCTGGTCTCCTAACTCGTTAACTTGTCTTCTAAATTTCGTCTCCCTAGTCGTCAAGTATTTCTCCGCGTGCCTGCATTCATCCCTTAATTCTTGGATGCTCGTAATAGAGCACCCGAAGATTGGCGTCGCTATCCTGTCCTTAATGTTACTTCGGAGGATGTCCACTAGGTCAAGTTCGTTTGGTCGACTCGTCATCTATAGTACCATCGTCCGTACGTCGCTTTAGAGGTCGCCAAATGACTCCTGGGGTTGCTGCTTCCTATCCGTTATGGCCCTCAGAATCTCATGGTCCCTAATATTATTTTCAAATTGTTTCAGCAATTCTCTTTTGAGTCGCTGGTAACTCAGACACCTATCGCCTTCATTTTCCTGCAGAAATTGCCAAAACCACCTCTCTGCAGGACCGCTTACAAGGTAATGGAAGTGGGTGAATAGCTGGTGGTCGCTGATACCGTTTTGGCGTTGCAAGGTCTAAACGCGAAACAGTAAACATTCAACCGACATAGTTTTCGATGTCCCGTCAAACTTAATGCCCCACTTATGAATGTCCACCTTCCTTTCCGAAAACCGTGGAAAAGGTTCGGTGAAGCATGGAGCTTGTTCATGTAGTGGGTAATTTACTGGTCGTTAGTGTGGTAGAGGGTTAAACGTTGGTCTGTTCAATGTCGGCGTTGGTTGGTGTAACAGTTCCGTCCAGTTGAGTGGATGCGAAGGAGTGGACTGCCCTTGTCGGGTGTTGTCTTGTCGTCGGTCGATCGGTGCCGGTGGTTCCCTCTGCGCAGCTGCGGAGAACTCCCGGTTGCAGATCTTGTCGTTGATCGCCTTGATGTTCTCCTGGAAAGTAGTCATCATATCTTTCATACTTTCGGCAAACACCGACATGATCTCAACCTGGTTCTTCTTTACCGCTTGAGAGACCACCTTTCGTATTTCCTGTGTTATTCGTTTTATGTCCTCCACAGTCTTACTCCGCAGGTCGGTTAGGTCGCCTTCATCGTCAGCAGTTTGTTGTCTGACTGTGGTCTCTGCTACAGTTGCCGTCGCTTGGTTGCCTAGCGACAGACTTAGCCGTTGGTTGCATTGTAATTCAAGTTCTCTGGTTGTAGTCTTGTGTCTGTTTTATTTCGTCTGTTTTGTACATCGTACAAGTCAAGTAGGTCATGCTCATTTGGAAGGGATCTTCTCTCTAGGTCCTCACGTAGGTCTACGGTGGACCGAGTTACCTTCTGTCTTGTCGTCGCAGTATGGTCGGTCATGTTAGAGTTCGTATGGTAATTTCCGTCGTCTTGGCCAAAGAACAGATAGTCGTCGTTTGTTCCCAGTCTTGTGTAATTACCGTCAGTCCCTGTAGCAGGTGTCAAGTCATATCCGTGAGTTCCCTGTTCGCATTCCAACCTAGCTCTTAAACGCGTTACCCGCATTCCTGACGGAAGTGCTCCTTGGGACCCAGTGCTCTTAGGTACTGCCCCTAAATTCCTATTCTCTTCCTCCATTGTAAAAAAAAAATTCAATAAATTCCCTACTTCAATTACCAAAAAAAAAATCAAAAAAAATTTAAAAAGCGAACCCTTACTAAGAAGTAGTAAAGTTCAATGAAAAAAAATAAAAATAAATTGAATAAAAATAATAAAGAAAAGGTAGTAAAAGGTGAATATAAAAGCAATAGAAAAACGAGGTGATAATAGTAAAAAAAATAAAGAAATTAAAAAAAAATTCAAAAAGAAAGGTAAAAATTATGGGATAAAAAAAATAAATAATAAAAAAAAATCAAAGAATCATAAAAAAATAGTAATAAAAGGTGGTAAAATCAATAGTAAAAAAAGATAATTAAAAACAAAATAGAAAAGGGTGAAAAAAACACCAGTATAATAAATCAAAAAAAATTCCAGAAACTAAAAAAACTTGTAAATGTGTGTGTAATGTGGTGTCTTATGTTCCTGCTTTGGTGTGTGGATTTTTGGTCAGGTTCTCCAGCAACCATTCTGTAGATATGAGTCTGTCCGTACACGTTAGGGTAATGTCAGTATCGTCGGATAGTGACTGGTGCCTCGGATACTTGACGAGGTGCTACAGTCCATCCTTTCCTTCCTTGCCACTACTTGATATCAGGTAATACCCAACAGAAAGCTGGCCAGGATTTCCCAGATCAACTCCAACACGGACAAAACTTCGCGGCTTATGCTCGCGCCTCACGAAGAATATGACTCCAGGTCACTATTCTAGGACAGCAGCTAGCATTCGGCCTTTCCACCTTGTCCCGCTCTTTGCTTATTCACAGACCTCCAATTACCTCCAATCACCTGAGGATTGGATAGCTGTCTTCAGTCTGTGACTAAGCAAGGAGCATTTACAGCCCTTGAATGTAAAAGACAGGAAAGTAAAAAAAAATGTTTAAAAATGAAAAAAACTAATCGCGAATGAGGCTGATTGATATGAGTCCAAGGCGACGACCTTCGAAAAAGAAAATCGTCCCTTTGGAGTCGCAATCATGCCTCTAATAGCCGGTGTTGGTAAAAATACCGTTGGGCGCCATTGTTGTGAGCTAGGGTTGGCCACTGAGGCGTCGTCGGTGCGAGTAAGGAGGACGGCGGCACGTTCGCGGTTGCTCGGCTCAGCTCGTCGGACGGGGTGGTTCTTGTCCACCTTACTTCACACCACCTGCTCAGCACACAAAATCTCGTGCCATTTTGATAAAAAAAAAACAAAAGAAAGAAGAAAGCTATTCTACTTTAGACTTCGGACGGACTAAAAAAAAAGAAAAAGAAAAGAAAGCAAAGGAAAATTCAAGGACTTATGGCCTTGGCCAGGAGAAAGATTGAGAAGGACTCCGCGAAGCTTACCCTACCTATCCTAAACTAAACCTAAACTAACCTAATGTCTTAAACTAAATCCTACTCTAAAACCTAACTATCTTAAACTATCCTACAGCTACTCCCTATCGCGCACTTTGTCCTTCCCCTTTTCTCTCCTCGCCAAACGGGTTCATCAAGTACCCGTGGCATGGCCACCCTTTGTGTCTGATGACACAACAGAGGCTATCTCTCACAATCATTGGCCTGAGAGAAAGCAATCGGTTTCTTTTCTTTATTTTTTCTCAGTCCCCCGTTGTCCTGCCGGCAGCACGATGAAGGTTGATCCTCTCCTATTGCGGAGATAAAAACGCGACCGGCAACAAAAAATCCACCGTCCCAATTCTTAGCAGAAATTAATAAATTTCACTATATCCTAGCCTTACTCTACTTTGACCACTAATTCAAAATTAAAACAACTAAAATTCAAAATTAAAGCAACTAAATTCCACTAACATCCAAAAATTAACCAACTAAATCAAGGAAAAAAAAATTCAAAGAAAATTTTAAGAAAATGGCTATGCAGCCTTAAAAGTTCACTAAGGACTTGAAAAAACTCAGAATGAGTAGTAGCACTTTCAAATAAAATTTAAATTTTAAATTTTCCACTTTCACTAGTGTTCACTGCGTACCAAGGAGTACCTCCTATAAGCGTTGATTTTTGTTGGGGGATCACCTCTTGCAGCCGTTCTTTATTGCGGACCAGCGCCTGTACCGGACCTTGTCCAGTTGCAAAGGTGTGGTTCTCAACCGGTCCCGGCAGGAAAACGGCAAATGACAGGATTCTTCTGGGACCTGTGCTGCTTAGCGACTCTCAATGCCAAATGTTTTAAATTAGTTTAGTAACTGCCCACAGGCGCTCCTATATTTCGTTCTACATACCTTTATGCCTGCTATTGCCCGCGTTCACCTCCTTTAATTATACGCTCCCCCGGTTCTCTGTGCGTCTTCAAGTTTATCTAATCGAAATTGATTTTATCCCACTGAATTTTATTATTCGATCTGGCCAAACTCGCCTCAAAAAAAAAGGAATCGACAAAAAAAAAATTTCTTTTTACAGAGGGACTCCGCCTCACTGTACCTGGTTTTTGTTCCTTAAAAAAAAAAAATTCCACTATCAGCGGCAGCGGCCAGCTGTTCGTCTCTTTTCTGGGTGTTATCAGATAAAGATGCAGTTAAAAACCGTCTATTTAGATCATTAACATCACATTCCACATCTGAATTACTCTTTTGTTTTGATAATCTGAGAGACTTAATATTTTTCCACAATTTGCTCGAGGATGAACTAGCAAGGCAAAGAATCTACGCTTTGATCTACGTATCACTACGTTAACAGCATTGCGCAGATACTTAAAATCAGCATGGAAGCTCGGGATCCGATAACGCTTCTACATTTTATAGGTGGCATTCCTTTGACAGATAAGTGTATCAATTCGGTTGGTATACCATTCATTCCTCCCACTCCGGACCGTTATGGTTTTAGTTGGCACATGAATGTCAAACAAATGGTTAATTGTAGTCGTAAAAAAGTCAACTTGTTCATCGACTGATGAGACAAGGAAAACCGTATCCCAGTTCGTGTTTACAACATCGCGAGCTAACGCAACCATGTCCACTGCCATGAAATCTCTAAACTGAATTATTTTAGTTTCTATTGAACGGTTCACAGCAATATCAGAAAACCCAATAATAAGGTCGTGTTTCGAAAATCCAGGAACGTCTAACTGTCCGTAATAATTCACGTAATCGGGCTGACTCACCAGTAAGATATCCAAGAGAGTGGAGTTTGTAGCGGTAAAATGTGTGGGACTGCAAGTGATCGAACGCAGACAGGTTTTTCTTCTTGTTTCACTTTTACGCACACGTAGCACACGGGCAGTGAATGCAGAAGAGAGCAAGCGCTGACGTTTGAGGCGAATTGCATGACGTAGTATTGTACGATTATGTGCGGTTAAGCTCTCGTGCAGGTAGATTTGTTTACTTGAACCTTCAACGCCTATGTCGCCCAGGCAAAGTTGTCGCGAGTTTCTTTTACGAAATTTTGTTAGCGCAATTAAAGTTTTGCTCTTGTCATGCGTAGAGAGAAATTTAATGATAATGACAGAGTCTTCTTCAGGTTTTAAGCGGAAGATTCTGCCAAGTGCGGGCGGTTGGAAATCTATTTTATGGCAAAGATGGTTAAATATGCTTTTTTAAGTTCTCGTTAGGGATAAATGGTATTCCAACTAAGATAGCATCGGTCGATAATCTACCAACTTTTAAGTCCTCGATTCGTTAAGTTTCGTTCACTTTTGCTCACTTACGAAAGAGCGAATGGATTCGCTCTTTCGTAAGTGTACGTATGAAAACTTGACAAGCGGTCCCCCATCTAAGTACTAACAGCGCCCGATGGTGCTTGATTTCGGTGATCTTACGAGAATCTTTGCTTCCGAACACATACGCCTATTATGGGCTACTTGAGCAATTGACAGTACTGAAGGAAACTTAACGTAGAATTATGACATTAGCTTCTGATTCCTTCCGACTATTATAGTTCAGCCTTTATACTCATCAAACGCTTGATTGTGAGGGGTTGTGGGATCATCTACCTGTGTTTTTAGTTTGTTTACATCAACCTTCAGTGAATAGAATTCAGCAGCAAATTCCTCCAGAACATCGACGCGATTGGTTAATTGTTTAAAATTGTTTGTTATTTCTGAAAACCTTTGGGATATGTAATTCTCAATGGCAGTGATGCGATTGGTCAGATTTTCCTCAACAGCTGTTAATTTAGTTATTATTGACTCACTCTGGAAGTTAATTGTGTCCATTTTGTCCATTAGGCTTTTGTAATTCTGGTCAGTCGGTGTCGGTGTAGGAGATGCTGATGGGAGATGTATGGGTGGGCGGCATTTTGGTGTGGGTGATCGCTTTGGGGAGTCTTTGTGTTTCGATTGTAGCCTTGTTTGATGAACATGAGACATGGTAAGGTTCTGAGAGAGTTTTCACGAGTGCACCAGACAGTTAATGTGCATATGTATGTGTGTTTGATTTAATTCGCGAAAGCTGACACTGAACAATTTTTATATTCATATTTTAAAGCAGTAAAAATAAATTATTCAGCAATATTTTAGACCGTTTTGTTCTTTATTTCCTCACATATAAAATAGACTCCGGAATTGTTTAATATTTTTCTTTTCGCAAATTATTAAAAATTCAATATATTAAAAATTCAATTAATACAATATATTAATACTTGTTGACATTGCCAACGTGTGGTAAGGGCCTACGCCCTGAGAAGCTCTACCGACAGATGTTAGCTGGGCACTTTTATATACTCTCGCTAGCAAGCACGTCATATAGTCCTATTGTACCTTAGGTTAATGGGTTATCACAGCTTCTATATCACAATTCTTATATCACAGCTTCTATATCACAGGGGCGTAAGTGGTTGCACCCGTATGCTACCTACTAATCATAGGGGCGCATTTGGATACATCCAGGTCGCCCTGCCTAACACTAATAAATAAACTATAAAACAAATATACTATAATAAATAAACAATATATGTAAGTAAATAAACTATATAATAAATAAATGGACTCTATATATAAATAATTAATCTCTCTAAATAAATAAACTCTATAAATAAAGATACACTGCATGAGTGCGTCAAGTGTTTTTCCTAACACTTGCTCAGGTGTGTAAATCCTTAGCGTGGTATACGCCCACCTTTTCGCCTCTTAAATTGCCTATCAGACGTATTGGCATGAATAGAGTAGATCGCGGTGCGAATATGTTTGACCCTGTATTTTCAAAGCAAGCTAGCAAACAGTTCTGAGATGAACTGTTTACCATTGTCCGAATGGATAAACTCCGGTACGACAAAGATATGGAACACGCTTTCTTCAAGATATTTCACTACCTCAGCAGCCGTTGCCTTCTTAATATTTTTTAAAAACACAAACTTAGAGAAATGATCTAGGACTATAAAAATATGTGTGTGTCCGTTCTTAGTACTTAGCAGAAAGTCAATGTACAGTCTTTGGAAAGGCCGCTCCATGATGGTCTGTTGTCCCATCGGCGGTCGAGAAACGATGTTGAGGAGTTTGCTACACTTGCAGATTTCGCAGGCTTTGACCAAGGTCTGGATATCGGTCAATTTTGGCAGTGTCTTCTGGATACCGCCGTGACCTGCAGATGGTGAATTGTGTGCAGCTTCCACAAGACTACCACGCAACTCCTTCGGAATCCAGAGTTTCAACGCTCTGTCTTCTAGTATAGCGTCGCCAGTTCGTATGTCTGTTCTTTTGTACACGAACCCATCGGAAACGCAAACATTTGGTAGTCGGTCTTTGTTTTCGTTTATTGTCATCCTTAATTCGTCGTACTACTCCGAGGAAAAGTATGGCGAATGAAGGTCAACCTCCAGTATTATATTCTCAGGATTGAGCTCATCCATGTGAACACGTGAGAGATTATCACGGACTACATTTTGGCTACCTTTCCTATTTTCGATCTGGAAGTCAAACCCTTGAAGTTTTAGGCTCCACCTAGCCAGGCGGTCAGATAGATCCTTTCGGGTCATTAGTCACTTCAGACTTGCATGATCGGTTATTAAAGTGAAAGGTAATCCTTCCACATAGGCCCTGAAATTCTTCACTGACTTCATAGCATTCAAGTTCCGTTACGCTATAATTCCGCTGGGCAGAACTAAGCTTCTGGGACATGAATGCTATCGGTCGTTCGTTGTTCTCCGTGTCCATCTGGAAAAGCACACTCCCTACACCAGATGTTGATGCGTCGCATTGTATTGCATGTATGTAGAATCGTCTTATGAAGTCCGGGTTTGTTAACATCATTGCTGTTACTAGAGTCGTCTTAAGTTGTTGAAAGGCTATCAGTGCTTCGTTTGTCATGTCGAATGTCTTGACTTTCTTCAAACAGTCGGTCATTGGGGCTGCCATAGACGCAAAATTTGGAATAAAGCGCCTATACCAGCCCGTCATCCCTAGAAATCGACGGAGTTGCTTGGGAGTCTTTGGAACTGGAAAATTCTCGACCGCCGAAACCTTGCCAGGGTCAGTTCGTAGGTAATCATCGCCGACGATGTATCCCAAGTATTTGATCTCCTTGCAACAAAACTTACTCTTCTCCACGTTTATAGTCAAACCCGCTTCCCTCAGACACTTGGCCACTTCCTGCAGCAATCTGGCATGGGACTCGAAATTTGGAGATCAAACCAAGAGGTCATCGAGATAAACAAAGACGTACTCTTTCAGGGGAGAGGGTATGACCTTGTCCATAAGCCTACACATTCTCTGGGCGGCATTACACAGTCCGAACGGCATAACCGTATACTGGTATAATGGCTTCCCAGGGACTGTGAACGCTGTCTTCTTCCTTGACTTGCGCTCCAAAGGAATCTGCCAGAATGCGTTCTTCAGATCTATAAATGAAATAAATCTGGTGTCCTGCAACCTACTTAGCAGTCCTTCTATATGAGAAAGCGGGTAAGCATCTTTCTTAGTTACTTCGTTTACCTTTCTTGAGTCCAGGCACAGTCTGTTTTTGCCGGGTTTTCTCACCAGCACCACTGGAGAGCTCCAAGCACTGTTGCTCTCTTCTATTACTCCTAGGGAGATCATCCTATCCAACTCGTCATACAAGAGCTTCTGGATCGCAGGTGAAACTGGGTAGTGCCTCTGCTTGATGGGAATCTTTTTCGTCATCCACCTCGATTTTATGTTCTTCGAGGCTGGTTCTACCCAGTCCCAACACCGCGCAAGAGGAAAACAGCAGCTTGATTCTCTCCAGTTCTTGGGCTTGTGCTGGTGAGAGTGCCTGAACCGGAGACCGTTCTTCCGTCGGCAATGGGATGTCGAGTTCGTTGATTATGTTCGGAGCGACCTTAAATGTTCTCCAGAAGTTAACCCCCAGATAAAGGACCTGTTATAAGTTTGGCCAGGAGACTACTATCTTAAATCCTTCTAGTATTCGTTGGTGGTTTCCGTCTACTGTTCGTATGTTCGTACTCATCCTAGTCATTACTATGCTATGTTTGTCAAAAAAAGTCAGTCGATCCCTTCCCTAAACAACTAATTGAAGCTCCACTATCCAATAGGCCCATGAGCACCTCACCGTCTATACTAACCTTAGCGTATGGCCTATTGTCGTCCGAAATATTTATCACAGTCGCTACTATATCTCTCTTTCGTCGTCCATTTATTTCACATATTTCCCTTAGCCTCCTAATTTTCAAATAGCTCCTGCTCTTCTCCACCGGCGCTGTCACCTCCTCTCTAAAGATACGCTTTCTGGCGGCTTTATACTCCTGCAGGCGTTGGTGAAGACTCTTCCTTTGAGGGATTTTCTTCTTCGTGGAGGTACCATCACCTTCTGGAACCCTCTTCAAAATTTGGAAGTCTTCTCCTCGATTTCCGGGAGTGTGGTCTTGGTCGGCTGGTTCGTCCAGGTCGCACTGCCGAATCTCAGGTTTCCCTGACATTGTGTGCAACTAAATTTGATTTTCCTTTGACCACAACTAAAGCACGCCAGACTATGGAAAGTAGACTGACACGCCGACGGAGTTGAAGCAGGACTCCTAGTCAGGTCTGTTCTGTTAGCCGAGTTCGTACTGTTTGTTTTGTCTGTCTTCATGTAAGTTGGTTGTCTGTCAGTCCTGTTCCATTGAAGCGCAGCAATTGCTACTTCTTCGTTCTCTAAATTGCTTAAATCTTCCCTATCTTTAAAAATTCCCTTGTCTATTAGTTCGTTCACTTGTCTTCTAAATTTCGTCTCCCTAGTCCTCAAGTACATCTCCGCGCGCCTACACTCGTCTCCTATTTCTTGGATACTCGTGATAGAGCACCCAAAAATTAGCGTCGCTACCTTGTCCTTGATGTTACTTCGGAGGATGTCCACTAAGTCTAGTTCGTTTGGTCGACTCGTCATCTATAGTACCATCGTCCGTACGTCGCTTTAGAGGTCGCCAAATGACTCCTGGGGTTGCTGCTTCCTATCCGTTATGGCCCTCAGAATCTCATGGTCCCTAATATTATTTTCAAATTGTTTCAGCAATTCTCTTTTGAGTCGCTGGTAACTCAGACACCTATCGCCTTCATTTTCCTGCAGAAATTGCCAAAACCACCTCTCTGCAGGACCGCTTACAAGGTAATGGAAGTGGGTGAATAGCTGATGGTCGCTGATACCGTTTTGGCGTTGCAAGGTCTAAACGCGAAACAGTAAACATTCAACCGACATAGTTTTCGATGTCCCGTCAAACTTAATGCCCCACTTATGAATGTCCACCTTCCTTTCCGAAAACCGTGGAAAAGGTTCGGTGAAGCGTGGAGCTTGTTCATGTAGTGGGTAATTTATTGGTCGTTCGTGTGGTGGCGGGTTAAACGTTGATCTGTTCAATGTCGGCCTTGGTTGGTGTAACAGTTCCGTCCAGTTGAGTGGATGCGAAGGAGTGGACTGCCCTTGTCGGGTGTTGTCTTGTCGTCGGTCGATCGGTGCCGGTGGTTCCCTCTGCGCAGCTGCGGAGAACTCCCGGTTGCAGATCTTGTCGTTGATCGCCTTGATGTTCTCCTGGAAAGTAGTCATCATATCTTTCATACTTTCGGCAAACACTGACATGATCTCAACCTGGTTCTTCTTTACCGCTTGAGAGACCACCTTTCGTATTTCCTGTGTTATTCGTTTTATGTCCTCCACAGTCTTACTCCGCAGGTCGGTTAGGTCGCCTTCATCGTCAGCAGTTTGTTGCCTGACTCTGGTCTCTGCTACAGTTGCCGTCGCTTGGTTGCCTAGCGACAGACTTAGCCGTTGGTTGCATTGTAATTCAAGTTCTCTTGTAGTCTTGTGTCTGTTATATTTCGTCCGTTTTGTACATCGTACAAGTCAAGTAGGTTATGCTCATTTGGAAGGGATCTTCTCTCTAGGTCCTCACGTAGGTCTACGGTGGACCGATTTACCTTCTGTCTTGTCATCGCAGCATGGTCTGTCATGTTAGAGTTCGTCTGGTAATTTCCGTCGTGTTAGCCAAAGAACGTCGTTTGTCTCTTGTCTTGTGCAAGTCCCGTCAGTCCCAGTAGCAGGTGGCAAGTCATATCCGCCTGTTCCCTGCTCGCGTTCCAACCTTGCACTTAAACGCGTCACCCGCATTCCTGGCAATTCAATAAATTACCTACCTCACTATGCGAAAAAAAAAAATCAGAAAATAAAACAAATAGTAGGAAAAAAAGGTAAACAAAAAGAAAAACTCGAAACTCTAACAAAATAATAAAAAAAAAATAAAAGATTCAAAGAAAAGATAAAAAAAATATAGAATAAAAAAAATAATAAAAAAAATTCAAAGAAAAAAAAATGTTTAATTAAAGGAATAAAATCAAAAGTAAAAAAAAAAAGATAATTAAAAAAACCAAAATAGAAAAGGGTGAAAAAAAGGCCCAAAATTCCAAAAACTAAAAAAACTTGAATATATGTACTCGTAAGGTGGTGTCTATATCTATGTGCTTTGGTGTGTGGATTTTTGGTCAGGTTTTCCAGCAACCATTCTGTAGATGTATGTAAGTCTGTCCGTACATGTTAGGGTAATGTCAGTATCGTCGGGTAGTGACTGGTGCCTCGGATACTTGACGAATTGCTAAAGTCGATCCTTTCCCTCCTTACCACTACTTGATATCAGGTAATACCCAACAGAAGGCTGGCCTGGATTTCCCAGATCAACTCCAACACGGACAAAGCTTCGCGGCTTATGCTCGCGGCTTACAAAGAATATGACTAGAGGTCACCATCCTAGGACAGCAGCTAGCATTCGGGTTTTCCACATTGTCCCGCTCTTTGCTTATTCATAGACCTCCAACTACCTCACAGGATCCACTAGCTTAAAGCCTGAGGATTGGACAGCTGTCTTAAGTCTGTGACTAAGCAAGGAGCATTTGCAGCCCTTGAATGTAAAAGACAGGAAAAAAAAAATATTTAAAATTGAAAAAAACTATCGCGAATGAGGCTGATTAATATGAGTCCAAGGCGACGACTTTCGAAAAAGAAAATCGTCCCTTGGAGTCGCAATCGTGCCTCCGATAGCCGTTGTTGGTAAAAATATCGTTGGGTGCCATTGTTGTGAGCTAGGGCTGGCCACTGAGGCGTCTTCGGTGCGAGTAAGGAGGACGGCGGCACGTTCGCGGTTGCTCAGCTCAGCTCGTCGGACGGGGTGGTTCTTGTCCACCTTACCTCACACCACCTTCTCAGCACACAAAATCTCGTGCCATTTTGACAAAAAAAAAAAACAAAAGAGAGAAGAAAGCTACTCTACTTAGACTTCGGAAGTAAAAGGAAAATCCAAGGACTTGTGACCATGGCCAGGACAAAGATTGAGAAGGACTCCGCGAAACTTACCTTAGCTATCCTAAACTAAACCTAACTAACCTAATGTCTTAAACTAAATACTAATCTAAACCCATCTATCTTAGAATAACCTACAGCTACTCCCTATCGTACACTTCGTCCTTCCCCTTTCTCTCCTCGCCAAACGGATTCATCAAGCACCCGAGGTATGCCTGGTGGAAGTGGCAGAAACTGGCCTGCCCACGCTTTGTGCCTGGTAACACAACCGATTGCTATCTCTCTGGCCAATGATTGTGAGAGATAGCCCCTAAATGCGCTCCCCAGTCACGACCTAAGTCTGTCGTAGAAGAAGTCTGTCAGTCGTTACTTTACGTCGACATTGTTCGTAATCGTCCTGTCTTGTCTCCGTTCATCTACAGAAGGACGGCCCGACCGGCCATCCACACACCAAATAAAAATAAGTATATGTAAGCGTGAAATGGTCCTGATTGGCCGAAAAATAAATTGGATTTAATATCTTATTAATCTAATAAATGCTGTGAATTCGTTTATTGTTTTATTTTAGTATATCACTTTGAATGTTAAGCATGCAAAATATTAGGTTCAACATATTGTAATATGCAGGCTACGGCTCGAGTAGATAAAACGATATTCTGTGAAATTTATTTCTTTATTTTCTACTCTATAGAACAATTCAAGTTCACACTATACTATTCTTCGCAAATTCTTTTCTTACAAGGTCTCTTTCCTCTCAAATCACTTTATCTCCTTTCAATTACTTAATTTACAAATCCAAACTAATTACTTTTTCTTGTTCACTCTCAACTTTCAATTTATCACAAAATTACAACTTCGCCTATTATCACTTTTCTAATCTCTTCGCCACAGTTTAAAAATCACTGTCTTTCCTATTGATCGCCATCTGTCCTTATATAGCAGAAGTTTCAGATAGCCAGAAACTTCTAGCAAATTCTTCGACCACTGGAAATAATTCCAAGATGACAATCATTTCTTCCAGTTATAATTCTCTCTTTATCCGTGGCATTGTCAGCTATTGCGAACCTCGAATGAAAGTACAGTTTGGAATGGGCTGTAGGAGCGTAGTTATTATTCTACATTATTGTTGCATACTTTTAGACGATGTTACACTGCCCCCCTCTTAGACTTGTTCGTCCCGAACAAGTGCGTCCTCACTTCGGCCATTGTATCGACTCAGTCGGTCCACATGAACCACTTTCATTTTGGCCCTTGGTCCTCGCTGGATGCGGTAGACAACATCGTTGATGCGGGTTACTATTCTGTATGGACCCTCCCAGTTCCGCTGCAATTTAGGTGATTTCCCCTTTTGGCGATGGGGATTATACAGCCACACTAGATCTCCTTCCTGGAATCCTGACGTTGTTGCCTTGGCATCATACCTGGTCTTCATGCGGTCGCTCGTTATCTTAATCTGGCTTCTGGTCCTTTGGTGTATGTCCCTAAGCCTTTCCCTAAGGTCCGCCACGTACTCTTCTTCATTTCTGGGCTCATTGGTAGGAGATCCAAATTTCACCTCACTGGGTAAACGAGCTATTCCACCAAATAAGATTTCGAACGGCGTATGTCGAGTACTGCTATGCACGGCACTTCTATAGGCCATCAAAAACAAGGGAATCTGCCGGTCCCAATCCCGTTGGTAGTCACCTACGACCTTCGAGAGATGTTCGTCCAAAGTCCTATTGAAACGCTCCACCATACCGTCCGACTGTGGATGAAGCGGGGTTGTCCTTGTCTTTTTGATTCCGAGTAGTTGACACATCTCTTGGAAGATTCTTGACTCGAAGTTCCTCCCTTGGTCAGAATGCAATTCCAAGGGCACACCGAATCTGCTAACCCAATTGTAGACGATCTGCTCCGCCACGGTTCTGGCTTCCTGGTTAGGGATCGGAAACGCTTCCGGCCACTTACTGAAGTAGTCCATCACTACGAGTATATACCGATTACCATTGTCGGTTTCCGGAAAGGGCCCTGCGATGTCAATGGCGATTCGTTCGAAAGGTGCTCCCACGTTGTATTGGTGCATCTTACCTCGAGTTTTGGTTCTCGGACCCTTACTAGCTGCACACACGTCGCATTCTCTGCACCAGTCTTCGATATCTTCCTTCGCTTTTAACCAATAAAAACGTTCTCGTACCTTTTCTAGCGTCTTATTCACTCCCAAGTGGCCTCCGGACGCCCCGCCATGCATTTCCTGTAACACCTCCTTGACCCTCGTCCGCGGTACTACAAGCTGCATTACAAACGACTTTCCGTCGGAGGATTCCCATTTTCTTCTCAGAACACCTTCTTGGACATGGAGGGAGTCCCACTGCGCAAAATATGCCTTTAAGGTCGGGCTTCTGTGAGAGATGTCCTGATGATCCGGTTTCTCCATGTTCTCCTTCCAGGCCAGAATCGGCTCGATATCCGGGTCTTCCTTCTGAGCGTTCCGGATCTCATCTACGCTCCAGCCGGCGATAGGTTCGGCTCTCATTCTTTGGATGGAAACCAGCTCCCGTTCTTCCTGACGCGCACAATGTTTACAATCCGTTCTGCATGGTCTCCGGGACAGTGCATCCGCATTAGAGTGGAGTTTTCCTTTACGATGCTGTATTTCGTAGTCGTAGATTTGCAGCCTTTCGATCCATCTTGCGACCTGACCCTCAGGACTCTTGAACTGTAATAGCCATTTTAAGGCTGCATGGTCTGTGCGAAGAACGAACTTCCTCCCGTAGAGGTATTTGTGAAAATGCTTCGTAGCCAAGATCAAAGCTAGAAGTTCTCTCCTTGTCACGCAGTAGTTCCTTTCTGGCTTAGAGAGCACCTTGCTGAAGTACGCAACCACCTTCTCTTGGCCGTCATGCACCTGGGAGAGTACGGCTCCTACCCCAACATTACTAGCATCTGCATCCACAATGAACGTTTCCCCGGGAGTGGGGTAAGCCAGTACAGGGGCATCGCATAGCCGTTGTTTAAGTGCCTTGAAGCTCTTCTCGCACTCAATTGTCCATTTGAATTGTTTTCCCTTTTCCGTCAACTGGTGCAGGTTCTTTGCGATCCCGGCAAAATCCTTCACGAACCGTCTGTAGTAGGTGGCTAGGCCCAGGAAGCTCCTTAGTTGGTGTTTATCCTTGGGGACTGGCCAGTTTTTCACCGCTTCGACCTTCTCTGGATCGGTTCTCACTCCTTTCGCTGAAATTATGTGCCCCAAGTACTTGACTTCCGCTCTAAACAGGGCGCACTTCTTGGGGTTGAGCTTCAGGTGGGCACTTCGAAGCCTTTGAAACACATCCCTTAGATTGTCTCGGTGTTGCGCAAACGATTTTCCTACGACGATGACATCATCCAAGTATACCAAACAGGTTTTCCATGTTAACCCTTGCAGGACACATTCCATCAATCGCTCGAAAGTCGCCGGAGCATTGCACAGCCCGAATGGCATTACCGTGAATTGCCATAGCCCATTTCCTGCGGTGAAGGCGGTTTTCTCCCGGTCTTCTGGATGGATCTGTACCTGCCAGTAGCCACTCTTCAAGTCGAGAGTGGAAAACCATCGGGCTCCTGATAGTGTGTCTAGCGTGTCGTCAATCCGTGGCAGAGGGTAGCTGTCTTTCTTGGTGACGTAATTGAGCTGCCGATAGTCCACGCAGAACCGCGTGCTGCCATCTTTCTTCTTAACCAGTACAACCGGTGATGCCCACGGACTTTTGGAACTTTCAATCAGACCTTCTTTCTCCATTGCCGACACCATCTCTGCAACTTCTGTCTGCTTTGCCAATGGAAGGCGCCTAGCAGGCTGACGAATTGGTCTAGTATCACCAGTGTCTATTCGATGTTGTACCAGGTGTGTTCGGCCGTATTCTCCGTCCTGTGAGGCAAATACATCAGCGTACTCATTGATAAGATTCTCTGCCATAGTTCGCTGCTCCTGATTCAGCTCACTGGACTGGAGAATCGTCTCTCTCGTTTCCGCTGTCCAAGGTGATGGGAGAGGTTTTGGAGGACCACGTTCAGATATTGTTGCGACGGCGGTAATCGGCGTGCATTTTCCAGTCACCTCCCCTCGCCTTAGTTTGACAGTGTGTGGTCTTGCGTTCAAAACTCTCACTGGAACCATGGTGTTCTTTGGTTCGACTAACGTCTTTCCCACGATGTAGTCTTGAGAATTCTTCTCCGGGTCTGGTTCTACTATGTAGAATCGGTGGCTCCCAAGATCACCTTCCAGCTTCGTCCAAATGATTGTCTCTGAAGACGGCGGCAAAACTTCGTCTTTGCTGATGACTGTCCTGAGAGTTACGGCATTCTCGTTTCCGTACACCATCGGAATCTCCACATTTCGATACCTCAGTACTTGCATCCCGATGTCCAAGATTACTTCATTTGCTTTCATGAAGTCTATTCCGATGATGCACTCGTCGCATATATCTGCCACCAGAAACGCATGGGCGAACGTCAGTCCTGCCAGAGTAATCGTAAGACGAACTTCTCCAAATACCTTCGCCATTTCCCCTGTGGCAGTCTTCAGGCAGTAGCTGTTGGTGTTGTGCAGCCAGGAGCCTTTGACGATATCTCTTCTTACAATGGAGGCGGTGGCACCTGTGTCGATGGTGGCTACGCACTTCTTCTTGTTGATTAGTGCCTCCACTGTCAGGCTCTTGTTACCCCGTTTGGTTTGCGAAACTTGAATGGTGGTCCTGGGGGCCTCGATTCCAGTAACCAACTTCTGCCCCGCGAAGTTGGTCCTTACGCATCCCCCGACTGCTGGTTTTGGGAAGTCTGACCGACAGGATGCTTCCTCTCTGCTTCTCCTACTTCCGCAATGTGGACAATTTCCTCGTCTAGGTGCACTTCTGCACTGCCGTTGTAGGTGTCCGGTTTGGTTGCAATTCCAGCAACGGATTTGACTTCCGCGAGCTCTGTCTTCATCCATGACGGCTGTTCTCTGGCATGAGCATTCCACGACGGACATTTCCCTGACACGGTGTATTCCCTGGTATGCTTGGTCCGCAGCCTTCATTGACAAAGCGAATGCCAATGCCTCGGGGAGTGTTCGCTTTTCAGCCATCCTTACAGCCATTTGCAGTTGTCTGTCCTCTATGGCCTGAATAAAAGCTTCCACCGCCATTTCGTTGATAAGCTCCTCACCGGCTTTAGGGTATGAAAGATGGGCTAGTCGCTCTATATCCGCTTGCAACTGTTGGAGCGTTTCCCCCCTTTTTTGGACTCGACTACGCAGCTGAACCCTGTACACCTGCTGCATGTGTTCATCCCCAAACCGCATTTCGATAGCCTGAACCAGAGAGTCGTAGTTCTGCTGTTTATCTTCCGGGATGGTCTGCAAGAGCTCCGCAGCTGGACCCCTCAGTGCAAGTGTGAGTGCAATGGACTTCTCTTCATCGTCCCAGCTATTGGTCATTGCGGCCGCTTCGAATTGCCTTTTATAAATTGGCCATGATGTTTGACCATCGAAGATAGGAGGCTGCATCTCCTTTCTTCTCAGACCGTCGGTGGAATATTCCCGTGCTTTCTGTCTCTTCACGTTGCTGAGTTCCTTAGTAAGATTTTCGACTTGTTTTTCTACTTTTTCGAACTGAGTCTCTATTTTCCCGAACTGAGTTTCATGCTTCTCAAAGTTTTCATCGAATCTAGTTTCGACTTTTTCGAGTTGCGTCTCTACCTTCTCGATTTTCTCTTCGATCACTTCGAATTTGGATTCCAAGTTCTTGTTTTGCTCATCAAGTTTACTTTCCAGAGCATCTAGAGAATTCTTTTGTTCGTCCATTGCTTTCTTTTGTTCGTCCATTGCTTTCTTTTGTTCATCCATTGCTTTCTTTTGTTCATCCAACTTAAGTTCTAGAGAATTCCTTTGGTCATCGAGCTTATGACTTTGATCTTCTATTGCTTTCTTTTGTTCGTCCATGACTAACTTAAGTTGCAGGAGCAGACTTGTTATACCCGGGTCGGCTACTGTACTTGCTGGTTCCTCTTCCACGTCAAACTCTATGTCATGCGGATTTTCACCTTCCTGCGTTACTGCTTCTTCCAGACGAATCAGTAGGGCATCTTTTCCCCCAGTTGTGTCGAGATTCCGCTTACTGAGTTCTGCCTTTAGTTGAATTATAGTTAGTTTTCCCAACTTGCGACCCATTTTGCGCAACTAATTAACTCAACGCAGAAATGGTTTTTTTTTTTTTTTTTTTTTTCTAGTGCAATTTCACGCCACGGAAATAGTTATTCACAGAATAAGTTTTATCCCAGCTTCTGACACCAATGTAATATGCAGGCTACGGCTCGAGTAGATAAAACGATATTCTGTGAAATTTATTTCTTTATTTTCTACTCTATAGAACAATTCAAGTTCACACTATACTATTCTTCGCAAATTCTTTTCTTACAAGGTCTCTTTCCTCTCAAATCACTTTATCTCCTTTCAATTACTTAATTTACAAATCCAAACTAATTACTTTTTCTTGATCACTCTCAACTTTCAATTTATCACAAAATTACAACTTCGCCTATTATCACTTTTCTAATCTCTTCGCCACAGTTTAAAAATCACTGTCTTTCCTATTGATCGCCATCTGTCCTTATATAGCAGAAGTTTCAGATAGCCAGAAACTTCTAGCAAATTCTTCGACCACTGGAAATAATTCCAAGATGACAATCATTTCTTCCAGTTATAATTCTCTCTTTATCCGTGGCATTGTCAGCTATTGCGAACCTCGAATGAAAGTACAGTTTGGAATGGGCTGTAGGAGCGTAGTTATTATTCTACATTATTGTTGCATACTTTTAGACGATGTTACAATATTTTTAAAAAAAACTGTATTGTGATATCCATTCCGAAAAGATTAATTTAACTCCCGCGCACACATTTCCTTTTCATGGAAGTGAATCTCGAATTGCCCTAATTATTTGATGACATCAAGTAATTAGTAATAAGTAATTAAAGCGTATAAAAAATGTCCTGATATTTTGTTTTGGAAACTTGAGCAATAAAAAACGCATTTTCTTATTGATTATTCGGTATTCAACCATCTGTACATGACGTGTATTCCTTAGACTATTTCATTTGATGTAAAAACCATACTTTGGAGAATTTATTGAACGGATAATTTACAAAAAAGGTATGAAATTATAACATAGTTGATTATATTTGTGAAACATCATTTAATAATTCTAATTACAAATTTTATGTTTCAGTGAGGAGGAATTTGAATTCGTCGAAAACTTTTTCGACAACACTTCGACCTCCGAAGATTCAGCAGAAGAGACGAAAAAGCATGCATCATGGATTGGTTCAAGGAAAGAGTTCTACATATATGTGTGGTATATTAGCAATACCATCGCTTTCAGACAACTGGCTAACTTGTTTGGAGTACCAAAGTTTTCCGCCTGGATAGCTGTTCAACGTGTTTGCAAATGGCTCATGGAGAACAGAAGACAGTGGTCTCAAGGGGATCCGGTGGCATACAACTGCAGTAAATTCGAGGCAAACAATAAATTTCCTGGAGGTCTCAAGGGGATCCGGTGGCATACAACTGCAGTAAATTTGAGGCAAACAATAAATTTCCTGGAGTTCTAGGTGTAATCGATTGAACTCACATCGCGATTGCAGCAGTTTCAAAATTGAATAAAGTGTGCTACTACAACCGTCAGCACACCTTCACAATAATTCTGCAAGCAGTTGTTGATGCAGACAAAAAAATCATCGACATTTTTGGTGGTGAACCTGGATCCTTGCATGACCAGAGTGCTTCGAAGATCAGCCTTATACAGAATAACCGACTCACATTATACTCGTACGCAGCTGTTTCCTTCAAATACTTTCATCCTGGGTGACTCAGCGTATCCTGCTACTAACTGGTTGGTGCCACCATTTAAAGATAATGGAAGACTTACGGAGCAACAGCCGTCTTTTAATTATCTGCATTCCGGAACGCGAATTGTAGGAGAATGCTTTTGGGTTGCTGAAAGGAAGATTCAGAAGATTGTTAAGGTTTACGGAGCAAAAGGACTTGCGTTCGGCGACGAAAATTGTTTTAAGTGTTTAAGTGCATGTATTATGCACAACACATGCATCACAATGGACGATGAATACTCAGCCGAAGTTTTTGAAGAAAATATTATTGGTGCCGAAATTAATTCAGAAGATTCTGTACCTGGTGCAACTGTAAATAGACGACAATCTTTATTCAATGATCTAGTTGAAATCATTTGAAATCAAAAACATTTTTTACTCAACAAAATTAAAAAATTTGGGATGCTTAAAATGTATTTTTTATTATTTGTTTTTTTTTTTTTTTGTTACTCTATTTTTCAAGAATTTGTTTAATGAGGTCAGTTTGCAGAAGTATAGCCGCATTATATTTATGTTTATTTTTTTTACTTGACTAATTGTTTGCACAGATGCTAGTATTGAATTTTATTACCCCTTTTTTCAATTATACTAGGTACTTCTGCAAACTAGAAAATCCGTTTTAGAAATGCGTTTTTTATTGCTCAAGTTTCCATAACAAAATATCAGGACATTTTTTATACGCTTTAATTACTTATTACTAATTACTTGATGTCATAAAATAATTAGGGTAATTCGAGGTTCACTTCCATGAAAAGGAAGTGTGTGAAATGCGTTTTTTATTGCTCAAGTTTCCATAACAAAATATCAGGACATTTTTTATACGCTTTAATTACTTATTACTAATTACTTGATGTCATAAAATAATTAGGGTAATTCGAGGTTCACTTCCATGAAAAGGAAGTGTGTGCGCCGGAGTTAAATTAATCTTTTCGGAATGGATATTATAATATAGTTCTTTTTTAAAAGGTGTTGAACCTCATATTTTGCATTCTTAACATGCAAAGTGATATAACTAAAAAAAACAATAAACGAATTCACAGCATTTATTAAATTAATGAGATATTAAATCCAATTTATTTTTCGTCCAATCAGGAGCATTTCACACTTTACATATACATATATATATACTGAACAATTTCGCAGTGGCACCAGCGTCTACATATACATCAAAACAACTGCCTTTGACTGCCTGCGAACCGTTTAAATGAACGACTGGCCAGCTAGGTTTCAAAAAAACACAGCTATAGACATGTGTGAGTAGGACTTAATTTTATTTGGTGTACGGATGGCCGGTCGGGCCGTCCTTCTGTAGATGAACGGTGACAAGACAGGACGACTACGAACAATGACGACATAACGTGACGACTGACAAACCTCTTCTACAACGGACTTAGGTCGTGACTGGGGAGCGTGTTCAGGGGCTATCTCTCACAATCATTGGCCAGAGAGATAGCAATCGGTTGTGTTACCAGGCATAAAGGGTGGGCAGGCCAGCTTTTGCCACTTCCACCACTCATACCACGGGTACTTGATGAACCCGTTTTTCGAGGAGAGAAAAGTGGAACGACAAAGTGCTCTATAGGGAGTAGCTGTAGGATAGTTTAAGATAGTTAGGTTTCAGATTAGGATGTAGTTTAAGACATTAGGTTAGTTTAGGTTTAGTTTAGGATAGGTAGGGTAAGCTTCGCGGAGACCTTCCCAATCTTTCTCTTGGCCAAGGGCACAAGTCCTTGAATTTTCCTTTTTACTTTCTTTTTCTATCTTTTGATGTCCGTCCGAAGTCTAAGTAGAGTAGCTTCCTTCTTTCTTTTGCTTTTGATCAAAATGACGCGAGATTTTAGTGTGCTGAGTAGGTGGTGTGAAGTAAGGTGGACAAAAACCACCCCGTCCGACGAGCTTAGCTGAGCAACCCCGAGCGTGCCGTCGTCCTCCTTACTCGCATCGAAGAAGATGCCTCCATGGCCAACCCTAGCTCACAACATCATCACCCTATTCAATTTATTACAAAATTTTAAACTTAAGAACTACTATTAAAATTAAACACTTATCCTTTTTGCCAAGAATCTAGAATAATATTTAAAAAAATCTGCGTACTCACGGTTTCCTTCCTTTTTTTCTCACGATGAAGGTTGATCCTCTGCTTTTGCGGAGATAAAAACGCGACCGGCAAAAAAAAATCCACCTTCGCAATTCAGCAGAAATTGACAAATTTCACTATATCCAATTCAGCAGAAATTGACAAATTTCACTATATCCTAGCTTTACTCTACTTTGACCACTAATTCAAAATTAAAACAACTAAAATTCAAAATTAAAGCAACTAAATTCCACTAAGATCCAAAAATTAACCAACTAAATCAAGGAAAACAAAATTCAAGGAAAATTTTAAGAAAATGGCTACGCACCCTTAAAAGTTCACTAAGGACTTAAAAAAAACTCAGAAGGAGTAGTAGTACTTTCAAATAAATTTTAAATTTTAAATTTTCCACTTTCACTAGTGTTCACTGCGTCTCACGGAGCACCTCCTATAAGCGTTGATTTTTGTTGGGGGAGCACCTCTTGCTGCCGTCCAGTTGCAAAGGTGTGGTTCTTAACCGGTCCTGGCAGGAAAACGGCAAACGACAGGATTCTTCCGGGACCTGTGCTGCCTAGCGACTCTCAATGCCAAATGTTTTAAATTAGTTTAGTAACTGCCCACAGGCGCTCCAATATTTTGTTCTACATACCTTTATAAATTGATTTTATCCCACTGAATTTTATTATTCGCTCTGGCCAAACTCACCTCAAAAAAAGGAATCGACAAAAAAATGTTCTTTTTACAGAGAGACTCACTGTACCTGGTTTTGGTTCTTTAACAAAAAAAAATTCCACTATCAGCTGTTCATCTCTTGATTTTTTTTTTAAATGATTCTCGGGGTCGATGCTCTACCCGTTGATATCAATCTGGGTTATATGTTTCCCATTGTCCTATTTTTCCCCTTTTTTTCTTGATTCGACCTTGTCCTCTCTTCGTCAGTGTTTTTCCTCTTTTTCTTTGTCATATGTTGTCTTGGTCAGCTGTGAGTAGTGTTTTTCTTTTTTTTTTGGAACATTGGAATGAGAAATTTCCCTTTCCAATGTCCTACGTCTCGTCATTGTCGGTTACAAAAAATTTCGTTTGAAAAAAAAATCCTGAACTATAGTATACATAAATACACAACACCTGACATACAATATTGTTAACTAACTTACCTAATCTAACTAGCATGACCTACGAACCCTACTCATGTAACCTAAAACAAAAATTTTGACCTACAAAAAAAAAATATATAAACATATAATATAAAAATAATGAACAAACGAATTCTACGTTCTTTACCTAAACCCTGAACCACAGACAATTTCTCAATCGCCATTAATATTTTTGCGAGAGAGAGACGGGTGTATCTCCCTCCCTTATGTCAGCTAATTGTTGGCATTTATTTTTTTTTCTGATTTTTGCGAGGCAAATCGCTGTGTTTCTTTCTTTAGATTTTTTTATTTAGATTTTATTTTGTTTAAAAATTAAAGAAAACCCACCACTGGAATAGGTGAGTGCGTGGGACAACGCGCAAATAAAACAAACCAAAAAGCCAACAAAAGAAGGAAGGATACTGCCTGGGAATCTTGTCTGTGAATGGACATCACAGCAGGTTTTTTTTGTTGTTCGTCATTAATTTGGATTTAATTCCCAAAATGAACCAAAAAACCCACCCTTGGGGTGTGAGTGTGGGAGGGTGCACAAGGACAAAACACGGGCAGCGAAAGGAAGGACCGATAGCACTGGACGATCGCCGAGATTGCTGCGTGCAGGAAGTTCCAGGTATTGATTTGTTTTTTTTTTTATTTTGTTTGTTTTTTTTTTTTTTTTTGTTTGATTCGGATCGGCACGGCCAAGACGGCTACAGGCCCGCGCAACAGGTGTGATCTGATGGTATGATTTCTTGTTACGGTTGCGTGGTTGGATCTGGTGTGGAACGATGTGGTGTGATGGAGCTTCCAACTCGTCCATCCTGATGTTGGGCGCGCCGTCGTGAACTTTCCCGCCTTCAGATAGAGTGTTATCATGCTCATCTTGGCAGTCAAGCGCATCGTCTGGTAGCTCGCACCACCTCTTCATTTTGTGAGGGCTCACGATCGCAGTAAACCTCCTCTGTGTGCTTTGCATCCCATGGAATATCTTCGACTACATACCTGTTGTTCAGCAATACATTTGTTACGATATACGGTCCTTTGAAGTGCGACTCCAACTTCCGTGATTCACCTGTGCTTACAGATTCTTTCTCGAAAAGTATCAAATCATTTACCTGGTATTTCATTGGTATTCTATGCCTTCCGACGAACCTTCCCTTATGATATTCGTGTTCCTTTATGATGTTTTGCAATGCTTCTCTTCTTCTTTCCACCATTTCTTCCGGTCCGGTAGCTTTGCGGTTTTCTAATTCCCTGAGTAGTTGATCCTTCGCTATACTCCTTGGCGTGTAAGCAAATTGTCGCTGCACTTTTAGTGGACTCCACTGGAGGGACCATAATTGACTTGCCCAGTCTGGAGTGGGCGCATTTTAATGCCGCTGGAATCGTCCTATTAATCTTTTCAACCTGCCTATTGGCCCTGGGTGTCTTTGTGGCCGTTTTGATGTGTTGTATGGCCATTGTCTCACAAAGCTTTTTGAACTCCTTTGCTGTAAAAGCGGTGCCTCTATCGCTTATTAATCTCTCCGGGGCTCCAAAATATCCCGATATCTCCATTAGCGCATTCAGAACACACTTCGTAGTAGCTGGTTTACTGCCTTAGTACCACGCACTTGGTGAAATTGTCCACGAGTGCAAGTATGTAGCGTGTACCCCTTGTTAGGAAATACGAAGGGTCCCAGGCGGTCCACGTGCACCGTGTGGAATGGAATGGGAACTCGTTCGGTATTACGTAGTTCCCCTTTGGCCATTTTCCCTTTCGTTTGGTATATGCGAATTCCACGCATGATTTGATATACCCTTTCACAAACCTCCTCATTTTCGGGAACCAGTGGTGGTTTGTATTCGCTGCTGAGTTTTTTTTGCTGCAAAGTGCCCACAGTCGTCATGGCACTTTTTCAGAATCTTCCATCTGATTGCCTACCATCTCTCGTCGTCGCCTATTCGCCGAAACAACCGGTTTCCTTTGACAAAATACTCTTTTTGTAGTTGTTTGGTTTTGGAGCCCGCTTCCCTCTTTTGGAGTACGTTTATGATGACTCGCAGAGCCGGATCTTGCCATTGCATGCTGGCTACCCAGTCTTCATCCGAGATATTGATGTTCAGTACAAGGGTATATGCTTCTTCTACCATGTGGTGTTCTTCGACTGGTTGGCGGTTTAGTGCATCGACGTAACTTGCCCGTTTCCCCGGTTGGTGGACTGTTTGGAAACCGAATTCTTGTAATTTGAGCCACCATGTGGCTATTCTAAGAATCATCTTTAGTTTGTTTTGCGTAGCTACGATGGCCTCGCAGTCAGTAACGACCTTGAATTCGCATCCAAGAAGTTATACTCTAAATCTCTCCAAACTTGCCACCACCGCTAATACCTCTAGCTCATAGCTATGATATTTACTCTCACTCTATATTACTCTGCAACTGTAATATGCTACTGGCCACAAGTTGGGGTCCTCCTTGGACCGCTGCAGTAGGATACTTGCGAGTCCTTGGGCTGACGCGTCCATGCGTACCTCATGGGCGCACTCGACGTCGTATTGTGCTAATACTGGAGGGTTGATGTGTGCGTTTCATCATGCCATTTGAAATGCAAATCGGTTAGCGTCACTGCTATCATAGCATATCCCTTTACAAACTTCCTGAAAAATCCAGTCAGGCCCAAGAATTGCCTTACCCCGCGCACATCTTTTGGTTTCGCAAATTGTTCTACTGCGACCCACTGGTTTGGTTTAATCCCATCTCCGGTTACGTAATGCCCCAGGAACTCCAGGTTGGTTTTTAGAAAGGCACACTTCTTTATGTTGAGGGTTAGACTGGACTCCTTTAGTATTTAGAGAAATCGTTCCAACTTCTGCAACCCTTCATCTATTATTTTGCTCGGAATAACTATATTATGCTGGGTTTGACTTGATTCATGCACGCCTGAAATGCCGCAGGTGCATTCACTAAGCCAAACGGCATTCACCTCAACTCATACAGGCCGTCTTCCGCTGCAAACGCGGTATATTTTTGGCTTTGATCAGCAACTCTGATTTGGTGATATCCTGAAGCAAGATCCAGGGATGTGAAGTATGTTTTCTCTGCCAGCGATGCAGTACCTCCTCCAATATCGGCATCGGAAACCTCCTCTTGATTGTTGGCGCGTTCAGTACCCTGTAGGCTATGCAAAATCGATCACTTTCGTCTTTCTTCTTCGTTAAGACAATCGGGGAGTAGTAGTCCGATTTAGATGGTTGGATAACTCCTTACTGCAACAACTCATCGACTTTGTCCTTTATAATGCTCCTCTTCGCAAACGGCACTCGATACGGTTGAATACAAATAGGTCATTCCGCCTAATTCACTAGCATGCTTCACAAAACACTCCCTGTGTTCATTGACTAACCTCTTTAGCTTCAGCCTGTTCACGTACTCTTCGATATCCAATTTCATGAGTGAAATTTCCTCCTCTGATCTCTTCCGCGTACACTCTTTGGTGCTGAGTCCTCCATTTTCACTCTTTGCCACGCCGTCACCAATCTCTAGTTTCTGGTACGATTTCTGGATTCTTACCTGCGGTTGATCCAATAGCGTGCGGCCGATAATTAGCGAATAGGGTTGGCTAAGATCCGGTACAACTGGCAACTCGCACCAGCTCCTCAGCTTGCCCACTTAGATTTCTACATACGCCTTTCCTATCACTTAACATCTGCCTCCTCCGAATCCAGTTAACTGCCTGCTGTCTTTAGTAAATGGCACTTTGATATTGTCGGCCGTTGATTTGCGCAAGGACACACAGTCACTACCCAGATTAATAAAGGCCAGCACCTTGTTCCCACTCACTTTAACTTCTTTTTCGTACTCACTTTTTTGTTCGCAGATAAGCAATTGGTGCTGTCTACTGCTCGTACTCGGTTTGCTTGATTGTCCTCCATTTCTTGGTGCTGGGCAGTTTCGGCTAATGTGCCCCGGCTACTGGCACTGATAACACTTTATTGCACCTGGAACAGATTTTGCCACTATGGTTGCAGTATTCACTGGCCTCGGCGCATTCCGCACTTCCGACCGGTATTCGTACCTGCTCCTCAATCCAGTAATCCAACGTATCTTCTTGAGTAGGTCCTGAACCGACTCTGGTTGAGCTGATTTGAGCGCATACTTGCACTCTATGTCAATCATTCCTTGGACTATATATTTAATCAGTGATGTTTCCCTTATATGTACCCGAGATGCAATAGCCTTCATCGCGAACAAATATTCTTCTACTTCTTCGCTCTGTCGTTGTCTTCGGTTTCGTAATAGCATCGTATATGTCATCGTCTTCTGTGGTAGAGAAGGTCTCACACAATTCGTCAAAAAAAAACTTCCAGTGTCTCTGGCGTTACGCTGCGACTCCAAAGATAGTTTTGTGGTTGCTGCCATGAGTATTTTTCGTCCAAATTGTAAATGCGTTTTATATGTTAAACCTTCCATTTCCAGCCTCGTGATGACAATCCCGCTGCATTCCTGGGGTTAAACTCCTGAAGCATGTCTGCGACGTCTCTCATGGAATATCCATTCTTCGGATAAGACCTGTCTTCAGTTCTCTTACTCGCCGACCAAAGTGCGGGTATTTCTTTCACCCTTTGCTGCTCTGGTTGTCCTCCGCCTTTCCGCTTCCTCTAAACGTTGGACATTTTCCCGCAGTTCTTGCTATTCCTGCTGCTCCCTTTGCACGTCATCGTCATCTTACCCCATTTTCAGCAAATGTGTACATTGTTTGTGTGGTAACTTGACACCCTGTGGTGAATGTCATCGATTGGCAACTGCCGATTTATAGCTGTGATGGGGAGACCACGAGGAGGATCGCTGACAGTAACAGGAGAATCACCAATTACGAATTAATTAAAATAAAAAGTAATAAAACTCGAAAAGTGTCTATCTTTCATTTATTCCAGCTACAACATTTTGGCGACGAGGAAAAAAAAAATCAAAAAATAAAAAAAACTATAAAATAATGTCAATGAATGGAAGCGAAATGGCAAATGTGAACAACTCGGCGGCTTAGATTTTCGGGAAATTGGAGCAATTTCAACCATGGAATGGAACAACTAAGGAAAGGATGGATTTTTATTTCGAAGCAAATGGCATAACGAACGAAATTTTCATAAGGGCTATATTTCTTTCCTGCCTTGGGGAATCAACCTACGAAGTAATATGGTCGTTGTTGACGCCGGTCTGTGTCTTTCTTCGAAATCATCAAGTTAGATAATCATTTTCACCCAAAACCCAACGAGATTGTACAACGTTTTACCTTCCATAAGCGAAGCCAAAAGAGTGAAGAAACGATCGCGGATTTTGTGAAGGATCTAAAAAAATTGTCGGAGCACTGCAACTTGCTCGAATTAGATCCTTGCAGAAGCGCCTTTTCAGCGAGCCAAAATTGGCGAGCGTATGAAATTTGTATTTTTTTTTGCCGAGAGGGTGAAAATCTTCTCCTTTAAAAATGAAAAATACAAACTTCCGATTCCAGTCATTCACTCTTTTATTTTTATTTCGTATTAAGTGTGCCGCTGTCTTTAGCGAGGCTCCACACTCTATCGAAACTTGAACTACAACCAACAACGATTTTACAATATTCAATTGGCTTTATACCCAAATACTGCACAGTCAATATTTCCGTTATTTGTGACAGCATAAAGAAATAAGAAAGAAAAAAAAGAAAAAGATATTACTCAATTAAATTATAAATTTGCTTAGATTGTAAATCAAGCCTCAAATAGCGCAACTGTGCCATCTTGCTATTTTTCGATTTTGTATTTTGGGTTGTATGTACATAACTTCACCCCGCTTTGATTGGAAATTCTCCTGAATTTCATTGGAAGAACTTGGCTTTAAGGTTTCTTGGATATTTTTTACAACGACTTTAAGTTTCCTGTTCTAATTTCTTAATACTATTAATATGAAACTTGATGCAATTATTAGAGCTATCACAATTGTTGAACTTATAATATAATTAGTGTTTTTATGACATTTTAATTCATTGATCACATTTAGGTTTTAAAAATTTCTCAATACAATGTTGTCGAATGTAATGGATTTAGTAAAATTATAATGTTTATCTTCAGAATAGTGATATTTGGCTTGACATTCATAGTTTTGATTAGAGAAAGCCGTGTTGAATATTTGAACAGAACAATTGTTAAAATTTATCAAAAAATGTCCACTTAGTTTTAATTTTCTATCGTCACAATAATTTGATATATCGTCATAATTCATATTTTTACATATTATTGTTTCTTCATCAATTCTTCTAATTTCCTTGTCATTATTTTTTCTAAGCTTACAATTATTTAGAGTTACGCAATTGCTCACTAATTTTAGATCATTAATATAGACTTCATTATTAAAGACATAGGCGCATATTCATAGATGTTTGATAAGTTCTTATTATGTTGTTGTTAAACCAATCCGGTGTTTATATAATTCTTAGACAATTTAAACCCATGTCTAAACGGCAAACTGGAGTCTAATATTAATCACGACCGAACGCATGTTTAAGTTGCATTTAACTCTGTTAAACGTCAAAAATTTGTGAACAAAGAAAATTATATTAGGAATTTTGCGTTGCGCGAGTGCTTTGGGATTTGATTTTAGTTTTACAATAATAAGAATAGTGTACCAAGTAGGTAAAGAATTAAATAAAATAGAAAAATGCCGGTGGATTACGACATTGATCAAGATTTTGATATCTTGGTGGATATTGGAATGGTACCACCAACTAGAAGACGGAAGCGCTACAGGACCCGACTCGACCACTTTGAATTGACTAACGAGGAATTTTATGAAAGATATCGATTCGACAAGGACACGGCAACATTTATTATTGAATTATTAAATATTCAAGACCAACCAACTAAGAGAGGCTTGCCAGTATCTGGAAGCCTGCAAGTCCTAACAGCATTGAGATTTTTTGGTCGGAATGTTCATCAAAGTGATATAGGTAACGTGAAGTTTATTATATCTTTAATAAGCTAAGCAATTGTTTAACTATTGTTACTTCCTATATAGGCGACCTGCATGGCATTTCCCAACCAACTGTTAGTCGAGTTATTGCAAAAATATCAAAAAAACTGGCTCTACAGCTTCCCAGTTTTATATCATTTCCATCCACAAGTCGCGAAGAACAAAAAGTAAAGTCCGAATTTTTTCCAATCGCTGGATTTCCTGGAGTTATCGGGACGATTGACTGCACGCATGTACGCATTAAGTGCCCTGCAAAAATTGTTGGTGAAGTGGTGGCGGGTCATTTTCTAAATCGCAAAGGATATTATTCTTTAAACGTGCAAGTATGAACCTCAATTCAATTCATTTAATTCGAAATAATGACGATCAAAATGTTTAGATTGTCTGCGATGCAAATTGTAAAATTACAGACATAGTTGCACGATCTCTCGGTTCACGGCATGATGCTCGCATATGGAACAACAGTAGACTGAAAAGAACTCTTGAAGTAACACGAAATGCACGAAATCTTACTGGGAGACGCTGGTTACCCTCTGTCTAATATTTTGCTCACTCCATTAAGGAACCCACAGAGTCGACAGGAGCAAAAGTTTAATATTTGCCATATTGCAACAAGAAGCAAGGTAGAATGTCTAAACGGGCAAATTAAATCTAAGTTCCGATCCATTTTCGAAAGGCTGAGAGTTGACTTGGATACGGCTAAGAACATTGTTGTGGCAGTTGCAGTTCTGCACAACATTGCCAAAGAACGGAATCTCTCATGTAGGTACAGACTTCTTATTTCCAGCACATTCAGCTAATATACATAAACTTTTACAGTTTTTGATCCGAATAATGAAGTATTCGATGAAAGAGAAGTATCAATATAAGTAGGCGAAGGAGAAAACCCCCATGGAAGAAGACCAATCACAGCAAGAATATTTCGTCAAAACTTCATCAACCGACATTTCAATTAGAAATATATTTTTAACAAGAACAAGAAATAAAAAAAAAAATTATTAATTAGATTGTTATTTATTATATCTATTTGAACACATAAGAAACCCTAAACAAAAGAAATCATAAATAAGAAAAACGAAAAAAAGGAACAGAAATTAAAACAACCGAAAAAGAAATAGCTTAATTAGAATGGTGGTCAATTAACACAATTTTCCTTTTCTCTATCCTGTTTGAGTTTTTCGGTCTCCAACATTTTTAATTTGATTTGCATATCAATTTCGCAGCAATTCTATTCTAAGTTTTTGCAATTCCTTACTATGTCGTTCCTCGGTTGAAATTTGTTTACGACGCTGCTGGAGTACGTCAACAGCTGGCTTTGTTGTTGTTTTTGGAAGACGCTTTAGCCTTTGGATTGGAGTTTCTTTTGTGTTGAGCTTTTCTTCCTTATTTTCTCCAATAGTTGAATCCAAAAGCGGCTGTAATACTGACTCCATTTCCGTATCTGGTGAGGAGTCTTTGTCAAACATTTGAACATTTACTAGTCCATCAGTATTTCTGTCTATTAATATTTCGTCTTCAATAAAGTCGTCCGCCATCATATCTTTTATGATAAAATCATCTTGCGTAGGTTCCTTGATAACTACCGTATTGCCAGTTGCTCTTTGCGCCGCTTTCATGTCGCTAATACTTTCCGTGCTGCATTCTTCATCCGATGGCACTGCTCTCTTAGCTTCGGAATTCCCTTAATGTATCCAGCTATTTACATATTTAGTTCTATTTCCTTCCACGCTGCCTTTTTTTATGCAATCATCTTAACATCGTTCCTTTTGTCGTCCACGACTCTAAGATGCCTTCGGACCAATTCGCGCAGCATTTCTTTTTCTGCCTCCGACCAGTTCTGCTCCCTTACTCTTTTATATTCCTTGCCGCTCATCTGTAATTTTATAATTTTTTGTTTATTTCAAAACATTTGTATAATTACAATTTTTACCTTATTTTTGTTTACAACAGCAAAACCGTAAAAAAAAAGTTGACGTATTTTTGAAATTTCGCTCTCAGAATGTGTTTTCGTAATAGATTGAATAAAATTTGTAGCAGAGTTGTAGTACATTAGACATTATACTCGTATCTAATTAAACAGAGCTGCCAGATTCTCTATGAATACCAGCTGTGTCTAATCTGTATTGTAATATGCAGGCTACGGCTCGAGTAGATAAAACAATTATTCTGTGAAATTATTTCTTTATTTTCTACTCTATAGAACAATTCAAGTTCACACTATACTATTCTTCGCAAATTCTTTTCTTACAATGTCTCTTTCCTCTCAAATCACTTTATCTCCTTCCTATTACTTAATTCACAAATCCAAACTAATTACTTTTTCTTGTTCACTCTCAACTTTCAATTTATCACCAAATTACAACTTCGCCCATTATCACTTTTCTAATCTCTTCGCCACGGTTCTAAACCAACTGTCTCTTTTTTTGATCGCCATCTGTCCTTATATAGCAGAAGTTTCTGATAGCCAGAAACTTCTAGCAAATTCTTCGACCACTGGAACAAGAGAAATAATTCTTGCAGTTATAATCTCCTTTTATCCCTAATATTATTCGTCTCTTTCGTTGACATGAGCTGTGGAGACTTCGTCCCAGACACGAACCTCGAATGAAAAGACAGTTTGAACCAAAATTCTGCCAGAATGGAAAGTCACTTCGGAATTTGTTGCGTCATATTTTTAGGGGGCGTAGTTATTATTATGCTACACTGCCCCCCTCTTAGACGTGTTCGTCCCGAACAAGTGCATCCTCATTTCGGCCATTGTATCGACTCAGTCGGTCCACATGAACCACTTTCATTTTGGCCCTTGGTCCTCGCTGGATGCGGTAGACAACATCGTGGATGCGGGTTACTATTCTGTAGGGACCTTCCCAGTTCCGCTGTAATTTAGGTGATTTCCCCTTTTGGCGATGGGGATTATACAGCCACACCAGATCTCCTTCCTGGAATCCTGACGTTGTTGCCTTGGCATCATACCTGGTCTTCATGCGGTCGCTCGTCATCTTAATCTGGCTTCTGGTCCTTTGGTGTATGTCCCTAAGCCTTTCCCTAAGGTCCGCCACGTACTCTTCTTCATTTCTGGGCTCATTGGTAGGAGATCCAAATTTCACCTCACTGGGTAAACGAGCTATTCCACCAAATAAGATTTCGAACGGCGTATGTCGAGTAGTGCTATGCACGGCACTTCTATAGGCCATCAAAAACAAGGGAATCTGCCGGTCCCAATCCCGTTGGTAGTCACCTACGACCTTCGAGAGATGTTCGTCCAAAGTCCTATTGAAACGCTCCACCATACCGTCCGACTGTGGATGAAGCGGGGTTGTCCTTGTCTTTTTGATTCCGAGTAGTTGACACATCTCTTGGAAGATTCTTGACTCGAAGTTCCTCCCTTGGTCAGAATGCAATTCCAAGGGCACACCGAATCTGCTAACCCAATTGTAGACGATCTGCTCCGCCACGGTTCTGGCTTCCTGGTTAGGGATCGGAAACGCTTCCGGCCACTTACTGAAGTAGTCCATCACTACGAGTATATACCGATTACCATTGTCGGTTTCCGGAAAGGGCCCTGCGATGTCAATGGCGATTCGTTCGAAAGGTGCTCCCACGTTGTATTGGTGCATCTTACCTCGAGTTTTGATTCTCGGACCCTTGCTAGCTGCACACACGTCGCATTTTCTGCACCAGTCTTCGATATCTTCCTTCGCTTTTAACCAATAAAAACGTTCTCGTACCTTTTCTAGCGTCTTATTCACTCCCAAGTGGCCTCCGGTCGCCCCGCCATGCATTTCCTGTAACACCTCCTTGACCCTCGTCCGCGGTACGACAAGCTGCATTACAAACGATTTTCCGTCGGAGGATTCCCATTTTCTTCTCAGAACACCTTCTTGGACATGGAGGGAGTCCCACTGCGCAAAATATGCCTTTAAGGTCGGGCTTCTGTGAGAGATGTCCTGATGATCCGGTTTCTCCATGTTCTCCTTCCAGGCCAGAATCGGCTCGATATCCGGGTCTTCCTTCTGAGCGTTCCGGATCTCATCTACGCTCCAGCCGGCGATAGGTTCGGCTCTCATTCTTTGGATGGAAACCAGCTCCCGTTCTTCCTGACGCGCACAATGTTTACAATCCGTTCTGCATGGTCTCCGGGACAGTGCATCCGCATTAGAGTGGAGTTTTCCTTTACGATGCTGTATTTCGTAGTCGTAGATTTGCAGCCTTTCGATCCATCTTGCGACCTGACCCTCAGGACTCTTGAACTGTAATAGCCATTTTAATGCTGCATGGTCTGTGCGAAGAACGAACTTCCTCCCGTAGAGGTATTTGTGAAAATGCTTCGTAGCCAAGATCAAAGCTAGAAGTTCCCGCCTTGTCACGCAGTAGTTCCTTTCTGGCTTAGAGAGCACCTTGCTGAAGTACGCAACCACCTTCTCTTGGCCGTCATGCACCTGGGAGAGTACGGCTCCTACCCCGACATTACTAGCATCTGCATCCACAACGAACGTTTCCCCGGGAGTGGGGTAAGCCAGTATCGGGGCATCGCATAGCCGTTGTTTAAGTGCCTTGAAGCTCTTCTCGCACTCAATTGACCATTTGAATTGTTTTCCCTTTTCCGTCAACTGGTGCAGGTTCTTTGCGATCCCGGCAAAATCCTTCACGAACCGTCTGTAGTAGGTGGCTAGGCCCAGGAAGCTCCTTAGTTGGTGTTTGTCTTTGGGGACTGGCCAGTTTTTCACCGCTTCGACCTTCTCCGGATCGGTTCTCACTCCTTTCGCTGAAATTATGTGTCCCAGGTACTTGACTTCCGCTCTAAACAGGGCGCACTTCTTGGGGTTGAGCTTCAGGTGGGCACTTCGAAGCCTTTGAAACACATCCCTTAGATTGTCTCGGTGTTGCGCAAACGTTTTTCCTACGACGATGACATCATCCAAGTATACCAAACAGGTTTTCCATGTTAACCCTTGCAGGACACATTCCATCAATCGCTCGAAAGTCGCCGGAGCATTGCACAGCCCGAATGGCATTACCGTGAATTGCCATAGCCCATTTCCTGCGGTGAAGGCGGCTTTCTCAAGGTCTTCTGGATGGATCTGTACCTGCCACTAGCCACTCTTCAAGTCGAGAGTGGAAAACCATCGGGCTCCTGATAGTGTGTCTAGCGTGTCGTCAATCCGTGGCAGAGGGTAGCTGTCTTTCTTGGTGACGTAATTGAGCTGCCGATAGTCCACGCAGAACCGCGTGCTGCCATCTTTCTTCTTAACCAGTACAACCGGTGATGCCCACGGACTTTTGGAACTTTCAATCACACCTTCTTTCTCCATTGCCGACACCATCTCTGCAACTTCTGTCTGCTTTGCCAATGGAAGGCGCCTAGCAGGCTGACGAATTGGTCTAGTATCACCAGTGTTTATTCGATGTTGTACCAGGTGTGTTCGGCCGTATTCTCCGTCCTGTGAGGCAAATACATCAGCGTACTCATTGATAAGATTCTCTGCCATAGTTCGCTGCTCCTGATTCAGCTCACTGGACTGGAGAATCGTCTCTCTCGTTTCCGCTGTCCAAGGTGATGGGAGAGGTTTTGGAGGACCACGTTCAGATATTGTTGCGACGGCGGTAATCGGCGTGCATTTTCCAGTCACCTCCCCTCGCCTTAGTTTGACAGTGTGTGGTCTTGCGTTCAAAACTCTCACTGGAACCATGGTGTTCTTTGGTTCGACTAACGTCTTTCCCACGATGTAGTCTTGAGAATTCTTCTCCGGGTCTGGTTCTACTATGTAGAATCGGTGGCTCCCAAGATCACCTTCCAGCTTCGTCTATTCCGATGATGCACTCGTCGCATATATCTGCCACCAGAAACGCATGGGAGAACGTCAGTCCCGCCAGAGTAATCGTAAGACGAACTTCTCCAAACACCTTCGCCATTTCCCCTGTTGCAGTCTTCAGGCAGTAGCTGTTGGTGTTGCGCAGCCAGGAGCTTCTGACGATATCTCTTCTTACAATGGAGGCAGTGTCACCTGTGTCGATGGTGGCTACGCACTTTTTCTTGTTGATTAGTGCCTCCACTGTCAGGCTCTTGTTACCCCGTTTGGTTTGCGAAACTTGAATGGTGGTCCTGGGGGCCTCGATTCCAGTAACCAACTTCTGCCCCGCGAAGATGGTCCTTACGCATTTCCCGACTGCTGGTTTTGGGAGTCTTCACCGCCAGATGCTTCCTCTCTGCTTCTCGTACTTCCGCAATGTGGACAATTTCCTCGTCTAGGTGCACTTCTGCACTGCCGTTGTAGGTGTCCGGTTTGGTTGCAATTCCAGCAACGGATTTGACTTCCGCGAGCTCTGTCTTCATCCATGACGGCTGTTCTCTGGCATGAGCATTCCACGACGGACATTTCCCTGACACGGTGTATTCCCTGGTATGCTTGGTCCGCAGCCTTCATTGACAAAGCGAATGCCAATGCCTCGGGGAGTGTTCGCTTTTCAGCCATCCTTACAGCCATTTGCAGTTGTCTGTCCTCTATGGCCTGAATAAAAGCTTCCACCGCCATTTCGTTGATAAGCTCCTCACCGGCTTTAGGGTATGAAAGATGGGCTAGTCGCTCTATATCCGCTTGCAACTGTTGGAGCGTTTCCCCCCTTTTCTGGACTCGACTACGCAGCTGAACCCTGTACACCTGCTGCATGTGTTCATCCCCAAACCGCATCTCGATAGCCTGAACCAGAGAGTCGTAGTTCTGCTGTTTATCTTCCGGGATGGTCTGCAAGAGCTCCGCAGCTGGACCCCTCAGTGCAAGCGTGAGTGCAATAGACTTCTCTTCATCGTCCCAGCTATTGGTCATTGCGGCCGCTTCGAATTGCCTCTTATAAATTGGCCATGATGTTTGACCATCGAAGATAGGAGGCTGCATCTCCTTTCTTCTCAGACCGTCAGTGGAATATTCCCGTGCTTTCTGTCTCTTCACGTTGCTGAGCTCCTTAGCAAGACTTTCGACTTGCTTTTCTACTTTTTCAAACTGAGTCTCTATCTTCCCGAACTGAGTTTCATGTTTCTCAAAATTTTCATCGAATCTAGTTTCGACTTTTTCGAGTTGCGTCTCGACCTTCTCGATTTTCTCTTCGATCACTTCGAATTTGGATTCCAAGTTCTTGTTTTGCTCATCAAGTTTACTTTCCAGAGCATCTAGAGAATTCTTTTGTTCGTCCATTGCTTTCTTTTGTTCGTCCATTGCTTTCTTTTGTTCGTCCATTGCTTTCTTTTGTTCATCCATTGCTTTCTTTTGTTCATCCAACTTAAGTTCTAGAGAATTCCTTTGGTCATCGAGCTTATGACTTTGATCTTCTATTGCTTTCTTTTGTTCGTCCATGACTAACTTAAGTTGCAGGAGCAGACTTGTTATACCCGGGTCGGCTACTGTACTTGCTGGTTCCTCTTCCACGTCAAACTCTATGTCATGCGGATTTTCACCTTCCTGCGTTACTGCTTCTTCCAGCCGAATAAGTAGGGCATCTTTTCCCCCAGTTGTGTCGAGATTCCGCTTACTGAGTTCTGCCTTTAGTTGAATTATAGTTAGTTTTCCCAACTTGCGACCCATTTTGCGCAACTAATTAACTCAACGCAGAAATCGTTTTTTTTTTTTTTTTTTTTTTTCTTGTGCAATTTCACACCACGGAAATAGTTGTTCACAGAATAAGTTTTATCCCAGCTTCTGACACCAATGTAATATGCAGGCTACGGCTCGAGTAGATAAAACAATTATTCTGTGAAATTATTTCTTTATTTTCTACTCTATAGAACAATTCAAGTTCACACTATACTATTCTTCGCAAATTCTTTTCTTACAATGTCTCTTTCCTCTCAAATCACTTTATCTCCTTCCTATTACTTAATTCACAAATCCAAACTAATTACTTTTTCTTGTTCACTCTCAACTTTCAATTTATCACCAAATTACAACTTCGCCCATTATCACTTTTCTAATCTCTTCGCCACGGTTCTAAACCAACTGTCTCTTTTTTTGATCGCCATCTGTCCTTATATAGCAGAAGTTTCTGATAGCCAGAAACTTCTAGCAAATTCTTCGACCACTGGAACAAGAGAAATAATTCTTGCAGTTATAATCTCCTTTTATCCCTAATATTATTCGTCTCTTTCGTTGACATGAGCTGTGGAGACTTCGTCCCAGACACGAACCTCGAATGAAAGGACAGTTTGAACCAAAATTCTGCCAGAATGGAAAGTCACTTCGGAATTTGTTGCGTCATATTTTTAGGGGGCGTAGTTATTATTATGCTACAGTATGTTATCTTTAGACTCCAGATCAGTTACACTCGGGTTTAAGATATAACTATGAATATGGGCCATATTCTTTATTATTATATTCTATTATTTTTTCATCATCCTGGATTATTCCTAGTCCTTCCTTAGTGGGTATACTTGTTAAAAGTTTCATTTTGACTTCTATAACTGTTGTGGGAATTTTTATTGCTATTGTAATATGCAGGCTACGGCTCGAGTAGATAAAACGATATTCTGTGAAATTTATTTCTTTATTTTCTAGTCTATAGAACAATTCAAGTTCACACTATACTATTCTTCGCAATTCTTTTCTTACAAGGTCTCTTTCCTCTCAAATCACTTTATCTCCTTTCAATTACTTAATTCACAAATCCAAACTAATTACTCCTTCTTGTTCACTCTCAACTTTCAATTTATCACAAAATTACAACTTCGCCTATTATCACTTTTCTAATCTCTTCGCCACAGTTTAAAAATCACTGTCTTTCCTATTGATCGCCATCTGTCCTTATATAGCAGAAGTTTCAGATAGCCAGAAACTTCTAGCAAATTCTTCGACCACTGGAAATAATTCCAAGATGACAATCATTTCTTCCAGTTATAATTCTCTCTTTATCCGTGGCATTGTCAGCTATTGCGAACCTCGAATGAAAGTACAGTTTGGAATGGGCTGTAGGAGCGTAGTTATTATTCTACATTATTGTTGCATACTTTTAGACGATGTTACACTGCCCCCCTCTTAGACTTGTTCGTCCCGAACAAGTGCGTCCTCACTTCGGCCATTGTATCGACTCAGTCGGTCCACATGAACCACTTTCATTTTGGCCCTTGGTCCTCGCTGGATGCGGTAGACAACATCGTTGATGCGGGTTACTATTCTGTATGGACCCTCCCAGTTCCGCTGCAATTTAGGTGATTTCCCCTTTTGGCGATGGGGATTATACAGCCACACTAGATCTCCTTCCTGGAATCCTGACGTTGTTGCCTTGGCATCATACCTGGTCTTCATGCGGTCGCTCGTTATCTTAATCTGGCTTCTGGTCCTTTGGTGTATGTCCCTAAGCCTTTCCCTAAGGTCCGCCACGTACTCTTCTTCATTTCTGGGCTCATTGGTAGGAGATCCAAATTTCACCTCACTGGGTAAACGAGCTATTCCACCAAATAAGATTTCGAACGGCGTATGTCGAGTACTGCTATGCACGGCACTTCTATAGGCCATCAAAAACAAGGGAATCTGCCGGTCCCAATCCCGTTGGTAGTCACCTACGACCTTCGAGAGATGTTCGTCCAAAGTCCTATTGAAACGCTCCACCATACCGTCCGACTGTGGATGAAGCGGGGTTGTCCTTGTCTTTTTGATTCCGAGTAGTTGACACATCTCTTGGAAGATTCTTGACTCGAAGTTCCTCCCTTGGTCAGAATGCAATTCCAAGGGCACACCGAATCTGCTAACCCAATTGTAGACGATCTGCTCCGCCACGGTTCTGGCTTCCTGGTTAGGGATCGGAAACGCTTCCGGCCACTTACTGAAGTAGTCCATCACTACGAGTATATACCGATTACCATTGTCGGTTTCCGGAAAGGGCCCTGCGATGTCAATGGCGATTCGTTCGAAAGGTGCTCCCACGTTGTATTGGTGCATCTTACCTCGAGTTTTGGTTCTCGGACCCTTACTAGCTGCACACACGTCGCATTCTCTGCACCAGTCTTCGATATCTTCCTTCGCTTTTAACCAATAAAAACGTTCTCGTACCTTTTCTAGCGTCTTATTCACTCCCAAGTGGCCTCCGGACGCCCCGCCATGCATTTCCTGTAACACCTCCTTGACCCTCGTCCGCGGTACTACAAGCTGCATTACAAACGACTTTCCGTCGGAGGATTCCCATTTTCTTCTCAGAACACCTTCTTGGACATGGAGGGAGTCCCACTGCGCAAAATATGCCTTTAAGGTCGGGCTTCTGTGAGAGATGTCCTGATGATCCGGTTTCTCCATGTTCTCCTTCCAGGCCAGAATCGGCTCGATATCCGGGTCTTCCTTCTGAGCGTTCCGGATCTCATCTACGCTCCAGCCGGCGATAGGTTCGGCTCTCATTCTTTGGATGGAAACCAGCTCCCGTTCTTCCTGACGCGCACAATGTTTACAATCCGTTCTGCATGGTCTCCGGGACAGTGCATCCGCATTAGAGTGGAGTTTTCCTTTACGATGCTGTATTTCGTAGTCGTAGATTTGCAGCCTTTCGATCCATCTTGCGACCTGACCCTCAGGACTCTTGAACTGTAATAGCCATTTTAAGGCTGCATGGTCTGTGCGAAGAACGAACTTCCTCCCGTAGAGGTATTTGTGAAAATGCTTCGTAGCCAAGATCAAAGCTAGAAGTTCTCTCCTTGTCACGCAGTAGTTCCTTTCTGGCTTAGAGAGCACCTTGCTGAAGTACGCAACCACCTTCTCTTGGCCGTCATGCACCTGGGAGAGTACGGCTCCTACCCCAACATTACTAGCATCTGCATCCACAATGAACGTTTCCCCGGGAGTGGGGTAAGCCAGTACAGGGGCATCGCATAGCCGTTGTTTAAGTGCCTTGAAGCTCTTCTCGCACTCAATTGTCCATTTGAATTGTTTTCCCTTTTCCGTCAACTGGTGCAGGTTCTTTGCGATCCCGGCAAAATCCTTCACGAACCGTCTGTAGTAGGTGGCTAGGCCCAGGAAGCTCCTTAGTTGGTGTTTATCCTTGGGGACTGGCCAGTTTTTCACCGCTTCGACCTTCTCTGGATCGGTTCTCACTCCTTTCGCTGAAATTATGTGCCCCAAGTACTTGACTTCCGCTCTAAACAGGGCGCACTTCTTGGGGTTGAGCTTCAGGTGGGCACTTCGAAGCCTTTGAAACACATCCCTTAGATTGTCTCGGTGTTGCGCAAACGATTTTCCTACGACGATGACATCATCCAAGTATACCAAACAGGTTTTCCATGTTAACCCTTGCAGGACACATTCCATCAATCGCTCGAAAGTCGCCGGAGCATTGCACAGCCCGAATGGCATTACCGTGAATTGCCATAGCCCATTTCCTGCGGTGAAGGCGGTTTTCTCCCGGTCTTCTGGATGGATCTGTACCTGCCAGTAGCCACCCTTCAAGTCGAGAGTGGAAAACCATCGGGCTCCTGATAGTGTGTCTAGCGTGTCGTCAATCCGTGGCAGAGGGTAGCTGTCTTTCTTGGTGACGTAATTGAGCTGCCGATAGTCCACGCAGAACCGCGTGCTGCCATCTTTCTTCTTAACCAGTACAACCGGTGATGCCCACGGACTTTTGGAACTTTCAATCAGACCTTCTTTCTCCATTGCCGACACCATCTCTGCAACTTCTGTCTGCTTTGCCAATGGAAGGCGCCTAGCAGGCTGACGAATTGGTCTAGTATCACCAGTGTCTATTCGATGTTGTACCAGGTGTGTTCGGCCGTATTCTCCGTCCTGTGAGGCAAATACATCAGCGTACTCATTGATAAGATTCTCTGCCATAGTTCGCTGCTCCTGATTCAGCTCACTGGACTGGAGAATCGTCTCTCTCGTTTCCGCTGTCCAAGGTGATGGGAGAGGTTTTGGAGCATCACGTTCAGATATTGTTGCGACGGCGGTAATCGGCGTGCATTTTCCAGTCACCTCCCCTCGCCTTAGTTTGACAGTGTGTGGTCTTGCGTTCAAAACTCTCACTGGAACCATGGTGTTCTTTGGTTCGACTAACGTCTTTCCCAAGATGTAGTCTTGAGAATTCTTCTCTGGGTCTGGTTCTACTATGTAGAATCGATGGCTCCCAAGATCACCTTCCAGCTTCGTCCAAATGATTGTCTCTGAAGACGGCGGCAAAACTTCGTCTTTGCTGATGACTGTCCTGAGAGTTACGGCATTCTCATTTCCGTACACCATCGGAATCTCCACATTTCGATACCTCAGTACTTGCATCCCGATGTCCAAGATTACTTCATTTGCTTTCATGAAGTCTACTCCGATGATGCACTCGTCGCATATATCTGCCACCAGAAACGCATGGGCGAACATCAGTCCTGCCAGAGTAATCGTAAGACGAACTTCTCCAAATACCTTCGCCATTTCCCCTGTGGCAGTCTTCAGGCAGTAGCTGTTGGTGTTGTGCAGCCAGGAGCCTTTGACGATATCTCTTCTTACAATGGAGGCGGTGGCACCTGTGTCGATGGTGGCTACGCACTTCTTCTTGTTGATTAGTGCCTCCACTGTCAGGCTCTTGTTACCCCGTTTGGTTTGCGAAACTTGAATGGTGGTCCTGGGGGCCTCGATTCCAGTAACCAACTTCTGCCCCGCGAAGTTGGTCCTTACGCATCCCCCGACTGCTGGTTTTGGGAAGTCTGACCGACAGGATGCTTCCTCTCTGCTTCTCCTACTTCCGCAATGTGGACAATTTCCTCGTCTAGGTGCACTTCTGCACTGCCGTTGTAGGTGTCCGGTTTGGTTGCAATTCCAGCAACGGATTTGACTTCCGCGAGCTCTGTCTTCATCCATGACGGCTGTTCTCTGGCATGAGCATTCCACGACGGACATTTCCCTGACACGGTGTATTCCCTGGTATGCTTGGTCCGCAGCCTTCATTGACAAAGCGAATGCCAATGCCTCGGGGAGTGTTCGCTTTTCAGCCATCCTTACAGCCATTTGCAGTTGTCTGTCCTCTATGGCCTGAATAAAAGCTTCCACCGCCATTTCGTTGATAAGCTCCTCACCGGCTTTAGGGTATGAAAGATGGGCTAGTCGCTCTATATCCGCTTGCAACTGTTGGAGCGTTTCCCCCCTTTTCTGGACTCGACTACGCAGCTGAACCCTGTACACCTGCTGCATGTGTTCATCCCCAAACCGCATCTCGATAGCCTGAACCAGAGAGTCGTAGTTCTGCTGTTTATCTTCCGGGATGGTCTGCAAGAGCTCCGCAGCTGGACCCCTCAGTGCAAGCGTGAGTGCAATAGACTTCTCTTCATCGTCCCAGCTATTGGTCATTGCGGCCGCTTCGAATTGCCTCTTATAAATTGGCCATGATGTTTGACCATCGAAGATAGGAGGCTGCATCTCCTTTCTTCTCAGACCGTCAGTGGAATATTCCCGTGCTTTCTGTCTCTTCACGTTGCTGAGCTCCTTAGCAAGACTTTCGACTTGCTTTTCTACTTTTTCAAACTGAGTCTCTATCTTCCCGAACTGAGTTTCATGTTTCTCAAAGTTTTCATCGAATCTAGTTTCGACTTTTTCGAGTTGCGTCTCTACCTTCTCGATTTTCTCTTCGATCACTTTGAATTTGGATTCCAAGTTCTTGTTTTGCTCATCAAGTTTACTTTCCAGAGCATCTAGAGAATTCTTTTGTTCGTCCATTGCTTTCTTTTGTTCATCCATTGCTTTCTTTTGTTCATCCATTGTTTTCTTTTGTTCATCCAGCTTAAGTTCTATAGAATTCTTTTGGTCATCGAGCTTATGACTTTGATCTTCTATTGCTTTCTTTTGTTCGTCCATGACTAACTTAAGTTGCAGGAGCAGACTTGTTATACCCGGGTCGGCTACTGTACTTGCTGGTTCCTCTTCCACGTCAAACTCTATGTCATGCGGATTTTCACCTTCCTGCGTTACTGCTTCTTCCAGACGAATCAGTAGGGCATCTTTTCCCCCAGTTGTGTCGAGATTCCGCTTACTGAGTTCTGCCTTTAGTTGAATTATAGTTAGTTTTCCCAATTTGCGACCCATTTTGCGCAACTAATTAACTCAACGCAGAAATCGTTTTTTTTTTTTTTTTTTTTTCTTGTGCAATTTCACACCACGGAAATAGTTATTCACAGAATAAGTTTTATCCCAGCTTCTGACACCAATGTAATATGCAGGCTACGGCTCGAGTAGATAAAACGATATTCTGTGAAATTTATTTCTTTATTTTCTAGTCTATAGAACAATTCAAGTTCACACTATACTATTCTTCGCAATTCTTTTCTTACAAGGTCTCTTTCCTCTCAAATCACTTTATCTCCTTTCTATTACTTAATTCACAAATCCAAACTAATTACTCCTTCTTGTTCACTCTCAACTTTCAATTTATCACAAAATTACAACTTCGCCTATTATCACTTTTCTAATCTCTTCGCCACAGTTTAAAAATCACTGTCTTTCCTATTGATCGCCATCTGTCCTTATATAGCAGAAGTTTCAGATAGCCAGAAACTTCTAGCAAATTCTTCGACCACTGGAAATAATTCCAAGATGACAATCATTTCTTCCAGTTATAATTCTCTCTTTATCCGTGGCATTGTCAGCTATTGCGAACCTCGAATGAAAGTACAGTTTGGAATGGGCTGAAGGAGCGTAGTTATTATTCTACATTATTGTTGCATACTTTTAGACGATGTTACACTATTATAAGAACGTTATCTTTATACTTCACCATTCCTATTCTAGAGTGCTTAATTTTATAGTAATCAATTTTAAAGGTATCTATTTCTTCGGGAGTTAGTATGCCTGGATGAAGGATAGTATACTTAGTTTAGGCAATATTATCTAATATTTGGTTTATTTTATCTTCCACTAATTTTAATTTTATAAGTTGGTCTAATATTATTTGTTGGTATACTACTTCTTTTTGGATATTGGATTTGGTCTCTGTCTCCTTCTATAAGTTTCTTTAGATCGAATATTGTTTCGTTAAAGTGGGCATTAATCCTTATTTGTTTGTTTAACGTACAAATTGCGGGCGTCGTGGCGTAGTGGTTAGTGTGTCGGATCACTACGCAAGAGGTTCCAAGTTCGAATCCCAGAAAACACCAAAAAGTTTTTTCACGATCCCACCTCTCGCCAACGTCTGACAAACATCCGAGAGTATTGTTGTCACGAAAAAGCTTCTCAAAAACAAATTACCGTTCGGATACGGCACTAAAACTGTAGGTCCCTTCCATACGTGTGAAAAATATAACGCACACAACACGATTGGTTGCGAGAAGCTAGGCCCTGGCACTTAAAGAGCTGTTGCGCCAAATATATTGTATTTGCATTATGTTCGTTTTCTTCTATTACTTTTATATGCCCTAATATTTCTTGTCGGTCGCCATCGTCCGTTGTTCCAAAAAGCCATTTATGTGCAGTTCCTACTAAGTTAACTAGTCCTCTTTTATGTCTATTAGTAAAAATCGCTGACAATTTTGATTTGACAATTTCTATTTCCCTAACTAATACCTTTTCGATGCTAATAGGTAATTGCCTTAAATTTTCTTCTACCTGGTCAACGGTTTTCTTAAATTCTTGCAGGTCAATTATGTGGAGAATTGTCACAGTCTCGTTTATCATTTCCATTGGACCCATATTTATTTTGACATATCCATTGGTTGCTTCAATTTTCGTTATTGCTAAATTAGCTTCTGATGTTTTCATGCACAGTACTATTATGAGGATTAGGATCTGTAAATTTACGCTTTTAATATTTGCAGAATGTTCATTATTGATATTTTTTTATTCTGTATCTTGGTTCATATTTATGCTTAGTCTCTTATAGTTTTTTATTTGTGCAATATTCCTATTTTCTGTATAATCTTCCCTATTTTTGTTAGCCTTACTGATATATCTTGTTTTGTTTTCAATAATGGTTTGTCTTAGTTTTTGTATGTTTGTGTGCATTGCCTGTTAAGGTGTCATTTTGATAGTGGTATGATATCCATTATTATAATTGTTTATTACTCTATGTAGTTTTGCAATGAGTGTGAGTGTAGTGTCTTTTAGGCTGGCAAGTTTTTCTTGAAATGTCGAATGTAGTCTTTCTATGTCGGCGTTTCCAGAATGGTTATTTGGTTTGGTTTCTTTGTTAGTTTGTCAATAAGGGTTACAAATGACTGCCCTTGAAATGTAAATACGTCCACATGTAGGATGTCATTTGGTGATTCAGGGGTTTCTGTGATGCTAAATTTAGGTTTTATTGGATCTCTTTCGTATTTGGTTCCCAAACAAATTGTACAGTTATTTATTATTATTTGTATTTCTTTTATTAGGTTTGGGTAATAGATCTTATTTTTTAGTGTATTATATGTTTCTATTATCCCACTATGAATACTTTCTTTGGATGATACCTAGAAATTTGTTGGCGTATTTCATGCTTTGATTTTATTTCTCTTGCCCTAAGAGTACATTTTATAAATGAGACGTGTTTATCATGACTAAAGATTCCTATTAAAATTTGTTGGATTTTGTTATATTCTCCATACGAAAGGTCTGTATATATACCTATCTTTCCTGGTTTAATCGTTCTTTTAAACAAATCTTTCCAATATGTCTGATTTTTAGTCATATCAACTTGTATTATTCTTCTCCCATGAATATCTTCTACTTCATTTGTAACGTAGTTGGTTAGTATAAGTTGTGTTTTATATTTGCTCACAATTTCTTCCTTAATTGAATAGTGGTCTAGTAGTTGTTCGGGTACGGAGTGCGTTGTAGCAATATTTGAGGTTGCCTCATCATCTAAATTATTTACATTTTCTATCCTACTTAGGAAGTCGGCAATTTTATTTTCTCTTCCCTTAAGATATTCTATTTCATAGTTAAATTTAGATAATTTCAATAACCACCGTTGATTTCGTTGAGGGAATTCTTTTCTACTGTATTTTTTGTTTAAATACTTTATCGCTTGATGATCCGTTATTACTTAAAATTTATTTCCCCATAAATAGGGTCTGAAATAAGCAACTGACCAAACTATCGCCAAGAATTCTTTGTCTGTCACTGAATAATTTTTTTCATGGTCGTTGAGAGACCTTGATGCATAGCAGACAGGTTGCCCTTCCTGAGTGAGGACAGCACCTATTGCACAGTTGGAAGCATCATTAAATAGCGTAAATAATTTATCGAACCTTGGAAATTTTAGTATGGGGTGATTGATAATATTTAATTTTAATGTTTCAAATGCTTGAATATATTGATCTTGGTATCTTACTTCAAGTATCTGATCACAGGATATGCTATTTTAGAGTAGTCCTTAACATATTTTCAACCCGGTAGTTCCAAGGAACTCTTTTAACTGTTTTTTTCCGTTTGAGGTATTTTGTAATCTATTATACATTTAATTTTGTTTGGATTTGGTTTCATCCCTTCTTTTGTTTATACATGTCCCAAAAATTGGGTGTCTTTTGCTAGGAATGAACATTTATCGAACTGGACCTTCAAATTATGTTTGGCTAATATGTTAAATATTGTTTTAAGCTCAGTAAAGTGTTCTTCTAAGCTCGTAAAAAATACTAAAATGTCATCTAGATATACCACACACATCTTATTGATGTGTTCCCTCAATATTTCATTCATAAGTCGTTGGAATATCGCTGGGGCATTCTTCAGGCCGAATGGCATCCGAGTATATTTATATAATCCATTTGGTGTAATAAATGCGGTCTTATGAATGTCTTTTGGATGCATTCTAATCTGGTGGTAGCATTTCGCTAAGTCCAGAGTTGTGAAATATTGTGCTCGCCCTAGCTTATCTAATATACTGCCTATATTAGGAAGAAGGTATTTATCATCAAGTGTTACTTCATTTAGTAGTCTACACAAAGTCTAAACTTTTGTTTTCCAGAATTATCTAATTTTTTTGGTACGACTACTATTGGTGAGGCATATCGGCTGCTCGATTTCCTTACAATTCCTTGTTTCTCCATTTCCTCTATTTGATTCTTTACTTCTTCTTCATGTTTTGGCGGTAATCTATATAATCGGGCATTTATCTGTAGGTCAGTAGTAGTTTTAATTTCGTGCAATATGGTAACTGTGTTGGTCAATTGATCACCATCTTTATATACTAAATGTTGGTATTGTTTTAATAATTTCTTAATTTTCTCTCTTTCATTTTTATTCAAATGATCAATGTCTATTTCTTTATTTCGTCGGTCGTTAGTTCATAGCATTCTATTTTGTCATTGTCGTCTGAATACAATTTTAATTTGACGGTGTTATTGAGTTTCATAAAACGTTTGCTAATATTTAGCAAACACACTCACACTCTTAGTAATAAAATCCATCCCAATAAGTAAGTCGAAATATTTATTTTCTAATGCTATTTTACACAATTTGATTTTGCTTTTACTACACATTCGGAACTCTTTAGGAGTGTCAGTCACGATTATTTGAATACGTTTTTTCGGAACATTATTTATTCTAGTACTTTAAAATGATCACAGTTGATTCTAATGCTATTTAATAGACTAATAGTTGAACCAGTATCTATTAGGGTTTTGTATATCTTTCCATTAATGGTGAAATCGAAAATAATTTTAGTTCCGAGGCTTAGTTCTGAAAATCCGTCGGTTCTATATTAATGATTTCTTGTAGATTTTCATTGGTTGCTCTTTGTCTATTTATTCTTATATTGTTTATCTCCATAGGTTGAGGATTTTGCAAACGGTTTCTATATTATCCAGATGGATTGAACATGTTTTGTCTAGTTCCGAAATTGGGTCTAACCTGGAATTATCACTTTTTCTAAATTGTAAATTCCTATTTGACTGACTAAAATTATTGCCTCTCCCTCTATTATAACCTAACTGGTTTGGGTTGGTGTTTTGATGCCTATATTTATTAATATTGCCTGATTGCCTACTGAGACTATTTTGTGATTTGGTTGTGGTTAGGTATTTTTAAGTTTCCCTCAGTGTCGGGAATATATGAATATAAAACACTTTTTATTTTATTGAGGTCATATAATAGCCTAATTTCCCTAGATAGTTATCCTATGGTTAGTTCCTTTATTTTAATTACTAAAATTTGATAAACAGATTTGATTATATCGTCTGAATTTGTTTCATAAACTGCATATTCATGCACTTGGTTAGTAATTTCTTCTAGTTTGTTGCTTAATTCTAATATCGTATTTACCTTAATTTTATTGATCTTGCTTATAATATCCCTAAAGTGGATGGTTGGTCTGAACTGCTGAATCAGCAACTGCTTGGCCTCGGCCGAGATACTCACTTTCGACGTATATATAAAGTTTTTCCCTCTCCCTATAATCTTGATATTGTAGATGGTTTTGTATACTTCTGCCTTTTGATTGGCTTCAACCTTCTCCATATGGTCATCCACTATTGCGACGAATTGTGCCAACTCCGTCTAGTCTCCTGAGAAAGGTTGAATGTATTGGATTTCCTTCTCAATGCTGTGTCTTTGGTTTTCTTGAATTTGTTGTTGTTGTTGCCTTTGGATAGTCGCCAAGGTATTCATGGTACTGACCAGACCTTGCAAAGATCTTAGCTCTAGCAATTTCCTTATCAATTTTGACGTTGTTAACTACACTTTTACTTTTATCATTCACTTTGTATGGTTTGTCACTTTGCTTCAGCTTTGTGATCAATACTTTTTTTTTTTCGTATTACACCTCGTTACTAGCTATCGCAATTTCACTAATTGTAACACTGATCGCGAATTTTTGGGAATGGCAATGTAAACCACTTATAACCGTTTATTCGTTCTTGGTTCCTTCAAGATGGATCCCTAATTCGACGGAAAGGGATCCTACCGACCGCGCCACTTATATATTTCCTTTAAAAATGAAAAATACAAACTTCCGATTTCAGTCGTTTACTCTTTTATTTTTATTTCGTATTAAGAGTGCCGCTGTCTTCAGCGAGGCACCACACTCTATCTAAAGAAAAAGATATTACTCAATGAAATTATAAATTTGCTTACATTGTAAATCAAGCCTCAAATAGCGCAAATGTGCCATCTTGCTGTTTTTCGATTTTGTGTTTTGAGTTGTATGTAACTCGCGTGCTTATGGTAATATGGTCACTCCTCAAGACAACTACAACTAAGCCGACGCTTATCCAGTAGTTTTATTTTCGCTTACGGGACTTGTGATTTTTGGAAAAAGTAAGTAATTAAAAAGAATGTAGCGCTTTAGGCAAGTTAAATTCCAATGAAAGTTCCTGTGGGTTTCACGGCCGGCATATACAAAAGGTTTTGTCCTTTGCAGATGACGAATTGAATTGTTCGCGTCAAGTAGTTGAATGACGGTACGGTTACAATGGCCGTGAACACGATCTTTGTGTTTACGAGCAAATTTTGCTATGTCTTCGACAACGCTGGGAATTCCCAGATCCCGATGAATATCTTCGTTACGTACGTACCATGGTGCGCTAACGATCGTTCTAAGAACTTTATTTTCAAAAATTTTTATGATGTTTCTATTGCTTTTTCTGGTACAACCCCATCGTTGTAGACTATACGACCACACTGGCTTTAGCACTTGCTTATAAATAAGCAGTTTGTTATGTATGTATGCTTAACTTCGAATGTTTTCCGAGCAGCCAGTACATTTGTCGGTATTTATTTTCGAGCTCGTCGCTTTTCTTTTTTACGTGCGATTTCCATTTAAGCTTAACATCTAGAGTCATTCCTAGATATTCTGCTTCGTTCGCTTACGGTATTTGAGTCGAGTTTAAATATACAGTCTATCCACTTTTTTGCAGGTAAAGTTGACGTGAGTAGATTTGCTTTCGTTCAGCACAATACGCCAAGAAATCGTCTAAGCGTGGGCTTTATTAATAGCATGTTGCAGCTTTTCAGTTGCTGCTTCAATTGCGTCCCCCGTTGTGAATATCGCCGCATCGGCCGCAAACGTGGCGACGACGCAGTTTCTATCCTGTGGGATATCACGCGTGTAGAGTATATATAGAAGTGGGTCAAGGACACTTCCTTGTGGGACTCCGGCCGCAATCTCCGTGAACTCAGAGTAATCATTTCCGTTTCCGGTTGCTTTGACTGCAGCCTGAGAATACATCAGAAAACTGTGATTCTTTGGCTCATCTGAGGTTATTTTTCGTTCAATCTTTTTAGTGGTTGGCTTCGAGGTAAGTTTAATCGGCTTAGAAAGCTGACTGACGGGTTCCTTCCTCTGCACTGCTGATTCGAGCGTCCTTTCAGTCGGCTGAGGAGCCTGTACAACTGGCTTACGAGCCTGCGCAGTCTGTTTAGCAACACGCTTTACCGACTTAGGAGTCCGATCGACTGATTTTGTTCCCCGCACAGTCGGCGTTGTAAATTTTCTCCGTCGCATCTGTACTTCCTTTGCGACCTCGCAACCGCGATAATTTGCTGGGTTCCTTCCCTTGCAGTTAACGCAAGTTGCTTTTTCATTTTTGCTCAAACTGCAGTTCTCAGAAGAGTTTTTGCCAGCGCACTTAACGCAGCGCGGCTCTTTCCGACAGTATGCCTGCGTATGATTGAACTCTTGGCAACGCTTGCATTGAGGGATTGTCTTCATATTGACACGTAGCGGCTCCATTCGAACGACCATAGTTATGATTGAACGAATATTGTATATCTCTTCCTGGCTTTCTGTTTTATCGAACGATAGCACAAAAAGCGGAAGTTTACGTTTCACTATAGCTTCTTCTCCACGGTCGAGTCGTTTTCTTTCTTTTTTAAGAGGTTCACAGCGTCAAGAATGTTACAACCTCCATCGCGTAAATCACCTATAACGTCCTCTATAGTGCATGATGGATGAAGTCCTCTAGCAACGACCCTCAAAGGTCTCTCAGACTTGTCTTCATAAGTATGCCATTGAATTTTTTCATTGTTAAGCTTTTGAGATACAGCCCGATAGCCCTCAGCGTCATTAACCTTGATTTTCCATGCATAGTTTCGCAAGGAAGTTACTTTAAATTCAGTAGCGAACGTTGTTTTTAAAATTTTTCGCAGAGAATTATAGTCTGCAACGCCTGTAATATTTATTGGAGGAGGTGCGCTTTTGCTTTCAATTTGCTTTTCTGCTTTTCGCTGCGCTTTGTGATTAGGTTCGTGTAGCGGGACAACCTCGGGTGATGAGCCAGCCTTACATTGTTTAAATGGTCTTCGTTTAAGTATCCAATCCGTTTCGCGTGCGAGTTCTTCTTCGTCCGTACTGTAGTGATGGCTACCCGGAGAAGGCTCACTATGAATAAACGTCTGCTTTTGTGAAGACTCGTTTTGAAGCAAAGATACTTTATTAACTGATTCAGGTTCCTCAACTTTGCTTTTGAGCTCCCGACACAAGAGCTCCATTTCTTCGAGCCTCTTTCGGAACTCTGTGTTTTCTTTTTCCATATTTTTTGTTTCGAGGTTTGTGTTTCCCTAATTAACACATCCTGGTTCGCGTTATTATCACTGTGATGGCAAGTATTCTTCGGATAAATGCTTCTTCAAATACTACTACTACTACAATTTTTGTCGTATGAACGGACATTGCAGCAAGGCGTGTTTTAAGAAAAAGGCAGCTGTGCATCAACAGCAAGCTGTCCATCTGGTAGACACGAGAAAATATGGAAAAGAGTGTGCATCGCTTGCATCGAATTATTTTTTTGAGCTAAACGCTATCCAAATATCTCCCACTCACCCGACATGTTTACAGCGGCTGTCTTCTTTGTGGTTGCACCTTTAGAGGATGTTTTTCTTATTAAACTGTCAGTTCCGAAATACGTTGACGTTTCAGTTGCAAATAACTTTGTTTCGTACACACTGTTTCACCAAATCTATTAATTCATTCGTACCTTCCTCGTTGCCATACTGTATCCCCTCCGATAGATCCCAGGTACGGGTAGTTTATCGTCTCTTAATACAATGTTCATTTTCGGTTGATTTGTACGAAGAAATTTCATTACCGGAAGTAACTGATTTTGGTGCCTTTTAGGTTTCCCTAATTCTAAAGTACATCAATAACAGAGTTTATGGATTTCATTTTGAAAATCAGTTTTGGAGTTCGCTGACCTTGCTTGCTAATGGTATATGCCGTTTTAATGACGGTGTTTGCATCGTTTTCTCCAATAGACCTACGCACATAGATTTCGCCTTTCCCACTACGTCGATGTTGGAATCAGCTGGCAGGTGTACGACAACATTAGTTTTGATACTTTTTTGCAAAACTTTGTCAACCTGTTCCTCAAGGAGTTTGTTACGAGCTTCTGGATATAAAACTTTCGCTATAATCTGGCCGTAATTTGCTTTCAGTTCTGTTAATTCTGAATAAAGAAGCTGAAAGTCAGATTTCGAAACAAGCTATTTTGTGAGTTCTCTATTTTTTTTCGTCGAGAAGGTATTGAGACGATTTGGCCAGGGAATTCGGCGTTAGAGCGAGAGGGAAGATATTGTTGTTGTTCGCGTGCCATTGCGGAAGTGTGTGTCATCTTGGTTATCAGTTTTGTGTATTTGGGGTTTGTTTTGAGATGAGGTAATTTGTAATTTTGGTTTTCAGTGGTTTGTGTGTTTAGTGTAATTTGGATTGAGATGATGTAATTTGGGTGGTTGTTTATTTTTGTTATCTATTATGTGGTTGATGGAGCATTGGTCATTGGTATGGTGATATGAATTTGTTGGGGGTATATTTTTTTTGCAGTTTGCTGGCGATGGTGAGGATGGAGGGGGATCGGGGATCGGGGATAGGGGAATGGGGTATTGGGATATTGGGTGGGTTGTGAAATTGTCATCTGAAATTGTTTGGCAGTCAAGGTTGTGGTTGCTTTGTTGAGAGTGAGTCAAGGCCAGGGGGATTTGTATATATTTTATATGAACAGCTGGGGTAGGTTAATTGTCGGAGGGATCGGGAAACGGGAGTGATGTTCTATGAGAGTAGAATTAAAGAATTTGACGTAAGGGGGATTTCAAAGCGGTCAAAAAATCATATCAAAAATCGTTGAATCAAGTTCAAGTTCACTTTCAAACCCATAGAATGACTGTTCCAAGCATTAAAAAAAGACAGGGCTGTGGAATTGTTGGTTGAAAAAGTAAAGAAAAAAGACTTTGAATGAGAGAATGTTTTGGTGTGAAAGTTTAAAAGATGGACACAAGTTTTGTGTCTGCACACAAGGTTGGAAAGAGTTTTCATTCGGTGACGTTACCATAATTGATAACATTTTAGAAGTATATCAACACCAGAAGATGGAAATCGAACACTATTGTCAGAATCTTATATGGTGAATTGGCAAGCAAAATGCAAATCATAAAATTTAGGAATATTGAGAAAGGTCAACATATAAAATTAGAAGTTATTGAAGGTAATATAACGCTAATGGGAACAGTAGACCCTACTTGTAGGAAAAGGTCAAGAACTAATTACTTTTTGCCAGATTGTTTGTTTGCTGATGAAACCGATTGGGAATTTGCTACAGTCATACTGATTGATGATAAAATGAATGAGGAAAAGAAGCAAGAGAGAAGGAAATTATTGAACGAGAACAAGACAAGATCACTTTTAGAATATCAAACAGTGATTAAAAAGTGTGAAATAAATAATAATAATTTTAATTTGGAAGAAGAATATGAAAATTCTTCGGTCTAAGGTGTAAAATATAAAATCATTTATCGTTTGGCGTTCAGTAGTTATTCAACAAAAAAGCAATAATGTTGGCTGCATCCATAAGTTTTTTATTATTTATTGCGGCATCCTTTGCTGCGCCATCATCATCAAGAGTGTTATTAAATAATAGCAATTCATCCAATCTAGAATTTGAAATTGTTTTACCAAATTATGATCGTGTACAAATAGATCTAACATTTATTCTTTTAAAATATCAAATTAATCCAGAGTTAAACACAACAACAACAACTGCTATTAGTACTACAACCTCATCATTAATAACAGATCCGAACGAAGACATTGCGAAAGATGTTGAGACAATAAAATATTTGAGTGTGGAAGAAGCTGTAGAAGCATTTAGGCAAGACTTGATATGAAAGGAATTGAACATTGCTGGTTACATCATGTTCTTACGATAGCAATTTTGAAAAGAAATCATTGGTAATCAAATGTCTTGAATACCGCGAGTACGAAACTGAAAGAATTTTAAGTAGTGGAGAAATAGAGCATATAACTAAGTATGATACAGAATATAAATCTAATTATGAAGCACTGGATATGCGAAAAGCAAAACAAACATTTAATATGAATATAACTTAAGGGAATATTTTTTTAATAAAACAAAATTTTTTTTTCGAAAAATAATAATTATGTTTTTTATTTATTCATCATTGATTAAATCAATAAAGCCCTCCAACACATTTGTTATTTTACATTTAGGTTAGGTTAGGTTTGATGGATTGACGTAGAGTGTGAAACAAACTACGCCACACTTAGGTCAGTATAGATCCATTGTGATGCCCAAGGAGTGAAGCTTCCCCATTCGTGAACTCTATGGGTTCTCAAACCAACCCGATGCATTTATAAATTTGGTAATCTTATTTACCGATACATTTGAAAGTTCTTCTAAGTCTTGGAAGAAATATTTCCTTAGTATTTTGAATCTAAGGTGGTAGAGTCCTGGATAATGGCACAAGAGGTGAGGTGTATCTTCGTGTACGTCCTCATTGCCACAGCCTCTACATATATCTTCCTCGCTAATTCCCAATTTCTTTGTGTGATAACGTAAAAAGTTGTGTCCAGTTATTATCCCCACTAAACCAGATAAGATATATCTGTTGAATTGTAGGACTTGCTCTGTACGATTTTTATCATAGAGCGGCCAGAGTTTTCTTGTAATTATACAGGATGATCTTCATCTACTATTTGCTATGGCAATCTCTTTATTTCTAACTTCTAGGTTCAGGTTGCAGGGTGGTGTTTTAACTGACGGGTCAGCTCGTTCAGGATTTAGAGCTGAACCCTCCCTTGCCAGCTCGTTAGCCTTCTCATTTCCTGAAACACCATTATGTCCGGGTACCCATCAGAGCTTTGCATTGTGTTACGTACCAAGAACCTGTAGCTCTTCGCGACAGCAGCGCACAAGCTTCGATTTTATTTGCGTGGCGGAAATCGCTTTTATCGCTGCCTGGCTGTCAATGAAAAATGTAATATCATCTGGTGGTATAGCTTTCATTGCATCGTCCCGGATAGCAGTTGCCACCGCCAAGACCTCCGCTCGAAAAATACTGCTATAGTCTGGAGGCCGAATTGACTTGTTCAAATTGAGTTTTTCAGAAAAAATCCCTGCAGCTACTCCCACGTCCATCTTGGATCCGTCCATCAATCGATGGAATTTTGAATTGCGGTATTTTCCTCTTGTTAGTAAATATTGTCAGCTCCGTTTTTAGTGGATTCATTGCGAGTCCACTTCTTTTAGTCCAGTTGCTGACTATCTTAAGGACGCCTTCCATTTGGTCGCTTAGGGTTGGAAGGAATTTACCCGTGGCCAGTAACGCCACATCGTCTGCGTACGCTACGGTCTTAACTCCACTGAATCTAAGTTTTATTAGTACTTCATTTAGCACAATAACCCAGAGTAGAGGAGAGAGAACACCTCCTTGCGGAGTGTCTCTACCAGCTGATACTTTTAGTCTCGCATCACCTAGTTCTGAGTTTATGTACCTATTTCTTAGCATGGAAACTTTCCATCTGATTAGAGTGTCCTCAATATTCAGGTTTTTTAAGGCACCTTCGACTGAATCTGCTGTGACATTATTAAAGGCACATTCAATGTCTAAGAATGCAGCCAGGGTGTACTCTTTATCATTCAATGATTTTTCAGTCGTACTGACAACACTATGAAGTGCAGTTTCAACACTTTTACATTTCGTATAAGCATGCTGTGCTGGAGATATGATACTGGGGTTCAGCCTGCTGCGAATGTGTATGTCAATAAGTCTTTCAATGGTTTTCAGAATAAAGGATGTGAAGCTTATTGGTCTAAAGTCACCAGCGCAGGTATGACAAGCTTTACCTGCTTTGGGGATGAAAACTACCTTAACTTCCCGCCATTCCTTTGGTACATGACCCCATTCAATGCTACTAAGGAACAGTCTTTTTAGAAACGGCATTATGTCTTTTTTGGCTGTTTGTAGCATTATCTTGAAAATTCCTTCCGTGCCTGGGGATTTGTACGGTAAGAAGGAGCATATTGCCCACTCAATTTTTTCTTCCGTAACCAATTCAGACGGCGCTATTTCGTGTCTACTACTGCTGCTGCCAGGGATGTCATCTCTAACTACTATGTATCCTGGAAAATGAGCACCCAGTAGAGATTCTAATGTCCTTTCATTGGAGTCAGTCCAATTGCCAGACGTGTCTTTTAGGGAGCCTAACGCTACCGGCACTTTGGAAAGAACCCTTCTGAGCCTTGCTGATTCAGCGCTTAGAGCGCTGTGTCTCTGTTTTGAATTTGAATTTTCTTTGACTGGATTTACAAATTTCCCAGTCTTCATCTAACCTTGTTCTTTTAGCCATATTGAAAAGTTTCCTAGTTTCTTTCCTAATGTTAGACAGTTCTTTAGACCACCATGGAGGTGTGTTCTTTTGTTTCCTTGCCCGCAGCGGACAGGCATTTTGGATAGACTTTACCCAATATTTTTGATAATATTGACGTTGCCTCGTCAACTTCTATAGGTCCATTAAAAGTGTGGTCCTGTAGATTCACTTTCATTCTATTAACCTCCCTACTAAAAAGATCCCAGTAAGTCTTCCTAGGGTTTCTATATAGTTTAAGCAATTCTTTCCTGATTTTTAGGGTGAATTCTATCGTCCTATGGTCGGAGAAGGTTTCTTTTTTCAGAACCTTCCATTCCTCTATTTCTACACTTTTGGAGTTACTAATGACTGTAACGTCAATAACCTCTTGTCTATTTCTAACTACAAACGTTGGTTCGTTACCTTTGTTACCTACTAATAGGTTATGTTCGATTAAAAATTCGAAAAACAACTCACCTCGTTTGTTGATGTCTTTACTGCCCCATTGGAAGTGATGGGAGTTAGCGTCGCATCCCATCAGTATATCCCACTTTTCCTGCTCTATTTTTCTGACGAGTGATACATTAAGTTCAGGGGGTGGTCCCTCTGTCGCATTAAATCGCATGTACACAGATGAGACAATCACTGGAGGAAAGCCTTTCCTTTCATATTCAACCACTGTATTGTCAAAATCGCTGTATGCAGATAGAAAGAAAAGTTTTATTTGTTTTCTAGCTACGATACATGTTCTATATTTTTTATTCGAGTTTACCTCTGTCGTTTTATGCAATACCAGATCTTTGGCATGTAGACCCATACCCAGGGTTCTTGTATAAGGGCGATGTCTATGTGTCTAACTCCCATGAGGTAAACGAGGTTTGCGCTGGCAGCTTTACTGTGGTGAAGATTTATTTGCACAATCTTAATCATTAATTGTTAACACCACCTACCTCTTTCTTTCCTTTAGTGCCAGCTGTCCCCGCGAAAGGCCTAATTTTGCATCGGGTTATACCAATACGCACCTTATAATTTATGGCTCGCAGTAATGGCATCGAACGGTGGTTGAGCAGTAACACAACCTCCGTTCCTTCCTCCGTATGTTCACCCATTTCTAAAACTTCCCAGTTACGGCTAAGTATTTCCGTATTGGGATGCTGAAGGTTTCTCTCCAGTCCGTCTTTTGGGATGTAAGGACCCGGTATGAGTAAACGCCCTCTGAGTCTGGTTAGCTTTACTAACTCCTGCCGTTCGATTAATCGAAGTTCGGCGTTCGGCCATGGGGCTTCCGTTTTTCCGATGAATTCCTTAAGCCATGTGAGAGTGAACTCATCTTCACATGTCATCACTTTGAATCCCCTTACGGTGGTTAGCTGTCCGAAATGTGGGATTGAACCTGCGCATTCTTCTGTCCCATAGATCGCTTCGGTTTGGTTGCTTTGGTAGGTTTCCTAGTGTTTGTAGTTTTGGAGACGTCCGGATTAGCCTCCCCAAGTGGGGGAGAGGTTCTCACAATTTCCTTGCATGATGAGCTATTGCTCAGGATGTTCGTTGGATTTGAGTTCTACTCCTTTACTCTCCAATGAACTTCCTCCCTCCTCTCTAGACCCGTACAAGTTAACGACTTGAAGCAGAGTTCAGAGAATCCCCGGTTTGGTTCGGAAGTGCTTCAATCTCGCATGTCGTTTTCAGGGTTTCTGGATTGCCTCCGTCTGGCCGGTAAGTGGTCTCCGTACTCATTTCGCATGATGAGCTATGGCTCAGGATGCTTGATGCGTTCGGGTTCTTCTTTCCAGCTACCTGTTAAACTACTTCACCTTCCGCCAAACCTGTACAAGTTAAAGACTTGTTGCAGTGTCTGTTCCGAGCTTAGTAGATTCTTCGTTGACTTCAGTTGTCCTTTGGCCCCTAGTTGCGTCCGTCTCGTTTTTGGGGTTTGTGGTCTGTCTTTTCCTGCCTAAGATGAATTCCCCATCACCCTCTCACATGATGAGCTATGGCTTAAGATGCTCGAGGATGATGAATCCTTTTTCTCGGCTCCCAGAGATACTTCATTCTTCACCAGACCCGTACAAACTAAAGGCTTGATGTAACGTCTGGGTGATGGATTTGGTATACTCTCGGCTGGATTAGACTGACCTTCTGCCCTAGTCTTGTCTTGTTCTGAATTATTCGATGATATCGATTTCACCGATCAAAGGGGTCGGCGGCCCCATCGAATCTTCTTCGCTCATACACACCGCGGAAACTGCGTTAACCGGAGGGCAAGCTACCGGCGTGTAATCTGTTCCGAGCATCTCCTTCAGGTATGCATGTGCGTTGAGTAGCCTTTGTTTGTTTTTGTCATTTAGTTCGTTCCATGTCTTTGTACCCAGTCTCCTAATCGTCAGTTTACAGTTTGCAATCCCTCTGCGTCTTGAGCTGGCTGACAATCCTGAGAGTGCCGAGCTAGCAACGGAACATCTGTTACTGTCATCGAGAAGCAGGCTACCAGCGTCAATCGTAGCATTGCTTTCTGCACAAGAGTCAGAGGAATTTAGGAGACGGTTTTCGACCTCATCGGTTAGGTTTCGTTTTGTTGTATTTTTGTTGTTGTTGTTGTTCATGTTTGAGTCCCACGAGTAAGGGGGAGGAACTGTCCATCTGCACTCACCCCCTGTATGCAGATAAGACAGGGTTAATTCGGAGGGTGCCTGACCTCCGAATACTCCGTTCGCGACTGAGCTATTTTGGGCGGGCTCTCAGCCAGGTTGATTCTCGGCACGGGTCGTATAACACCTTAATCCAGGCCGGGGGAATAATTGGAGGGGGAGAAAAGAATGAATGGGAAAAGATTGGGTTAGGATGACTACCCTTTAGTTTCAGGACTCCTCTGGGGGAAGTCCCCGAGAGTCATTGACCTTACTTGGCCCCTATTTTACATATAATTACTTCGTTAACAAATGGTCTGTAAATTCTATTTTTATAATTAACCCACATTATTAGACCTTCAACATTATTATTATTAGACAATCGAACAAGATATCCTACACTAAATGTTTTATCGAACAATATTGCCAACTTTAAATTTTCCTCTTGGAGCAATTTTTATTCAACTGTAAACAGAAGACAATAGTTCTTTTACATTTTTCTTAGTGACATCAACTGGTCGCATTTTTTATAGTTCTATGTTTAGAGTGATTATATTGTAATATGCGAGCTACGGCTCGAGTAGATAAAACAATATTCTGTGAATTTTATTTCTTTATTTTCTAGTCTATAGAACAATTCAGGTTCACACTATACTATTCTTCGCAATTCTTTTCTTACAAGGTCTCTGTCCTCTCAAATCACTTTATCTCCTTTCGATTACTTAATTCACAAATCCAAACTAATTGCTTCTTCTTGTTAAATCTCAACTTTCAATTTATCACAAAATTACAACTTCGCCCATTATCACTTTTCTAATCTCTTCGCCACAGTTTAGAAACTACTGCTTCTTTCTCAATCGCCATCTGTCCTTATATAGCAGAAGTTTCTGATAGCCAGAAACTTCTAGCAAATTCTTCGACCACTGGAACAAGAGAAATTCTGATGTAATAATTCTTGCAGTTATAATTCCCTTTTATCCCTGATATTATCCGTCTCTTTCGTTGACATGAGCTGTGGAGACTTCGTCCCAGACACGAACCTCGAATGAAAGGACAGTTCGAACCAAAATTCTGCCAGAATGAAAAGTCACTTCGGAATTTGTTGCATCATACTTTTAGGAGGAGCAGTTATTATTATACTACACTGCCCCCTTCTTAGACGTGTTCGTCCCGAACAAGTGCATCCTCATTTCGGCCATTGTATCGACTCAGTCGGTCCACATGAACCACTTTCATTTTGGCCCTCGGTCCTCGCTGGATGCGGAAGACAACATCGTTAATGCGGGTTACTATTCTGTAGGGACCTTCCCAGTTCCGCTGTAATTTAGGTGATTTCCCCTTTTGGCGATGGGGATTATACAGCCACACCAGATCTCCTTCCTGGAATCCTGACGTTTTTGCCTTGGCATCATACCTGGTCTTCATGCGGTCGCTCGTCATCTTAATGGCTTCTGGCCCTTTGGTGTATGTCCCTAAGCCTTTCCCTAAGGTCCGCCACGTACTCTTCTTCATTTCTGGGCTCATTGGTAGGAGATCCAAATTTCACCTCACTGGGTAAACGAGCTATTCCACCAAATAAGATTTCGAACGGCGTATGTCGAGTAGTGCTATGCACGGCACTTCTATAGGCCATCAAAAACAAGGGAATCTGCCGGTCCCAATCCCGTTGGTAGTCACCTACGACCTTCGAGAGATGTTCGTCCAAAGTCCTATTGAAACGCTCCACCATACCGTCCGACTGTGGATGAAGCGGGGTTGTCCTTGTCTTTTTGATTCCGAGTAGTTGACACATCTCTTGGAAGATTCTTGACTCGAAGTTCCGCCCTTGGTCAGAATGCAATTCCAAGGGCACACCGAATCTGCTAACCCAATTGTAGACGATCTGCTCCGCCACGGTTCTGGCTTCCTGGTTAGGGATCGGAAACGCTTCCGGCCACTTACTGAAGTAGTCCATCACTACGAGTATATACCGATTACCATTGTCGGTTTCCGGAAAGGGCCCTGCGATGTCAATGGCGATTCGTTCGAAAGGTGCTCCCACGTTGTATTGGTGCATCTTACCTCGAGTTTTGATTCTCGGACCCTTGCTAGCTGCACACACGTCGCATTTTCTGCACCAGTCTTCGATATCTTCCTTCGCTTTTAACCAATAAAAACGTTCTCGTACCTTTTCTAGCGTCTTATTCACTCCCAAGTGGCCTCCGGTCGCCCCGCCATGCATTTCCTGTAACACCTCCTTGACCCTCGTCCGCGGTACGACGAGCTGGGAATCCCTTCCGTCGGAGGATTCCCATTTTCTTCTCAGAACACCTTCTTGGACATGGAGGGAGTCCCACTGCACAAAATATGCCTTTAAGGTCGGGCTTCTGTGAGAGATGTCCTGATGACCAGCCGGCGATAGGTTCGGCTCTCATTCTTTGGATGGAAACCAGCTCCCGTTCTTCCTGACGCGCACAATGTTTACAATCCGTTCTGCATGGTCTCCGGGACAGTGCATCCGCATTAGAGTGGAGCCTTTCTTTACGATGCTGTATTTCGTAGTCGTAGATTTGCAGCCTTTCGATCCATCTTGCGACCTGACCCTCAGGACTCTTGAACTGTAATAGCCATTTTAAGGCTGCATGGTCTGTGCGAAGAACGAACTTCCTCCCGTAGAGGTATTTGTTAAAATGCTTCGTAGCCAGGATAAAGCTAGAAGTTCTCTCCTTGTCACGCAGTAGTTCCTTTCTGGCTTAGAGAGCACCTTGCTAAAGTACGCAACCACCTTCTCTTGGCCGTCATGCACCTGGGAGAGTACGGCTCCTACCCCGACATTACTAGCATCTGCATCCACAATGAACGTTTCCCCGGGAGTGGGGTAAGCCAGTATCGGGGCATCGCATAGCCGTTGTTTAAGTGCCTTGAAGCTCTTCTCACACTCAATTGACCATTTGAATTGTTTTCCCTTTTCCGTCAACTGGTGCAGGCTCTTTGCGATCCCGGCAAAATCCTTCACGAACCGTCTGTAGTAGGTGGCTAGGCCCAGGAAGCTCCTTAGTTGGTGTTTATCCTTGGGGACTGGCCAGTTTTTTACCGCTTCGACCTTCTCTGGATCGGTTCTCACTCCTTTCGCTGAAATTATGTGCCCCAGGCACTTGACTTCCGCTCTAAACAGGGCGCACTTCTTGGGGTTGAGGTTCAGGTGGGCACTTCGAAGCCTTTGCAACACATCCCTTAGATTGTCTCGGTGTTGCGCAAACGTTTTTCCTACGACGATGACATCATCCAAGTATACCAAACAGGTTTTCCATGTCAACCCTTGCAGGACACATTCCATCAAAGTCGCCGGAGCATTGCACAGCCCGAATGGCATTACCGTGAATTGCCATAGCCCATTTCCTGCGGTGAAGGCGGCTTTCTCAAGGTCTTCTGGATGGATCTGTACCTGCCACTAGCCACTCTTCAAGTCGAGAGTGGAAAACCATCGGGCTACTGATAGTGTGTCTAGCGTGTCGTCAATCCGTGGCAGAGGATAGCTGTCTTTCTTGGTGACGTAATTCAGCTGCCGATAGTCCACGCAGAACCGCGTGCTGCCATCCTTCTTCTTAACCAGTACAACCGGTGATGCCCACGGACTTTTGGAACTTTCAATCAGACCTTCTTTCTCCATTGCCGACACCATCTCTGCAACTTCTGCCTGCTTTGCCAATGGAAGGCGCCTAGCAGGCTGACGAATTGGTCTAGTATCACCAGTGTCTATTCGATGTTGTACCAGGTGTGTTCGGCCGTATTCTCCGTCCTGTGAGGCAAATACATCAGCGTACTCATTGATAAGATTCTCTGCCATAGTTCGCTGCTCCTGATTCAGCTCACTGGACTGGAGAATCGTCTCTCTCGTTTCCGCTGTCCAAGGTGATGGGAGAGGTTTTGGAGCATCACGTTCAGATATTGTTGCGACGGCGGTAATCGGCGTGCATTTTCCAGTCACCTCCCCTCGCCTTAGTTTCACAGTGTGTGGTCTTGCGTTCAAAACTCTTACTGGAACCATGGTGTTCTTTGGTTCGACTAACGTCTTCCCCACGATGTAGTCTTGAGAATTCTTCTCTGGGTCTGGTTCTACTATGCAGAATCTGTGGCTCCCAAGATCACCTTCCACCTTCGTCCAAATGATTGTCTCTGAAGACGGCGGCAAAACTTCGTCTTTGCTGATGACTGTCCTGAGAGTTACGGCATTCTCGTTTCCGTACACCATCGGAATCTCCACATTTCGGTACCTCAGTACTTGCATCCTGATGTCCAAGATTACTTCATTTGCTTTCATGAAGTCTATTCCGATGATGCACTCGTCGCATATATCTGCCACCAGAAACGCATGGGAGAACGTCAGTCCCGCCAGAGTAATCGTAAGACGAACTTCTCCAAACACCTTCGCCATTTCCCCTGTTGCAGTCTTCAGGCAGTAGCTGTTGGTGTTGCGCAGCCAGGAGCTTCTGACGATATCTCTTCTTACAATGGAGGCAGTGTCACCTGTGTCGATGGTGGCTACGCACTTTTTCTTGTTGATTAGTGCCTCCACTGTCAGGCTCTTGTTACCCCGTTTTGTTTGCGAAACTTGAATGGTGGTCCTGGGGGCCTCGATTCCAGTAACCAACTTCTGCCCCGCGAAGATGGTCCTTACGCATTTCCCGACTGCTGGTTTTGGGAGTCTTCACCGCCAGATGCTTCCTCTCTGCTTCTCGTACTTCCGCAATGTGGACAATTTCCTCGTCTAGGTGCACTTCTGCACTGCCGTTGTAGGTGTCCGGTTTGGTTGCAATTCCAGCAACGGATTTGACTTCCGCGAGCTTTGTCTTCATCATTGACGGCTGTTCTCTGGCATGGGCATTCCACGACGGACATTTCCCTGACACGGTGTATTCCCTGGTATGCTTGGTCCGCAGCCTTCATTGACAAAGCGAATGCCAATGCCTCGGGGAGTGTTCGCTTTTCAGCCATCCTTACAGCCATTTGCAGTTGTCTGTCCTCTATGGCCTGAATAAAAGCTTCTACCGCCATTTCGTTGATAAGCTCCTCACCGGCTTTAGGGTATGAAAGATGGGTTAGTCACTCTATATCCGCCTGCAACTGTTGGAGCGTTTCCCCCTTTTCTGGACTCGACTACGCAGCTGAACCCTGTACACCTGCTGCATGTGTTCATCCCCAAACCGTATCTCGATAGCCTGAACCAGAGAGTCGTAATTCTGCTATTTATCTTCCGGGATGGTCTGCAAGAGCTCCGCAGCTGGACCCCTCAGTGCAAGTGTGAGTGCAATGGACTTCTCTTCATCGTCCCAGCTATTGGTCATTGCAGTCGCTTCGAATTGCCTTTTATAAATTGGATATGATGTTTGACCATCGAAGATAGGAGGCTGCATCTCCTTTCTTCTCAGACCGTCAGTGGAATATTCCCGTGCTTTCTGTCTCTTCACGTTGCTGAGTTCCTTAGTGAGATTTTCAACTTGTTCTTCTACTTTTTCGAACTGAGTCTCTATTTTCCCGAACTGAGTTTCATGCTTCTCAAAGTTTTCATCGAATCTAGTTTCGAGTTGCGTCTCGACCTTCTCGATTTTCTCTTCGATCGCTACGAATTTAGATTCCAAGTTCCTGTTTTGTTCATCAAGTTTGCTTTCCAGAGCATCTAGAGAATTCTTTTGTTCGTCCAGCTTAAGTTCTAGAGAACTCTTTTGTTCGTCCATTGCTTTCTTTTGTTCATCCATTGTTTTCTTTTGTTTATCCAGCTTAAGTTCTAGAGAATTCCTTTGGTCGCCCATTGCTTTCTTTTGTTCGTCCATCGCTTTCTTTTGTTCATCCAGCTTAAGTTCTAGAGAGTTCTTTTGATCGTCTATTGCTTTCTTTTGGTCATCGAGCTTAAGTTCCAGAGACTTCTTTTGGTCTTCCATTTTTTTCCTTTGTTCGTCCATGACTGACTTAAGTTGTAGGAGCAGACTTGTTATATCCGGGTCGGCTACTGTACTTGCTGGTTCCTCTCCCACGTCAAACTCTACGTCGTGCGGATTTTCACCTTCCTGCGTTACTGCTTCTTCCAGACGAATCAGTAGGGCATCTTTTCCCCCAGTTGTGTCGAGATTCCGCTTACTGAGTTCTGCCTTTAGTTGAGTTATAGTTAGTTTTCCCAATTTGCGACCCATTTTGCGCAACTAATTAACGCAACACAGAAATCGATTTTCTTTTTTTTTTTTTGCTTGTGCAATTGCACACCACGGAAATAGTTATTCACAGAATAAGTTTTATCCCACTTCTGACACCAATGTAATATGCGAGCTACGGCTCGAGTAGATAAAACAATATTCTGTGAAATTATTTCTTTATTTTCTAGTCTATAGAACAATTCAGGTTCACACTACACTATTCTTCGCAATTCTTTTCTTACAAGGTCTCTGTCCTCTCAAATCACTTTATCTCCTTTCGATTACTTAATTCACAAATCCAAACTAATTACTTCTTCTTGTTAAATCTCAACTTTCAATTTATCACAAAATTACAACTTCGCCCATTATCACTTTTCTAATCTCTTCGCCACAGTTTAGAAACTACTGCTTCTTTCTCAATCGCCATCTGTCCTTATATAGCAGAAGTTTCTGATAGCCAGAAACTTCTAGCAAATTCTTCGACCACTGGAACAACAGAAATTCTGATGTAATAATTCTTGCAGTTATAATTCCCTTTTATCCCTGATATTATCCGTCTCTTTCGTTGACATGAGCTGTGGAGACTTCGTCCCAGACACGAACCTCGAATGAAAGGACAGTTCGAACCAAAATTCTGCCAGAATGAAAAGTGACTTCGGAATTTGTTGCATCATACTTTTAGGGAGCGTAGTTATTATTATGCTACAATATGCATGAACCAAATCGTTTAAAATCGATAGCCCTTTGTAGTTACCATTAAAACTGATTTCTTTCCACATCTTCTCCTTAAGGGTTCGATTTAATCGTTCAACAATTGATGCTTTTACATTACTATATGTCGAATAATGATTAATATTATGCGTCTTCATTAAATCCAGAAAGATTTTATTGAAAAACTCTTTACCATCGTCGGTTTGTAGATTTTTTGGTGTTCTACGGGAACTGTCAAAAATTGATTTTATAGCTAATGTAGCAGATGACGACATCTTATTTTTCAGAGGAACTGTCCACGCATACTTTGAAAAAGTAGCGATCACTGTCATTATGTAGTTATACCCATTGTTCTGTTTACTGTAAGGTATCATTTCTACCAAGACTGCTTGCCACAAGTCATCAAACCCCCTAATTACAACTCGACGTCTGATGAAATTTCTTCGTGCAGGCCTATGCAATTCTTTAACAACATTTCTCTTACTCATATTGCAATGGAATGAATAAAAAAACAAAGCTTGCTGAAGCTTGTTTTATTTACTTTAATTTTTCATACAATGACATCAATTTCTTAAGTCTAGTCATTTTATATTCTATCGTATAACATGCAAAAGTATCAGGACCATCCTTGCATAATTTTGATGACCAAGGACAGTTTACAAAATGACAGCCATGATCAGATGTTGTGCGAGACACGTTCTCAAATTTCCTTAGAAAGGAAATACATCCTATAATCTCCTGGTAATGTTCCTCTAGTAGAGTGTATTGATTGGTTTTGTGAACTGTAAAATCTCATTGAAAATCAAAGAAGTGTTTATGTTACACATTTTTGCTATAAATTTCCAAATGCGTACTGATAGATTTTCATAATCAATTTTTTAAATTGGTGGAAATTGCATATTTTTCTTTTCTGCTATATTGGGATTACTTTTATTATATTCGTCGTACTTTTTGAGGATATCAAGAAAATAGTTCTTAAATTCATTCAACGGATTGAGTGCATTCAAGTTTTGTTCATCAATGTATGACTTCAATGTTTTAGCGTTGTTTTCTAATTTCTTATCGATGGCAAGAAGGTAATTTTTTAATACTTCATTCGTTTGATTATCGACATAGCTTTTTGTTGTTACGTCATCTTTGTCAGTGGGTTCCTTAATGTTTTTCAAAGCTTTATGCTCACCATCAAAATATCCACTCGGATGCAGTTTTAACGTTTTCGTAGTTTCAGTATTTATGGTCTCCATGAGTGCATTAAAATTACTATCAACATACTGTAAAAGAATAAATATTGATTTATCTTGAAAGTCAATATTATCATCAATATATTCCTTGTCGGCCGCATGGTGTAGCGTAGTGGGATCCCAATATTATCTATGCATTTTCCTTCAATATTAAAATTACCATTCGGTAGTAGTTTAAATCCTTCACCGGGAGGTCCTTGAGGACCAACTATTGGTCCAAACTTATCGACACTCATTCTGTTAAATAATGATGTGCTTGTCAATAATTTTGGTTAATAAATGATATTTGATTCACGCAGCTCTACGACAATTGAGTTTATCTCATTTTGATGATTATTATTGCCGGCTCTTTGAGAGTCAATAAAAAGTCTTAGTCTATCTACGAATTCATTGGGATCATCCCAATAGATATAATCAATAGGATTATTTGAGTATATCATGTTAGATGAATTACTGTATGCTTTACCAATTTTCCTTTTGAAAGCTCTAGTAATTTCCCTACCATCTTTCGGAGATCGTTCTTGAATTAAAGTTCGAATAATTTGCTTATACTTTTGACCACTGTTGCCTTTAATTTGTTCGTTACTATCAAAGTGTTTCATATGCACATTTGTTTTTTGTAATATTTTCTGATACTGATTCAAATCGTCATTATTATACTTGACTTTTCGTGGATTTTTGCGGAAAATTATCTCATAAAGACCATCTGTGCCCTTGAAGATTTCGTCATCAATAACGAAATCATTTTGGTCGTTGATTAGAAAACTTGATCTACCTAATTTCGTTGAATTTGACTGTACATCGAAATAGGGACCATAGATTTTGTCACGATTCGCATCTAATGGTGTTGATCGATTGAGGGGGTACTTTGATCAAGATTATCGCTATTGAAATTTGTAGGTGTTCTAAATGATCATTTGTCGGGTAGAAATGATTCTGGAGAAGTAAATTCAACACTCTCCTTTAAATTATGACTTTCTTTTAATGGTGATGACGAGCTATGAAAATGTAACCGTCGTCGTTTACGTTTCATCGTTTCATTTGTATCTTTCGCTGTATCGGTATTTCGAGTGTTGTCACTTTTGACATTTTTCACGATTTCTTTTATGGGTTCAACTATTGGTTTAAAAGTACGTTCAAATTCTGTTTCTTTCATAATTCTTCCAGTCTTGAGGAGTGTATACTTTTTCTGCAATTCTTTCTTAGTTTTTATAAGATCTTTAAGTATATTTTCATCGACGTGCATATTTTTTTTTTTAAAGACAGGGTGTCAAACAGGGGCGATTTCAAACAGGGGCAGTTTCAAACAGGGGCGGTTTAAAACAGAGGCGGTTTCAAACAGGGCGGTTCCAAAAAACAGAGTCTGTTCTAAACAGGACGGTTTCAAACCAGATGTAATCATATGAATAGATGTTTAATGACTGAATAGCTTTACAAAGAAACTATTTCCTTAAATTATTTTCTATACCGCCCTTTCTCTATATTGCTATCTTTATTGATGACCTAGAACCCATACGCATCCTTCCAGCATTTGGAACATAGCTGCTTTAATTGACTAAATGTCATATCTAAATTTATATGATCATTGTGTATATGTTTAAGATTAAGTTCATCTTGTTCAAAAAGAATTATATAGTTTGCATTGTCTCGAATTAAATGCTTTGGTATATGTGTATAAGATTGACACAAGTAGAAACTATCCACTCCATTATGTCGTCCCATACAGAAATAATCCCTGATATTATCTTGTTTATCACAGGCTACATCATCAAATATAAATATCGAATTTCGTTTCGCTTCGAAAGGTGACATAATTTCACAATTATTTGAAAATTCGCTGTATCCCATTTCTTTGATAGATTTTATTATTTTTCTCAAGTATACATACTTTGGTTGATGTAGAGACTTCGAATATATGTAAAGGTTTTAAAATTTTAAACCATGGGGATCTAGAAGAATGCTCAACATGACATTTGTTTTTCCACAATTTGATGGACCCCCAATGATCCCTCGAATACTATTCGGAAATAATGGTCCGTTTTTCTTTTTTTCTCCAATTTTTCTACTCGTATCGAAATTCTTAACATTAATGATATCTGGTTGCTTTATAGACCTCATTTTACTGACTGAAATAGATCAGTATAAAACATTATGTTTTATAGTCAATCAGTTCATAATTGATTATCGAGTGAATCACATCAGTGGCAAACATTCATTCCAGGGATACGGACTAGTGAATTCCATAATTAATAAATTACCATTTGAATTACATCTTCCATCGTATAATTTTTGTGGTTCCGGAACTAAGCTAAATGAACGACTCGCAAGAGGAGATCGAGGAATTAATCAATTGGATGAAGCGTGTATAATAAAAACTTGTGCGATAGACATATTGCAGATAAAATTTTAACCGAAAAGGCTTGGCAAAGAGTAAAAGCTAAAGATTCATCAGTATCGGAAAAAGTAAATAATCTGTTGATAACGAATATTATGAAGGCTAAAACTAAGCTTGATATGGGGATACAAAATATTAAGACTGGAAAACAAAAAAGTCGTCATCATGCAAAAAAGTTAATTTATTTAAAGGAGCAGTTAAGGGGGCAAGAATTGCTATAAGGAAACCTAGAAATGAGGACTGCTCCGAAATTGTAGGAGCTGCCTTTAAGGCAGCTAAACATGTTCTTAGAAATAAATGAAAGAATATTACAGTTCCACGGATAATACCATTACCAAAAATTTATGGCTTCTTACCATTGTTACCTATCTTTGCTGGACTATCAGCGATTGGATCTCTATCTGAAGGAACTGCTGCAATAGCCAAAGCAGTAAGGGATACAAGAGTTGCTAAGCAACAAATAGAAGAGAATAAAAGACATAACCAAGCCATGGAAGGAGTGAAAATTAAGAATGGTAAAGGACTTTATCTACAACCATATAAGAATGGATTGGGGCTTTTTCTAAAACCATCAGATTCAAAAAACTATTAGAATCACTACCCAATCGTCCCCTATCAAATATTGACATTACAAACTTTGGAAAGGAAAACATAGCACATTTTCGTGGTGGTTTCACATTACCAGTAAAACCTTTAGTGAACGAATGTGGTGTAATTAATTTAGATGATGAATGCGGACCGGGCACTCATTGGGTAGCATACACTAAGAAGAACAATAGCATTAAATACTTTGACAGTTTTGGTAACTTAAAGCCACCTATTGAAGTTGTCAAATATTTAGGCAAATATATAAATTACAACTACAACACCTGTCAAAATTTTAATACCTACATAAGTGGTCATTTATGTTTGAAATTCTTAATTGATTCAATAAATAAATAAATCAAAAAGAAATCTCTTTCATTTCTATTTCAATAGCAATGTCGTTAACACTTACACTAAGCGGAAACTCTAACTGCGAACTATTTCCCCCCGATTGTCTTAAATTCTGATTATGTGTGTGGTTTGATCGATTTTCAAACTTATAATTCTATACCTAATGTAGATAATGTAAATAATTTACTACATTTCGGTGAGGATGTGATTGCACTTCATATCGGTTCATATGCGATTGAAGATATTAATAACTTTATTCAAGAGATTCTCAAAAAAGTAAATGATGATGATTCTGAAAAAAAAACCCATAATCAAAATAAAAGCAAACAATAATACTTTAAAATGTGAAATTTATAGTACTAAAGAAATTGATTTCTCTCAACCTTTGCAGTAAGGGATACAAATCTCTATTAGAGATTGGTATGCTTTTAGGATTCAGCAAGGAAAAATGATCTGCAAATGAAACACACAAATCAGATCTCTATGTTGACATCAATAGAGTGAACATTGTTCGAATTGATTGCAATATAATCGATGGAACATTTATCAATAATCGTCCGGCTCAAATACTACATGAATTTTCTGTGAAGGTTAGCCCCGGGTATAAAATAAATGTCATCTATTTACCCGTGAGGAGGATAAGTTCTATAACTATAAATCTCTTTGATCAAGACGGAAATCTTATAAATTTCAGAAGTGAAACCATAACCGTTCGATTACATCTCAAACCTCAATAATGATAATATATGATAATTCTTCTTTACACCCATCAAATCATTTCTATAAAAGAATGCAAAGTACTATCAATTCTATCAATATATTACCAACAATTGGTGGGGGAACATCACAACAACTTATTATACAAAACCAACAATTTCTATTATCGTTGGGATACAAATTGAAAAATTAAAAAACAAAAATCCACCATTGACAACGAACAAAAGGGAGAAAGAGAGAGAGCGAGAGAGATGTTGAATATTTTTGAAGAACCAACATTTGAGGAGAGTATTTCAAAATTGGAATATCATACATACTCACTATATTCGAGTAATTTCGAGAAAAATGATATTATTTAAATTTGTGTCCAACATCAAAATCTTAATATTTTACCTTCAGAAAGCTACATTTATATTGAAGGCACTGCTTCGAAAACTGATGGATCTGCAGTTGCGAAATCAAAACTTATAAATAATGGAATAGCTTTCTTAATCGACGAAATTCGTTACGAATTAAATGATGTTGAAATTGATAGCAATCGTAATATTGGCATCACATCAACTATTAAAAACTATATATCTTTAAATGAAAATGAAAGTGATATGCTGCTTAATGCATCTTGGCCACCAAATTCTTTAATCAATGTTAATGGTTCCTTCTTTAATTTTTGTATACCCCTAAATAAATTATTAGGATTTGCTGAAGACTACAAGCGAATAGAACGATCGACATGATTTAATTCTAACACGCTCACGCACTGATGAAAATTCATTAATCACTGAAGAGGATGAAAAAGCAAAGATAAACTTGTTTAAGGTACAATGGAAAATTCCTCATATTACATTGGCCGATTCTTTCAAATTAAAACGGTACAAACCTATTAATAATGGACAAAATATAAAGATTGCTTTTCGAAACTGGGGTCTATATGAATATCCTGCATTACCTAACATCAATCATCATATTTGGAACGTTAAGACAACCTCTCAAATGGAGAAACCACGCTACATCATCCTTGCTCTGCAAACCAATAAACGAAATTTACTTAAAGGAAATCCAACTAGTTTTGATCATTGCGATGTAACTAATGTGAAAGCCTATTTAAATTCTGATGCCTATCCATGTGAAGATTTAAATTTATCATTTGATAAAAGTAATTACAGTTTGCTTTACAATATGTACATACTGTGATTTTCAAAAAACCTAGTATGATATTGTAACATAATGTAGCATAATGCAACAAATTCCGAAGTGTCTTTTCATTCTGGCATAATTTTGTTCCGAAGTGTCTTTTCATTCGAGGTTCGTGTCTGCAATTAGTCTCCACAGTTCGTGTCTACGATAAGAGACGGATAATATCACGGATAAGAGAGAATTATAACTGCAAGAAATGATTGTCATCTTGGAATTATTACATCACAATTTTCTTGTTCCAGTGGTCGAAGAATTTGCTAGAAGTTTCTGGCTATCAGAAACTTCTGCTATATAAGGACCGATGGAGATCGAGACCAAGCAGTTGGTTTTGAACCGCACGAAGAGATTGGAAAAGTGATAATGGGCGAAGTTGTAATTTTGTAGAAGAAGTAATTAGTTTGGCTTTGTGAATTAAGTAATAGAAAGGAGATAAAGTGATTTGAGAGGAAAGAGACCTTGTAAGAAAAGAATTTGCGAAGAATAGTATAGTGTGAACTTGAATTGTTCTATAGACTAGAAAATAAAGAAATAATTTCACAGAATATCGTTTTATCTACTCGAGCCGTAGCTCGCATATTACAATATAATCGATTAATTGCTGAACTGTTATTATCAAGAGATTACGTTTAAATCTCAAGCGACAATTTTCGTAATAGATTGTCGACATCAAAGTGAAATAATCAAAAACGGATCCGTTGATATTCGCATTGAAATCAAAACAGCAAAAGTAATCCCTTCTAATACATCAGCATACTGTTTAATGTTGCATGATCGTATTGTAAACTTGATCCCTTGAATCAAATAGTTTCTCGCGGAATGTAATAAGTTAGTTGAATGTCAGCTTTTATTCAGTAAACATACGAACGGACAAGATAAAAAATGCATTTTATTCTCGATGTTCAAGGCTTTAAGGGAGAAAATAACAAGTTTATCGCAAAAGAAGTATCTATACTTCACAATGATCAGCATCATTATTTTATTATAAAACCTCCATTCAACTCTAATCAACTATTACCATCGGTAAGGAGACAAGCTCAATGGCTTTATCAGAATCATCATGGTTTAACCTGATATTTATGGTTCACAGAATTTAGAGAAGTTACAAAATATCTTCGAGAAAAAATCAAAAATTCTATTGTTTACGTTAAGAGGACTGACAAAATTCAATGGTTGAAAGAATTACTTCAGGATGAAAATGTCGAAGTAATCAATATTGAAGAAATTGGTTGTCCTAGTCTAAGAGAATTGAAGAGTCTCTATCCCAATGAAATAAGATGTCTAACTCACAGCAAATGCTGTGCATTGCAAAATTGTTACCTGTTAAATAAATTCTTATGTGGAACTGAGCGGAAATAAAATAATTTTTATAATAACAATTTGTTTTTTTTATTCAAATTCTTCTTCTTCTCCTAAAACTTCGTCACAAAATAACATATTATAATCAACTAATTGATTATAGAAATTAGTAATATATATATTATAATCAATACAATAATCAATATAAGAATTATTATTTTTATTTGAAATAGTGTGATGGAAATAAACAATTGTTTTTTCTTTCATCAATACGAAGTGTATAAACTCTTTTTTTTTACTTAAATCATAATTGGTAACATCTTTGAGCTTCACTTTTGTATTAGAGGAATCATCTAATGCTCGGATAACTTTCACAGAACATCGCCAAATCTTCTCAGAATAAATGATGATATTGTGATGTCTTCCTCTTTTCCTATAACTGTCGAATTTATATAGGTATCCAAGGCAATTTGTTTTAAACTGGGAACTTTATGATGACAGTGATCGATACTTTTCCTCTGAAAAATAAGATGTCGTCATCTGCTACAGGAGCTATAAAATCAATTTTTGACAGTTCCCGTAAAACACCAAAAAATCTACAAACAGATGATGGCAAAGAGTTTTTCAACAAAATCTTTCAGGACTTAATGAAGACGCTTCAATCGAACCCTTAAGGAGAATATGTAGAAAGAATTCAGTTTTAATGGTAACTACAAATGGCTATCGATTTCAAACAATTTGGTTCATGCATATAATCACTCTAAACATAGAACTATAAAAATGCGACCAGTTGATGTCACTAAGAGAAATGCAAAAGAACTATTGTTATATATACCCCCAACAAATTCATATCACCATACCAATGACCAACGCTCCATCAACCACATAATAGATAACAAAAATAAACAACCACCCAAATTACATCATCTCAATCCAAATTACACTAAACACACAAACCACTGAAAACCAAAATTACAAATTACCTCATCTCAAAACAAAACCCAAACACACAAAACTGATAACCAAGATGACACACACTTCCGCCATGGCACGCGACAACAACAACATCTTCCCTCTCGATCTAACGCCGAATTCCCTGGCCAAATCGTCCCAATACCTACTATCTCTCTCAATTTCTCAGCACTGATACCCGATGCATTATTCCTAGCCATATCGCAATCGATTTCCGTAGGACGTCTGCCAGGGGAGTTAACATGCAGTCCTTTTTTTGTTAATTAATTGAGCTTAAATTTGAACTTGGCGAAAAGAGGTCTTAACTGCTAGGACTTACTCAGAATTATACTTTTGATTTAAAAGCAATTATCTTACAACCATCTTAGTACACCAATTCCGTAATTATATATAATACTGTAACATAATGTAGCATAATGCAACAAATTCCGAAGTGTCTTTTCATTCTGGCATAATTTTGTTCCGAAGTGTCTTTTCATTCGAAGTTTGTGTCTGCAATTAGTCTCCACAGTTCGTGTCCACGATAAGAGACGGATAATATCACGGATAAGAGAGAACAAGAGATTATTGGCTGCAGCTGTCATCCTGGAATTATTACATCAGAATTTTCTAGTTCCAGTGGTCGAAGAATTTGCTAGAAGTTTCTGGATATTAGAAATGCGGCTATTTAAGGACAGATGACGATCGAGACAGGGCAGTTGGTTTTGAACCGCACGAGGAGATTGGAAAAGTATAACAGCCGAAGTTGTAATTTTGTGATAAATTGAAAGCTCAGAGTTAACAAGAAGAAGTAATTAGTTTGGATTTGTGAATTAAGTAATTGAAAGGAGATAAAGTGATTTGAGAAGAAAGAGACCTTGTAAGGAAGGAGTTTGCGAAGAATAGTATAGTGTGAACTTGAATTGTTCTATAGACTAGAAAATAAAGAAATAATTTCACAGAATATCGTTTTATCTACTCGAGCCGTAGCTCACATATTACATTGATGTCAGAAGTGGGATAAAACTTATTCTGTGAATAACTATTTCCGTGGTGCGAAATTGCACAAAAAAAAAAAAACGAGCAAAATGGGTCGCAAATTGGGAAAACTAACTATAATTCAACTAAAGGCAGAACTCAGTAAGCGAAATCTCGACACAACTGGGGGAAAAGATGCCCTACTGATTCGTCTGGAAGAAGCAGTAACGCAGGAAGTTGAAAATCCGCACGACGTAGAGTTTGACATGGAAGAGGAACCAGCAAATACAGTAGCCGACCCGGGTATAACAAGTCTGCTCGTGCAACTTAAGTCAGTCATGGACGAACAGAGAAAGCAATAGAAGACCAAAAGAGGTCTCTGGAACTTAAGCTCGATGACCAAAAGAAAGCAATAGACGACCAAAGGAACTCTCTAGAACTTAAGCTTGAGGAACAAAAGAAAGCAATGGACGAACAAAAGAGTTCTCTAGATCCTCTGGAAAGCAAACTCGATGAGCAAAACAAGAACTTGGAATCCAAATTCGAAGGGATCGACGAGAAAATCGAGAAGGTCGAGACCCAACTCGAAAAAGTCGAAACTAGATTCGATGAAAACTTTGAGAAACATGAAACTCAGTTCGGGAAGGTAGAGACTCAGTTTGAAAAAGTGGATACGCAATTCGAGATAGTAGGAAAGCAAATCTTGCTAAGGAGCTCAGCAACGTGAAGAGACAGAAAGCACGGGAATATTCCACTGACGGTCTGAGAAGAAAGGAGATGCAGCCTCCTATCTTCGATGGTCAAACATCATGGCCAATTTATAAGAGGCAATTCGAAGCGGCCGCAATGACCAATAGCTGGGACGATGAAGGGAAGTCTATTGCACTCACACTTGCACTGAGGGGTCCAGCTGCGGAGCTCTTGCAGACCATCCCGGACTACGACTCTCTGGTTCAGGCTATCGAGATGCGGTTTGGGGATGAACACATGCAGCAGATGTACAGCGTTCAGCTGCGTAGTCGAGTCCAGAAAAGGGGGGAAACGCCCCAACAGTTGCAAGCGGATATAGAGCGACTAGCCCATCTTTCATACTCTAAAGCCGGTGAGGAGCTTATCAACAAAATGGCGGTGGAAGCTTTTATTCAGGCCATAGAGGACAGACAACTGCAAATGGCTGTAAGGATGGCTGATAAGCGAACTCTCCCCGAGGCATTGGCATTCGCTTTGTCAATGAAGGCTGCGGACCAAGCATACCAGGGAATACACCGTGTCAGGGAAATGTCCGTCGTGGAATGCTCATGCCAGAGAACAGCCGTCATGGATGAAGACAAAGCTCGCGGAAGTCAAATCCGTTGCTGGAATTGCAACCAAACCGGACACCTACAACGGCAGTGCACAAGTGCACCTAGACGAGGAAATTGTCCACATTGCGGAAGTAGGAGAAGCAGAGACAAAGCATCCTGTCGGTCAGACTTCTCAAAACCAGCAGTCGGGAAATGCGTAAGGACCATCTTCGCGGGGCAGAAGTTGGTTACTGGAAACGAGGCCCCAGGACCACCATTCAAGTTTCGCAAACCAAACGGGGTAACAAAAGCCTGACAGTGGCGGCACTAATCAACTAGAAGAAGTGCGTAGCCACCATCGACACAGGTGCCACCGCTTCCATTGTAAGAAGAGATATCGTCAGAAGCTCATGGCTGCACAACACCAACAGCTACTGCCTGAAGATTGCAACAGGGGAAATGGCGAAGGTGTTTGGAGAAGTTCGTCCTACGATTACTCTGGCGGGACTAACATTCTCCCATGCGTTTCTGGTGGCAGATATATGCGACAAGTGCATCATCGGAATAGACTTCATGAAAGCAAATGAAGTAATCTTGGACATCGGGATGCAAGTACTGAGGTATCGAAATGTGGAGATTCTGATGGTGTACGGAAACGAGAATGCCGTAACTCTCAGGACAGTCATCAGCAAAGACGAAGTTTTGCCGCCGTCTTCAGAGACAATCATTTGGACGAAGCTGGAAGGTGATCTTGGGAGCTACCGATTCTACATAGTAGAACCAGACCCAGAGAAGAATTCTCAAGATTACATCGTGGGAAAAACGTTAGTCGAACCAAAGAACACCATGGTTCCAGTGAGAGTTTTGAACGCGAGACCACACACTGTCAAACTAAGGCGAGGGGAGGTGACTGGAAAATGCACGCCGATTACCGCCGTCGCAACGATATCTGAACGTGATGCTCCAAAACCTCTCCCATCACCTCGGACAGCGGAAACGAGAAAGACGATTCTCCAGTCCAGTGAGCTGAATCAGGAGCAGCGAACTATGGCAGAGAATCTTATCAATGAGTACGTTGATGTATTTGCCTCACAGGACGGAGAATACGGCCGAACACACCTGGTACAACATCGAATAGACACTGGTGATACTAGACCAATTCGTCAGCCTGCTAGGCGCCTTCCATTGGCAAAGCCGACAGAAGTTCAAGAGATTTTGTCAGCAATGGAGAAAGAAGGTCTGATTGAAAGCTCCAAAAATCCGTGGGCATCACCGGTTGTACTGGTTAAGAAGAAAGATGGCAGCACGCGGTTCTGCGTGGACTATCGGCAGCTCAATTACGTCACCAAGAAAGACAGCTATCCTCTGCCACGGATTGACGACACGCTGGACACACTATCAGGAGCCCAATTGTTTTCCACTCTCGACTTGAATAGTGGCTACTGGCAGGTACAGATCCATCCAGGAGACCGGGAGAAAATCGCCTTCACCGCAGGAAATGGGCTATGGCAATTCACGGTAATGCCATTCGGGCTGTGCAATGCTCCGGCGACTTTCGAGCGATTGATGGAATGTGTCCTGCAAGGGTTAACATGGAAAACCTGTTTGGTATAGTTGGATGATGTCATCGTCGTAGGAAAAACGTTTGCGCAACACCGAGACAATCTAAGGGATGTGTTTCAAAGGCTTCGAAGTGCCCACCTGAAGCTTAGCCCCAAAAAGTGCGTCCTGTTTAGAGCGGAAGTCAAGTACTTAGGGCACATAATTTCAGCGAAAGGAGTGAGAACCGATCCAGGGAAGGTCGAAGCGGTGAAAAACTGGCCAGTCCCCAAAGATAAACACCAACTAAGGAGCTTCCTGGGCCTGGCCACCTACTACGGACGGTTCGTGAAGGATTTTGCCGGGATCGCAAAGAGCCTGCACCAGTTCACGGAAAAGGGAAAACAATTCAAATGGTCAATTGAGTGCGAGAAGAGCTTCAAGGCACTTAAACAACGGCTATGCGATGCCCCGATACAGCACCTATGTTGCCTTCTTAAGAACGACGGGTTGGAATGTTCTCAAGGCAGGATCTCACTAAGCCTTGCGGAATGTTTTCAATAGCTTGACAGCTTTGATCTTATTGTAGATTCTTAGACAGCCCTTATAAGGCTACCAGAAATTGTGCCTGTAGCACATGTCGGTCGTTACTTTAGTCATCTTCCTGAGATGAATGAAAACTATCGACTAATTCCATACTATTGAAATGTTCATCATTCGATAGTTATTAAAATCGGTTAACTATAATACTATTTCCATTCATTATTTGATTCGATAGTTCGCTGAATGAGTCGAGCAGGCAGCAGCCTTTCAATATGTTCAACTTTACTTGAGGGTAGTGGTGCAAATTGTATTTGAGTGGGAATATCTCGAAAACGGTGCGTTGTACGAAAAAAATTAATTCGACCGAAATTTAAGGTTTTGAAATTTTCTACAAAATGGATGCCGAGTTTTTTGAGATTTTCGAAAATTCTAATTACGCAATCCTCTAAAATGTACGACCTTACAACGAGGCTATTATTGGAAATCGTTTTTGAGTGCCAATATCTCGAAAACGGTGCGTCGTACAAAAAAAAGAATTTCGGCCGAAATCATAGGTTTGGAAATTGTCTACACTGTTCGACTTGACGACGAGCCTAATGGTGAAAGTCCTTTTTGATTGCCAATATCTCGAAAATAGTGTGTCGTACAAAATAATTACGGTCGAAATTTTAGGTGCCGATTTGTTTTTTTTTTTACTTTTACATAGAGGTGTAGCTCCGACAATTTACATAGAACAGATGGCAATAGCTCTTCCACGTGGTCATTCATTGGGTCCTACTTCAGGGGTGGAGAGTAGCTCCTACTTATAGTTTCCATTGTGGGTTACAGAAAAAGGAATGAGAGTTCAGGCTGTTTTATCAGCTGTGTTTCTCATTTCCCCTGCTATTATCTGCGGTTGAGTGTAACGTAAGTAACGAACTCTTTGGGTCCTAACTATATTTCAGAGTCAAGCGTTCGTTGATACTATAATTTACGATCGACTTCTTCATTTCTCATTAAAATGTAACACATACTTTGACTTGTCTAGTTTTCTGAGTCCTTTTGTTTGAACCTACATATGATACATGTATGTATAGTATCAGCCATCTTGGTACATCTTTTTTTATTAAAGTATTCAAGTACGTCAAGCATATTATTGCAGCCCATAACTTGCGTCTCCCTGCCATCCTTTAGCAATTCTGAACTTGATCCTTTACTCAGAAATGGTTTGTTTATTATTTAAATAGCAATTCTTGTTTTCATTCTCTGCGTGAAGTTCGTGGAAAAAACCTACTAGGTACATACAACGATGTAGCGTTTGTTGGCATTTTTGTAAGAACAACACTTGAACGACAAAGATCTAAACGGTCCAAAGACTCTCCACTGCTTAAATTGAATTTTAAATTTTTATTAAAATTCAAGTGATGCCCAAATTCGCATAGACATTCTCCTCATATCATATTCACCTATGAAAGGGTGTTCACACTAAAATACTTCATTGTCGACATTTTTAGAAAAGAAAGATACAAAAAATCATTGGCAATGCCAATTATAAAACAAAACGTCTAAAACAACAACAATAACAGAAAGCGTAGAATATGACAAAAGAAAACAGAAAACAACAACAAATACACGAAAGCGACAACTTTTTAGAGAAGACACAATGTCGACGAGGAGATTGTTTCTAGTGCGGCGGCATGGTGGATAAAAACTCGATACGAATTCGATAATATTCATTCAACTTGTACATGATGTCAGTTGGCCATCGACGAGTGCCAACAAAAATCCCAACCACATTCCAGCTGTCAGCTCCTTAGACAAAGCTAACTTGCTTGCTACTCATTTTGCAGCGAACTCCACACTGCCAGATAATGCTTTGTCTCCACCTGTATTTGAGAGCGTCGAATTTTCCATGGGACAAGTCCACTTTCGCACTCGTACAGTTGCAGGAGTACTTAAAGGTCTTAACATACACAAATCCGCTGGTCCAGATGGTATCCCCCCCCATAGTTCTGAAGAGGTGTTCTTCTACGCTGGCAAAACCTCTGCGTAAGCTTTTCTGTCTATCCTACTTTCAGGGCTCTTTCCGAGTAGATGGAAAACAGCATTTGTCCAACCCGTCCCCAAAAACGGCGAATCTTCCTCCCCGTCCAACTACCGACCCATTGCACTTACGTCCCTTCTTTCCAAGGTCATGGAAACGCTGATAAATCGTCAGCTTATGAATTATCTCGATTCACGAAAACTCCTTAATGACCGGCAGTATGGTTTTCGTAGCAACAGGTCCACTGGTGATTTGATGGCATATCTCACCGAGAAGTGGAACCAATCTCTCCATCACTTCGGCGAAACCAAGATGGTTACGCTTGATATTTCAAAAGCATTTGACAGAGTTTGGCATCAGGCTCTTTTGTCGAAAATGCGTGCATATGGCATCGATGAGTCTCTTCTTCAATGGATGAGAAATTACCTTTCGGGGCGTTCAATACAAGTTGTTTTGGATGGCTTCAAGTCTGCAATTCACCAAATAAATGCTGGTGTTCCCCAAGGCTCTGTTTTGTCTCCGACTCTCTTTCTCATTTTTATAAATGATCTCTTGTCTGCAACTTCTAATCCAATCCATTCCTTCGCTGATGACAGTACCCTCAGTTTTTCATATTCGTTTCCTAACTCACGTCCTTGCTCTTCGGCCGTAGAAGGGGAACGGCAACGTATGTTAAACACATTAAATTCCGACCTGGACAGCATAATTAAATGGGGTTCAACCAACCGAGTGGAATTTAATGCTTCCAAAACACAATGCTGTCTTCTGTCTCTCAAGCGAAACCAAAACCCTCAACCATTATCCATGGATGGTATTTGCATCATTGAAACCGAAAGACTTGCCATTCTCGGTATGTGTATTAATAACCATGTTCGATGGAATGATCACATATTCGAGGTCGCCAAAAATGCTGCAAAATGTCTAGGATTCCTTAAACGGTGCAAGAAATATTTTACCCCGTATGATCTGGCCTCAATTTATAAGGCATTCATTCGCCCTAAGCTGGAATATAACGCCCATATCTGGTCTGGTGCACCCAAGACCGTTTTGCACATTCTTGATAGGGTACAAAATCGCGCGTTAAAACTTATAGGTGATAGAGACATTGTGAATTCCATTCATTCACTAGAACATCGGAGAAATGTCTCCTGTCTCTCCCTGTTTTATCGTTTCTTCCACAAAAAATGCTCCAGCGAAATAGCCAGTTGCATTCCTCCCCTTCAAAATTTCACCCGCAATACGCGACATGCTTCGAATGCACATCAGTTTACCCTGAAGCCAAACTTCGGTCGTACTGTCAAATATAGGGATTCATTTATAAGCCGAACAACACGAATGTGGAACGATCTACCAGGCTCTGTATTTCCCCATCACTACAACCTTCAAACATTCAAAGCCAACGTGCATAGGTACCTCCTCTGTTCCTCTTCCCCCCTTTTCCCTGACCGTGCCCTGAAACAATTAAAGGGTATTAATACTCCCTTTGGCGCGCGCAGATTATAAAAAAAAAAAAAAACAAAAAAAGCTTACCCCACTCCCGGGGAAACGTTCATTGTGGATACAGATGCTAGTAATGTCGGGGTAGGAGCCGTACTCTCCCAGGTGCATGATGGCCAAGAGAAGGTGGTTGCGTACTTCAGCAAGGTGCTCTCTAAGCCAGAAAGGAACTACTGCGTGACAAGGAGAGAACTTCTAGCTTTGATCTTGGCTACGAAGCATTTTCACAAATACCTCTACGGGAGGAAGTTCGTTCTTCGCACAGACCATGCAGCCTTAAAATGGCTATTACAGTTCAAGAGTCCTGAGGGTCAGGTCGCAAGATGGATCGAAAGGCTGCAAATCTACGACTACGAAATACAGCATCGTAAAGGAAAACTCCACTCTAATGCGGATGCACTGTCCCGGAGACCATGCAGAACGGATTGTAAACATTGTGCGCGTCAGGAAGAATGGGAGCTGGTTTCCATCCAAAGAATGAGAGCCGAACCTATCGCCGGCTGGAGTGTTGATGAGACCCGGAACGCTCAGAAGGAAGACACGGATATCGAGCCGATTCTGGCTTGGAAGGAGAACATGGAGAAAAAGGATCATCAGAACAACTCTCACAGAAGCCCGACCTTAAAGGCATATTTTGCGCAGTGGGACTCCCTCCATGTCTAAGAAGGTGTTCTGAGAAGAAAATGGGAATCCTCCGACGGAAAGTCGTTTGTAATGCAGCTTGTCGTGTCGCGGACGAGGGTCAAGGAGGTGTTACTGGAAATGCATGGCGGGGCGTCCGGAGGCCACTTGGGAGTGAATAAGACGCTAGAAAAGGTACGAGAACGTTTTTATTGGTTAACAGCGAAGGAAGATGTCGAAGACTGGTGCAGAAAATGCGACGTGTGTGCAGCTAGCAAGGGTCCGAGAATCAAAACTCGAGGTAAGATGCACCAATACAACGTGGGAGCACCTTTCGAACGAATCGCCATTGACATCGCAGGGCCCTTTCCGGAAACCGACAATGGTAATCGGTATATACTCGTAGTAATAGACTACTTCAGTAATTGGCCGGAAGCGTTTCCGATCCCAAACCAGGAAGTCAGAACCGTGGCGGAGCAGATCGTCTACAATTGGGTGAGCAGATTCGGTGTGCCCTCGGAATTGCATTCTGACCAAGGGCGGAACTTCGAGTCAAGAATCTTCCAAGAGATGTGTCAACTACTCGGAATCAAAAAGACACGGGCAACCCCGCTTGGACGAACATCTCTCGAAGGTCGTAAGTGACTACCAACGGGATTGGGACCGGCAGATTCCCTTGTTTTTGATGGCCTATAGAAGTGCCGTGCATAGCACTACTCGACATACGCCGTTCGAAATCTTGTTTGGTGGAATAGCTCGGTTACCCAGTGAGGTGAAATTTGGATCTCCTACCAATGAGCCCAGAAATTAAGAAAAGTACGTGGCGGACCTTAGGGAAAGGCTTAGGGACATACACCAAAGGACCAGAAGCCAGATTAAGATAACGAGCGACGGCATGAAGACATGATGCCAAGGCAACAACGTCAGGATTCCCGGAAGGAGATCTAGTGTGGCTGTATAATCCCCATCGCCAAAAGGGGAAATCACCTAAGTTGCAGCAGAGCTGGGAGGGTCCCTACAGAATAGTAACCTGCATCAACGATGTTGTCTACCGCATCCAGCGAGGACCAAGGGCCAAAATGAAAGTGGTTCATGTGGACCGACTGAGTCGATACAATGGCCGAACTGAAGACGCACTTGTTCGGGACGAACAAGTCTAAGAGGGGGGCAATGTAACATAATGTAGCATAATTCAACAAATTCCGAAGTGTCTTTTCATTCTGGCATAATTTTGTTCCGAAATGTCTTTTCATTCGAGGTTCGTGTCTGCAATTAGTCTCCACCACGATAAGAGACGGATAATATCACGGATAAGAGAGAACAAGAGATTATTGGCTGCAGCTGTCATCCTGGAATTATTACATCAGAATTTTCTAGTTCCAGTGGTCGAAGAATTTGCTAGAAGTTTCTGGCTATTAGAAATGCGGCTATTTAAGGACAGATGGCGGTCGAGACAGGGCAGATGGTTTTGAACCGCACGAGTAGATTGGAAAAGTGATAACAGCCGAAGTTGTAATTTTGTGATAAATTGAAAGTTGAGAGTTAACAAGAAGAAGTAATTAGTTTGGATTTGTGAATTAAGTAATTGAAAGGAGATAAAGTGATTTGAGAAGAAAGAGACCTTGCAAGGAACGAGTTTGCGAAGAATAGTATAGTGTGAACTTGAATTGTTCTATAGACTAGAAAATAAAAAAATAATTTCACAGAATATCGTTTTATCTACTCGAGCCGTAGCTCGCATATTAAAACTTTATTTTTTATGTCAATTTACAATTTTTTCCGGATAAATTTTCCAACACAACACCACTTTTACAGATGGATATGTCAACCAAATATACATTCATCAACAGCATAGATATTATGACCTTTAACCTTTAATTTTTAATTTCCCTGTTTTTATTACATTTATTGTGATTTGCGTTTAGATCAAAACATAATTTCACTGGTTAATTACATTTATTTTATTTTCTTATTAACTACGTTTTACTGTAGTTATTCCAAAAGAAACTGAAAATACGTTTTTACGCCAAACGACGACTTATCTCTGCCATCTGAACCTATATCTATTCCTCCTTTTCTTTTTCGTTAAATTTCGTCCACTAGTGACCTCTATGAGTCACATACATAAATTAGAGCGCCATCTCGTATTGGCCTCTACATCACCCCTTTTCCGGCGCAATGCGTAAAATCAGTCATTGGTCCTGTCAGTAAATATTTCAGCTGTCACTAGAAAATGGTTTGACTCTGTCGATTGACACTGATATTATTTTATTTTTTTTAATTACAAATTGCTTCCTTAATTTCTTAACAACTTCGTATGGACCCTCATAAGGAGATCCCAACTTATTTTTACTTTGTCGTTCCTTATCAAAACGTGGCTGCATGTGTGAAGGTCGCTTGGAACGTGGGTGTGTATTTTTGTCTTTCTCGTTTGAAGTGTCGTGCTTGGTATATTCTTAAAAAATTCTTTTAGTTGGTTCACAAAGTTTGATTCTGTGAAGTCATTAGCTGATACCGAGGATAAATCGTAAGGAACCTTTATGTTTTCTCCGTACAGGAGTTCAGATGGTGTATGATTTACATCTTCTTTGATGGAAGTGCGAAGGCCTAGAAAAATCAAGGGGAATTGTTCAGTCCAGTTGACTTTATTTCCCGATGCCCGTATGGATGTTTTGAGTTGGCGGTGGAACCTTTCGACCATGCCATTAGCCTGTGAGTGGTAAGCAGTCTTGCGGGTGCGGTTTGTTCCCAGGAATTTTGTTAGTTCCTTAAACAATTTGGACTCGAATTGAGATCCTTGATCGGTGGTGATTGTTTTGGGTTCACCGGAGCTTGAAACGTGCTCCCCGACATATTTTCTTGCAATTGTTTCGGCGAGAATGTCAAGAATGGGGTATGCTTCGAGCCACCTGGAAAATCTATCCACTATGGTCAAAATGTACCTGTAGTCATTTGAGGGCGGAAGCGGACCGACAATGTCCATGTGTAGGTGTTGAAATCGACCAGCCGGGATTTCAATTTGATCTGGCTGTAGTTTTCTATGTTTTTGAATTTTTTCTACCTGACACGATGAACAATTTCTCGACCAAGAGTTTATGTCACGGTTCATTTTGGGCCAGAAGTAAATTTTGCCGATTTTCTTGCGTGACGCTCGAATCCCCGGATGAGAGAGGGAGTGAATTGCTTGGAAAATTAGCTTCCGCTTGTTCTCAGGTACATATGGCCGGTTGGTATTTGTGGACATTTCGCACCACCTGGAAATTCTATAGGAAGGTATCTTAATGAATTCTAGTTTTACGTTGGATTTGCAAGGGAGATTTCGGACAAGTGTGGTAAGTTCTTCGTCACTCTCTTGCGCTTTGGCTAAGTCCTCGACTCCTGGATAGGTAAGATTCAGTGCGTTAGCGTTCGGTCGCGACGAGGTGTCAGCTACGACATTCGCAGAGCCCTGTATGTGTCGTATATCAGTCGTGAACTGTGATATAAAATCGAGATGTCGTTCTTGTCTTGGGGTACGGTTGGCTTTGGTAAACACATTTTCGGCGGTGAGTGGTTTTTGGTCTGTGAAGACGCAGAAGTCCTGTCCTTCGATAAAATTGCGAAAGTGTTTAATAGCCAAGTATATCGCCAGAAGTTCCCTATCAATTGCCGAGTATCTCGTTTGCGTCACCTCTTTGTTGCTGAATGGTTGCGCCGACAGCTTTATCGGATGCATCCGTGGTGTTGCTAATTTTAGCGTCAGGCTTGGGATGTGTAAGGGGGGTTGCTTTAGCGAGTTCTTGCTTTGCTTTGGAAAGGCTTCTTGGCATACTGGGGGCCAAGTGAAATCTTTTCGTTTTGCATTAGGTTTACCAAATTCAGGCGGGTGATTTCAAATTGGTGTGAAAATCTTAGCGAGGTTAGGTATGAAACGATGGTAATAGTTTACCATACCCACAAATCTATGAGCACTTTTTAAGGATTGTGGCTCTGGGAAATGTTCGACAACCTCGAATCGATCATGTGATGGTTGAATACCGTTTTCTGAAATATCGAAACCCAGAAACTGTAACTTGGGCACTGCAAATACGCATTTAGAAGCTTTTATTCGAAGACCATACTCTAACAAGCGTTGGAAAATGATTCTGAGATGTTTATCGTGTTCCTCTTGTGACTTACTATACACCAGGAAATCGTCTAAGTAGGCGAAAACGAAATCTAGCCCTCTCGTAACTTGGTGCGCGAAGCGTTGGAAAGTTTGTGCCGCGATTTTTAACCCAAAAGGCATGCGAACGAATTCTACGAGTCCAAAAGGGGTTATCACGACTGTTTTGTGTACATCTTCTAGTGCCACAGGAATGTGACGGAAAGCGCGTACTATATCGATTTTTGAAAAGATGCTAAAACCGTCGAGGCTAATAGAACAGTCTTGTATTTTTGAAATGGGGTATCTGTCTGGCACAGTAATTGAGTTTAAAAATCTGTAATGGCCTATAGTCATTAAGATCTTTTTTGGGGGCCATGTGCAAGGCGGGCGAGCATTGTGACGAAGATGGTTTGCAGATTCCTACCTGGATCATATAGTCGAATTCGTCTTAGCGATGTTGTATTTTTTTGTGTTTAACCGTCTAGCGTAAGTAAACGGTAAGGGTTCTTTAGTAAGGACGTGGTGAACGACTGAGTGTTTAACAGGTAAGCTAAAATCTGAAGGCTCAGAAAACTCATTTAGCAGAGCTTGGTATATGCAAAAAAACGTGGACTTGTAACGTGTTGTTGACAAGATGTGCCACTGACTCTTGAGTTTGTGAAGGGATCGATTAGTTGTGAGTTTTTGATGTCAATAACTAGTCCCGTTTTTCGCAGGAAGTCTGAACCAATGATCGGTTTTGTAACTGAGGCGACAAGAAATGTGTGGTTGAATACTCGCCGGAAACTTAATGTCATGCGGAAGTATTTTTTGCCAAATGCTTTAATGGTAGAACCATTCGCTGCAGAAAGAAGTTAGTCTGGTTTAAAACTTTGTGATCTATACTGCGATGCAGGGAGAGATGAAACGTCCGAACCAGAGTCAATTAAAAAAGTATTGTTGGAAATGGGGTCTTTTATGAACAGACGGCTTAAACGTATGGATCTATTGTTGTATGATGTGAATCTATTTCGGGAGGTGCCATTGTTGACGTTTTTAAGTTGGACAGCATTGATTTAATCTCATGAATTTCCGTGTGAAGGTTTCGGTTTGCGCAGGTAAGTTCGCTTATTGTTTCCTCCGCTTGAGATGTGATATAAAATGCTGAAGTACTCTGTTGTTGACAAACTTCGAAAATTTCGTCTGCCACGTGAATAAGTTCTTCGATTTTAGTCTTCGGGCTTGACTTTACCACGACTTGGACTAATGTGGGAAGGCGACGTTTCCACAATTCTATAATTAGGTTTTCCGAAACAATCATAGACTGTCCTGCTATGGTTACGAGTCGACGATAAAACTCAGACGGCTTCATATCCCCCATCTCCTCATCTGACAACAGTGCCTCGATATGCTTACCTTCACTCATAGAGTGCCTGTCGATGAGGGCCTTTTTTAAGTTAGTGTAAGGGGTTGGTGATTCTTGTAAGAGAATGTACACACTTGCAACCACGTCTTGGGGTTACGCGCCGTGTACGCCGTTTCCACTCTGGGTGTTGAAATTATTATCGTAGTTCGTGCCTGTAGTGCCGGATGCGTTGAAGTTAAAAGCCGCTATGTTGAGGATAACCCGCTGCGTTGGTATTACTGCAACAACCACACACGTGTCGTCGGAGGTTATGTGTGGGGTAGGGGTGGAATCACGAGTCGCGTGATTCGAAACGGTATGATTCCACGCTGTCCGAATTGAGGTTAGGTTGATTCTCTCTGTGATGCAAAATGACGCCGGTAAATTTTCAGGAACTGGGCTTGTGCGATCGCAGCACAATTTACGTTAAACATCGTAAATAGCTCAGGTGCTGGCACGAGGATGCGGTGAAAATTGCGTAGCCTCGTGACGTGAGACTGAGGTGGCAGCGCTTGCAGCGATTTATATGGCGTCGACTTATCTCTGCCATCTGAACCTATCGTCCCTCTCCTATTTATCCGATCTATTACTCCTTTTCTTTTTCATTAAATTTCGTCCACTGGTGACCTCTATGAGTCACATACATAAATTAGAGCGCCATCTCGTATTGGCCTCTACACATTTATTAAAAAATCCTGTATTAATATTCGAGTGGTTTTAAACTAATTTATCAACCAACTCGTATATGTATCAATGAATCTAAATTCCATATATCTCTTTATAATATCATCTTCGTTATTTTTAAGCACATAACATTCCTACATTTATCACAGTTTGTAATAATTTTGTCAAGACTTTCTCTAATTGAATCGTTTTCTGCAGGATATCTTCCATTTACTACCAGGAATATATAATTTTATGGTGTATCTGCAATAATTTAAAAACTATTTTTTTAAAATAATATTAATAAAATAATTTTAAAATCCATTGAGAAAATAATTTACTATCATATTTAAGGTTATGTAAAATAATAGGATTGGTGTAGTGCTTTGACGCTGAGGTGTTTTCAAGTTTCAGTAAACTCCAAGGGTGGCGTCGAGATTATTGGGGAGCATTTTTGTTTTGCTGCCATTGACATTAATTACATCAAGTTACATTTTCAGCCATGTAACGGTCGTTATTGGAGTACAGATGTGTTTTTCAACTTGTAGTAAGTGTAGAGTAATCTTTTAAATAGTGAAAAAGACTTTCAATGAGAAGGTAGTGTCAGTGCATAGCAACAGCAGCAACAGCAAAGAAAGCAAAGGGGTGAAATGACAGTGACAAGTACCCATACGTCTCCGACGGTGGGGAAGGCAAAGAAGACGAAGACGAAGAGGGGGACAGTAACAGCTTCCCCATTCTGGTGGACTCAAAATCAGAAGACGTGGAAAGCCTGAATAATAGGTTCAACCAGCTACAACAAAGGACGCGTGTTATCAAGGTTAAGCAATTAGCCAAAAGGGAGTAGAAGCGGCACCAAGAACTCCAGCGCACTCAGCAACACGAAAGGTAGCAGCATTGACAAAGCCAGATGCTACAACAGCCCAAACTACAGTAGCATAAGCAGCAGCAACAACAAGAACAAAATCAGCCAAACAGCAAAAGCGCAGGAGAAAGTAAAAGGGATAGGAGCTACTTTTCAGGAAGTGTACAAGGTGAATGATAGCATTTGTCCTAACCACAACCTGGAAAATCAAGTCTTTATGCTCAGCTTTTACCTTCAAATGATACAGAGGACTGGCGATCCGAGAACATAGGTTTTACCGAGTTCAGTGACGACAAAATGGCAAATAATGCCATCGCCGATGAAAGAATGCATCCCCTGTACATATCGAAGGTGGAGCTCCAAGCGACCTTCATCTCATCGAAAAGGAAGAAATATGTGAGAATCGATGGAGTATCGAAACTCGTGCTTCGATATCTCCTTCTAGAAGCGGTGGACATTTACACTACTCTGTTTAACAATGCACGGAATAATGCATATTATCCAGCACATTGGAAAACAACATACAGTGATACAGCCCATCCCCAAAAAGAGTAAGGACACAGGCGGAGCAAAAGAAACAACACTTCTTAGCTAAGAAAACAACAGTTTTTTCAGGTACAAAAATTTCGCAACACTACGCTCACTTTGATTTGAAATCAACTGCAGTTTTTTTACATTTTGAGTAAAATACTGTTAGATTTGACCTTATTTGTTTACACGACCACTAACTTCTATTTCCTTAGAACATGGAAGTAGAAATCCATATCTGAGGTAATAGAGACATTTCCAATAAAGCTGTATACCCAGTTCTTGGCTTCAAATTCATATGAAAGTATTTTAATTGTTAGAGAACTTACAAACGTGTTCTATTTCTTGGCTGTTCCTGCGAGATTTTGCCTAAAATTATTATAATATCCTACCACTACTAAATAGGTGCAAAAGGATACCAGGGTAGGTCGTTTTTAAATAAACCGGTATTTAAAAGAAATGGCAACATCATAAAATAACGTTCAAATATAGCAATTACTTACTTTAATAATGTATTTGATGCAGTTAACCGACACAGATACTTTCCAAGAGTTTGGAAAATAGCTAATATAATAGCTATTCCAAAACCTGGTAACCATTTGGACAAAATTATAAGCCAGTATGGCATATTACAAAGCACCAATTCGGTTTTCGATAACACCACACCACAAAAAATCAAATACACAGGGTTGTCATCAAAATCACTACTTACATGGAACATTGACGTTATTCCGTTAGACGAGTATTCAACAATGCGAAAATAGACGCTGGCATACCGCTGGGAAGTGTACTCGGACCTATTTTATACTGATTTATTCAGCAGGCTTACCAACACCTAGACTTCAAAACTCACAACTAGTAACTTTAGTGGATGACACTATAATATTGTAACATAATGTAGCATAATGCAACAAATTCCGAAGTGTCTTTTCATTCTGGCATAATTTTGTTCCGAAGTGTTTTTTCATTCGAGGTTCGTGTCTGCAATACGTCTCCACAGTTCGTGTCTACGATAAGAGATGGATACTATCACGGATAAGAGAGAATTATAACTGCAAGAAATGATTGTCATCTTGGAATTATTACATTAGAATTTTCTTGTTCCAGTGGTCGACGAATTTGCTAGAAGTTTCTGGCTATCAGAAACTTCTGCTATATAAGGACAGGTGGCGATCGAGACCAGGCAGTTGGTTTTGGAACCGCACGAGGAGATTGGAAAAGTGATAACAGCCGAAGTTGTAATTTTGTGATATATTGAAAGTTGAGAGTCAACAAGAAGGAGTAATTAGTTTGGATTTGTGAATTAAGTAATTGAAAGGAGATAAAGTGATTTGGGAAGAAAGAGGTCTTGTAAAGAAGGAGTTTGCGAAGAATAGTATAGTGTGAACTTGAATTGTTCTATAGACTAGAAAATAAAGAAATAATTTCACAGAATATCGTTTTATCTACTCGAGCCGTAACTCGCATATTACAATATTCTACTCACACAGAAATCTTATATACGCGGTTAGTACTTTTCAAAAACTACTCTCTCTGTATCGTTCCAATTTTAGTATATGTTATGTTCTGCCGAAGCAAGAACAACTAAATGAAATACTTCAGTGGTTTCACAACCGGGGAATACAGATAAGCGAAGACAGAACTGTTCAAGCAATTTACACTACAAAACATGCAAAGCAAAATCACATGCAAGTACCATATTACCCAAAAACCTAATCAAATTAAGGACAAGATAGTTATACTGTATATTGGGAAGCAACTCTAAACTTTTAACCGACAACAAATTGCTTATACAACTTCAAAGAACTTCAAATCTTGAGTGTAGCTATAAAACTAACATCGTTATCATATAGAGACTAGAAGTAAAAATTTTTAGGCCCAATGTCGACATACACAAATATCTACGACAATACGACTTACAAATATCAACCGTAATGGAGGAAATACGAACTATGGTAGTAATGAGCACATATCTCGACTTATTAACCATAATAATACAGAAAATATTTCAATAGACTTAAATATCAAATTAACAACAATAAATTCACCAAATAAACGATTATAAGAAAAAAATGACGAACTCACTTAACACCCGAAAACATGTAAAAAAAGGTACTTAATGTGAGTAATAGACATATGTAAATATATTGGCAAGTAAGAACAAAAATATTAAAAAATATGTCTTATAACTCAACCTTAATGCAGTGAGAGTGGTGTTGTAACATTTTTAAAACAGATGCAATGACATCCTTCTGTACAGAGGATATTACTTTGATTTTTAAGAAATTTTATCACAAATCTGTTACAAATTTTTCTTTCCAGAAAGTGGCCTTGGCTCCCAAGATTTGTAACCGAAGTTCACGGATTCAGATGAGATATTCTGAATCAAACGTAACCGTAAACGTAAATGGCCTTGAAAAATCAATGTATGCTTTTTTTAAATTGTACTACTTCGGATTCTAGAAAGCTTATATAATAGAATTCATGTTCCTTGCTCAAAATTGTAGGCCCAAAAAGTGGCGACATATAGATGGACGGACGGACATGGCGAGATAGGGTGTACACAAAATAGTATAGACGTGTGGCATACGAGTACATAAGCTGAGAAATTTACGTATACCCAATAATTTTCATAACAACAAAGCAAGCGAAATATATGTTAAGGTACGGATACATAAATTCAAGAACTAATTAAGGAAGACAATTACTACCTTTTATTTTATTACTGTATTTGTTGACAGCTATTGCTATGTGAGTATTTGAATGAATTAGATGAATTATTGTAAGCATTTACTGATAAAGGTTGAAGCTGATTTTTTAGCATACGATTCAAAGCTTTCACTTTTAGTAATTGCTGAAACTTAAACAATCTGATTGGTCCATACCTGTATGGTTTGGACCACGAAAGTCCAACATGGATGAAATATTCACACTGCAGTAGATCTTGGAAAAATTAAGCTATGATAGCATCTGTAGAGACGAGCTTTGCAGAGCTATGTCCAGTTTATACATATGTGCCAATCTCGTTCATCTTCACAGGATAACGATGGGGAATGCACGCTGCTTCATCAAGGCCGCTAATAACACCACCGATGCCCTCGATGTAAGAAAAAGACTACAACAAGCTGACGTGATTTGTGATTTTTTTAACATTATATCTGAAAGGGTTGTATAAATGCTTGAGCTGACATCATGGGTACTGACTTTCAGGAGTCTGTACGACTACTCGCGTATGCCAACAACATTGTCACTAGTGCGTTTGTGAGTATTGAATTAGAAGCTCTGAAATTGGGCTTAACAATTAACGAGGGCAAAACAAAATATATGCTGACGACTTGAGCAGGACGTCGCAATAGACAATTCCATTTTTGAAGTAGATAAGGACTTTGTCTACCTAAGCTTTTCTGTAAATTTGAATTATGACACCAACACAGAAATCAAGCGAAGAATCTGTCTCACCAACCGCTGTTGCGGTTGCTGTTTTGGAAGTAATTTTTGGTCCTGTTTGTAGATACAACAAAGAACTGTAACAACGCCCGCCCTGGAATGTCTTCGAAATTTTCCTCAGCCAATTTCGTGTGCAAAACTGGAGGCAACTAACACAAGACTCCGCCATCTAAAGAAAAGTAAGTAATTGAGCAAAGCTTATGTAAATTTTATTTAACCGCTATAAATAATTTCCAAAAATTAAAGAGCTCGTTTTTGTACGTAGAAACTATGTTATTGTAATATGCGAGCTACGGCTCGAGTAGATAAAACGTTATTCTGTGAGATTATTTATTTATTTTCTAGTCTATAGAACAATTCAAGTTCACACTATACTATTCTTCGCAATTCTTTTGTTACAATGTCTCTTTCCTCTCAAATCACTTATCTCCTTTCAATTACTTAATTCACAAATCCAAACTAATTACTTTTTCTTGTTCACTCTCAACTTTCAATTTATCACAAAATTACAACTTCGCCCATTATCACTTTTCCAATCTCTTCGTGCGGTTCGAAAACCAACTGCCTTGCCTCGATCGCCATCTGTCCTTATATAGTCGCACTGAAACTTCTAGCAAATTCTTCGACCACTGGAACAATAAAATTCTGATGTAATAATTTCAGGATGACAGCTGCAGCCAATAATCTCTTGCGGTTATAATTCTCTCTTAATTCTACGACGTCGTCTTAGACATAATTCGTCTCTTACTGTGGACACGAACCTCGAATGAAAAGAAACTTCGGAATGTGTTGCATCTGTTTGAGCGTAATTATTATGCTACATTATGTTACACTGCCCCCCTCTTAGACGTGTTCGTCCCGAACAAGTGCATCCTCATTTCGGCCATAGTATCGACTCAGTCGGTCCACATGAACCACTTTCATTTTGGCCCTTGGTCCTCGCTGGATGCGGTAGACAACATCGTTGATGCGGGTTATTATTCTGTAGGGACCCTCCCAGTTCTGCTGCAACTTAGGTGATTTCCCCTTTTGGCGATGGGGATTATACAGCCACACTAGATCTCCCACCTGGAATCCTGACGTTGTTGCCTTGTTATCATACCTGGTCTTCATGCCGTCGCTCGTTATCTTTATCTGGCTTCTGGTCCTTTGGTGTATGTCCCTAAGCCTTTCCCTAAGGTCCGCCACGCACTCTTCTTCATTTCTGGGCTCATTGGTAGGAGATCCAAATTTCACCTCACTGGTAACCAAACAAGATTTCGAACGGCGTATGTCGAGTAGTGCTATGCACGGCACTTCTATAGGCCATCAAAAACAAGGGAATCTGCCGGTCCCAATCACGTTGGTAGTCGCCTACGATCTTCGAGAGATGTTCGTCCAAAGTCCTATTGAAACGCTCCACCATACCGTCCGACTGTGGATGAAGCGGGGTTGTCCGTGTCTTTTTGATTCCGAGTAGTTGACACATCTCTTGGAAGATTCTTGACTCGAAATTTCGCCCTTGGTCAGAATGCAATTCCAAGGGCACGCTTCCGGCCACTTACTGAAGTAGTCCATCACTACGAGTATATACCGATTACCATTGTCGGTTTCCGGAAAGGGCCCTGTGATGTCAATGGCGATTCGTTCGAAAGGTGCTCCCACGTTGTATTGGTGCATCTTACCTCGAGTTTTGATTCTCGGACCCTTGCTAGCTGCACACACGTCGTATTTTCCGCACCAGTCTTCGATATCTTCCTTCGCTTTTAACCAATAAAAACGTTCTCGTACCTTTTCTAGCGTCTTATTTACTCCCAAGTGGCCTCCGGTCGCCCCGCCATGCATTTCCTGTAACACCTCCTTGACCCTCGTCCGCGGTACTACAAGCTGCATTACAAACGACTTTCCGTCGGAGGATTTCCATTTTCTTCTCAGAACACCTTCTTGGACATGGAGGGAGTCCCACTGCGCAAAATATGCCTTTAAGGTCGGGCTTCTGTGAGAGATGTCCTGATGATCCGGTTTCTCCATGTTCTCCTTCCAGGCCAGAATCGGCTCGATATCCGGGTCTTCCTTCTGAGCGTTCCGGATCTCATCTACGCTCCAGCCGGCGATACGTTCGGCTCTCATTTTTTGGATGGAAACCAGCTCCCGTTCTTCCTGACGCGCACAATGTTTACAATCCGTTCTGCATGGTCTCCGGGACAGTGCATCCGCATTAGAGTGGAGTTTTCCTTTACGATGCTGTATTTCGTAGTCGTAGATTTGCAGCCTTTCGATCCATCTTGCGACCTGACCCTCAGGACTCTTGAACTGTAATAGCCATTTTAAGGCTGCATGGTCTGTGCGAAGAACGAACTTCCTCCCATAGAGGTATTTGTGAAAATGCTTCGTAGCCAAGATCAAAGCTAGAAGTTCTCTCCTTGTCACGCAGTAGTTCCTTTCTGGCTTAGAGAGCACCTTGCTGAAGTACGCAACCACCTTCTCTTGGCCATCATGCACCTGTGAGAGTACGGCTCCTACCCCGACATTACTAGCATCTGCATCCACAATGAACGTTTCCCCGGGAGTGGGGTAAGCTAGTATCGGGGCATCGCATAGCCGTTGTTTAAGTGCCTTGAAGCTCTTCTCGCACTCAATTGACCATATGAATTGTTTTCCCTTTTCCGTCAACTGGTGCAGGCTCTTTGCGATCCCGGCAAAATCCTTCACGAACCGTCTGTAGTAGGTGGCTAGGCCCAGGAAGCTCCTTAGTTGGTGTTTGCCTTTGGGGACTGGCCAGTTTTTCACCGCTTCGACCTTCTCTGGATCGGTTCTCACTCCTTTCGCTGAAATTATGTGCCCCAGGTACTTGACATCCGCTCTAAACAAGGCGCACTTCTTGGGGTTGAGCTTCAGGTGGGCACTTCGAAGCCTTTGAAACACATCTCTTAGATTGTCTCGGCATTGCGCAAACGTTTTTCCTACGACGATGACATCATCCAAGTATACCAAACAGGTTTTCCATGTTAACCCTTGCAGGACACATTCCATCAATCGCTCGAAAGTCGCCGGAGCATTGCACAGCCCGAATGGCATTACCGTGAATTGCCATAGCCCATTTCCTGCGGTGAAGGCGGTTTTCTCCCGGTCTTCTGGATGGATCTGTACCTGCCAGTAGCCACTCTTCAAGTCGAGAGTGGAAAACCATCGGGCTCCTGATAGTGTGTCTAGCGTGTCGTCAATCCGTGGCAGAGGATAGCTGTCTTTCTTGGTGACGTAATTGAGCTGCCGATAGTCCACCCAGAACCGCGTGCTGCCATCTTTCTTCTTAACCAGTACAACCGGTGATGCCCACGGACTTTTGGAACTTTCAATCAGACCTTCTTTCTCCATTGCCGACACCATCTCTGCAACTTCTGTCTGCTTTGCCAATGGAAGGCGCCTAGCAGGCTGACGATTGGTCTAGTATCACCAGTGTCTATTCGATGTTGTACCAGGTGTGTTCGGCCGTATTCTCCGTCCTGTGAGGCAAATACATCAACGTACTCATTGATAAGATTCTCTGCCATAGTTCGCTGCTCCTGATTCAGCTCACTGGACTGGAGAATCGTCTCTCTCGTTTCAGCTGTCCAAGGTGATGGGAGAGGTTTTGGAGCATCACGTTCAGATATTGTTGCGACGGCGGTAATCGGCGTGCATTTTCCAGTCACCTCCCCTCGCCTTAGTTTGACAGTGTGTATCCTCGCGTTCAAAACTCTCACGGGAACCATGGTGTTCTTTGGTTCGACTAACGTTTTTCCCACGATGTAATATTGAGAATGCTTCTCTGGGTCTGGTTCTACTATGTAGAATCGGTGGCTCCCAAGATCACCTTCCAGCTTCGTCCAAATGATTGTCTCTGAAGACGGCGGCAAAACTTCGTCTTTGCTGATGACTGTCCTGAGAGTTACGGCATTCTCGTTTCCGTACACCATCGGAATCTCCACATTTCGATACCTCAGTACTTGCATCCCGATGTCCAAGATTACTTCATTTGCTTTCATGAAGTCTATTCCGATGATGCACTCGTCGCATATATCTGCCACCAGAAACGCATGGGAGAATGTCAGTCCCGCCAGAGTAATCGTAAGACGAACTTCTCCAAACACCTTCGCCATTTCCCCTGTTGCAGTCTTCAGGCAGTAGCTGTCGGTGTTGTGCACCCATGAGCTTCTGACGATATCTCTTCTTACAATGGAGGCGGTGGCACCTGTGTCGATGGTGGCTACGCACTTCTTCTTGTTGATTAGTGCCTCCACTGTCAGGCTTTTGTTACCCCGTTCGGTTTGCGAAACTTGAATGGTGGTCCTGGGGGCCTCGATTCCAGTAACCAAATTCTGCCCCGCGACGTTGATCCTTACGCATTTCCCGACTGCTGGTTTTGATAAGTCTGACCGACACTTCTGCACTGCCGTTGTAGGTGTCCGGTTTGGTTGCAATTCCAGCAACGGATTTGACTTCCGCGAGCTCCGTCTTCATCCATGACGGCTGTTCTCTGGCATAAGCATTCCACGACGGACATTTCCCTGACACGGTGTATTCCCTGGTATGCTTGGTCCGCAGCCTTCATTGACAAAGAGAATGCCAATACCTCGGGGAGTGTTCGCTTTTCAGCCATCCTTACGGCCATTGCAGTTGTCTGTCCTCTATGGCCTGAATGAAAGCTTCCACCGCCATTTCGTTGATAAGCTCCTCACCGGCTTTAGGGTATGAAAGATGGGCTAGTCGTTCTATATCCGCTTGCAACTGTTGGAGCGTTTCCCCCCTTTTCTGGACTTGACTACGCAGCTGAACCCTGTACACCTGCTGCATGTGTTCATCCCCAAACCGCATCTCGATAGCCTGAACCAGAGAGTCGTAGTTCTGCTGTTTATCTTCCGTGATGGTCTGCAAGAGCTCCGCAGCTGGACCCCTCAGTGCAAGCGTGAGTGCAACAGACTTCTCTTCATCGTCCCAGCTATTGGTCACTGCGGCCGCTTCGAATTGCCTCTTATAAATTGGCCATGGTGTTTGACCATCGAAGATAGGAGGCTGCATCTCCTTTCTTTTCAGACCGTCAGTGGAATATTCCCGTGCTTTCTGCCTCTTCACGCTGCTGAGTTCCTTATTAAGATTTTCGACTTGCTTTTCTCCTTTTTCGAACTGAGTCTCTATCTTCCCGAACTGAGTTTCATGCTTCTCAAAGTTTTCATCGAATCTAGTTTCGACTTTTTCGAGTTGCGTTTCGACCTTCTCGATTTTCTCTTCGATCGCTTCGAATTTGGATTCCAAGTTCTTGTTTTGCTCATCAAGTTTGCTTTTAAGAGCATCTAGAGAATTCTTTTGTTCGTCCATTGGTTTCTTTTGTTCGTCCATTGCTTTCTTTTGGTCGTCCAGCTTAAGTTCTATAGAATTCCTATGGTCTTCTATTGCTTTCTTTTGTTCGTCCACTGCTTCTTCCAGACGAATCAGCAGGGCATCTTTTCCCCCAGTTGTGTCGAGGTTCCGCTTACTGAGTTCTGCCTTTAATTGAATTATGGTTAGTTTTCCCAATTTGCGACCCATTTTGCGCAACTAATTAACTCAACACAGAAATCGTTTTTTTTTTTTTTTTCTTTTTTTTTGCTTGTGCAATTTCACACCACGGAAATAGTTATTCACAGAATAAGTTTTATCCCGCTTCTGACACCAATGTAATATGCGACCTACGGCTCGAGTAGATAAAACAATATTCTGTGAAATTATTTCTTTATTTTCTACTCCATAGCACAATTCAGATTCACACTATACTATTCTTCGCAATTCTTTTCTTACAACGTCTCTGTCCTCTCAAATCACTTTATCTAATTTCAATTACTTAATTCACAAATCCAAACTAATTACTTCTTCTTGTTAACTCTCAACTTTCAATTTATCACAAAATTACTACTTCACCCATTATCACTTTTCTAATCTCTTCGCCACGGTTTTAAAACTACTGCCCCTTCTCGATCGCCATCTGTCCTTATATAGCACAAGTTTCTGATAGCCAGAAATGTCTAGCAAATTCTTCGACCACTGACAAGAAAAATTCTGATGTAATAATTCCAAGATGATAATCATTTCTTGCAGTTATAATTCCCTCTTATCCGTGACATTATCCGTCTCTTTCGTAGACATGAACTGTGGAGACTTAACCGCAGACACGAACCTCGAATGAAAGGACACTTCGGACCAAAATTCTGCCAGAATGAAAAGACACTTCGGAATTTGTTGCATAGTCGTAGGAGCGTAGTTATTATTATGCTACAATATGTATTGTAATATGCGCGCTACGGCTCGAGTAGATAAAACGATATTCTGTGAAATTTATTTCTTTATTTTTTTTTTTAGTCTATAGAACAATTCAGGTTCACACTATACCATTCTTCGCAATTCAGCTATTGGTCATTGCGGCCGCTTCGAATTGCCTCTTATAAATTGGCCATGATGTTTGACCATCGAAGATAGGGGGCTGCATCTCCTTTCTTCTCAGACCGTCAGTGTAATATTCCCGTGCTTTCTGTCTCTTCACGTTGCTGAGCTCCTTAGCAAGATTTTCGACTTGCTTTCCTACTATAATGTAATATGCGCGCTACGGCTGGAGTAGATAAAACGATATTCTGTGAAATTTATTTCGTTATTTTTTTTTTTAGTCTATAGAACAATTCAGGTTCACACTATACTATTCTTCGCAATTCTTTTCTTACAAGGTCTCTTTCCTTTTAAATCACTTTATCTCCTTTCAGTTACTTAATTCACAAATCCAAACTAATTACTTCTTCTTGTTAACTCTCAACTTTCAATTTATCACAAAATTACAACTTCGCCCATTATCACTTTTCTAATCTCTTCGCCACAGTTTAAAAACTACTGCCCCCTTTTGATCGCCATCTGTCCTTATATAGCGGAAGTTTCTGATAGCCAGAAACTTCTAGCAAATTCTTCGACCACTGGAACAAGACAAATTCTGATGCAATAATTCCAAGATGACAGTCATTTCTTGCAGTTATAATTCTTTCATATCCGTAATATTATCCGTCTCTTTCGTGGGCATGAACTGTGGAGACTTAGCCGCAGCACGAACCTCGAACGAAAAGTCACTTTGTAATGGGCTGGAGGAGCGTAGTTATTATTCTACATTATTGTAGCATAATTTTGGGGGGATGTTACAGTATGTTAGTAATTAACCTGAAAATTTAAATGATTGATATCCGAGCAAAATCTCTCAAACCTTCTCTTCATATACAACGCATATGCGTTTGCAAAATTTCCATTCATGAAAATTTATTCTTTTGCTGCAGCGGTATGGAAATCACACCTTCATGCATCTTCATGCCTCTTCCCGCATACCCCTTTACACTTCCCCACCTCGTTCGTTTGCTTGTCACAACACACGATGAGAAAAAGAACTTTTCCCACACGAGTGAACGGAATGAGGAAAAAGAAAAAGCTTTATTTGTTGTACTTATTCTGAAAGCTCTCTGTCTGCTACCACGTTGTCTGCCAGGATAAAAATATGCTTCATTTTTTTATATGGGCGTGCGACAACTGGGTAGTTTATTATCTGTGCTATTAGTTCCATATATAATGATAATACCCTATCCCCCATCCTTCAACTAACCCCTAATAACGTGGGCATAGCGTTGCGAAATTGTTAAATCACATGCAATGATACACAGATGGTATTTCTTCCTTAGCGGAGAGTGAGCGTGGCTCTCAAAATATGGAACAGAATTTCAATTCATCAACGTAACTAGTTTTGAATAAAAAAAAAACAATACATGTCTTAGGAAAGCAAAGGTTTTGTATTTTACTTAGACAACATTTGTAAATTTTTTAGCAAACATATTACAAAAAACGATATTTTTTGATAAGAGGGCATGTGGGCGGATTTTAAAAATGTTTACACATATATTACTTCAAATGCTAGAAAGGTTACATAACAAATTACGTATCAAAATTAATATACCCTGAACATTGTATAAAAGTATAAAACTAATCACGGTAGACCTCCAAAGGTATACATATTGTAACATAATGTAGCATAATAACTACGCCCTCGAACAGGCAACAAATTCCGAAGTGTCTTTTCATTTGAGGTTCGCGTCTGAAATTAGTCTCCACAGCTCGGATAATATCACGGATAAGAGAGAACAAGAGAGAATTATAACTGCACGAAATGATTGTCATCTTGGAATTATTACATCGGATTTTTTTTTGTTCCAGTGGTCGAAGAATTTGCTAGAAGTTTCTGGCTATCACAAACTTCTGCTATATAAGGACAGATGGCGATCCAGACGACGCAGTAGTTTTTAAACTGTGGCGAAGAGATTAGAAAAGTGATAATGGGCGAAGTTGTAATTTTGTGATAAATTGAAAGTTGAGAGTCAACAAGAAGAAGTAATTAGTTTGGATTTGTGAATTAAGTAATTGAAAGGAGATAAGTGATTTGAGAGGAAAGAGACATTGTAACAAAAGAATTGCGAAGAATAGTATAGTGTGAACCTGAATTGTTCTATAGAATAGAAAATAAAGAAATAATTTCACAGAATATTGTTTTATCTACTCGAGCCGCAGCTCGCATATTACATTGGTGTCAGAAGCGGGATAAAACTTATTCTGTGAATTACTATTTTCGTGGTGTGAAATTGCACAAGAAAAAAAAGAAAAAAAAAAACGATTTCTGTGTTGAGTTAATTAGTTGCGCAAAATGGGTCGCAAATTGGGAAAACTAACTACAATTCAACTAAAGGCAGAACTCAGTAAGCGGAACCTCGACACAACTGGGGGAAAAGATGCCCTACTGATTCGTCTAGAAGAAGCAGTAACGCAGGAAGGTGAAAATCCGCACGACGTAGAGTTTGACGTAGAAGAGGAACCAGCAAGTACAGCCGCCGACCCGTGTATAACAAGTCTGCTCCTGCAACTTAAGTTAGTCATGGGCGAACAATAGAAAGCAATAGAAGATCAAAGAAATTCTCTAGAACTTAAGCTTGACGAACAAAAGAAAGCGATGGACGAACAAAAGAAAGCAATGGGCGACCAAAGGAATTCTCTAGAACTTAAGCTGGATGAACAAAAGAAAGCAATGGATGAACAAAAGAAAGCAATGGACGAACTAAAGAATTCTCTAGATGCTCTGGAAAATAAACTTGATGAGCAAAACAAGAACTTGGAATCCAAATTCGAAGTGATCGAAGAGAAAATAGTGAAGGTCGAGACGCAACTCCAAAAAGTCGAAACTAGATTCGATGACAATTTTGAGAAACATGAAACTCAGTTCGGGAAGATAGAGACTCAGTTTGAAAAAGTGGATACGCAATTCGAGATAGTAGGAAAGCAAGTCGAAAATCTTGCTAGGGAGCTCAGCAACGTGAAGAGACAGAAAGCACGGGAATATTCCACTGACGGTCCGAGAAGAAAGGAGATGCAGCCTCCTATCTTCGATGGCCAAACATCATGGCCAATTTATAAAAGGCAATTCGAAGCGGCCGCAATGACCAATAGCTGGGACGATGAAGAGAAGTCCATTGCACTCACACTTGCACTGAGGGGTCCAGCTGCGGAGCTCTTGCAGACCATCCTGGAAGATAAATAGCAGAATTACGACTCTCTGGATCAGGCTATCGAGATGAGGTTTGGGGATGAACACATGCAGCAGGTGTACAGGGTTCAGCTGCGTAGTCGAGTCCAGAAAAGGGGGGAAACGCTCCAACAGTTGCAGGCGGATATAGAGTGACTAGCCCATCTTTCATACCCTAAAGCCGGTGAGGAGCTTATCAACGAAATGGCGGTAGAAGCTTTTATTCAGGCCATAGAGGACAGACAACTGCAAATGGCTGTAAGGATGGCTGAAAAGCGAACACTCCCCGAGGCATTGGCATTCGCTTTGTCAATGAAGGCTGCGGACCAAGCATACCAGGGAATACACCGTGTCAGGGAAATGTTCGTCGTGGAATGCCCATGCCAGAGAACAGCCGTCAATGATGAAGGCAAAGCTCGCGGAAGTCAAATCCGTTGCTGGAATTGCAACCAAACCGGACACCTACAACGGCAGTGCAGAAGTGCACCTAGGCGAGGAAATTGTCCACATTGCGGAAGTAGGAGAAAAAGAAAAAGCAGAGAGGAAGCATCCTGTTAGTCAGACTTCCCAAAACCAGCAGTCGGGAAATGCGTAAGGACCAACTTCGCGGGGCAGAAGTTGGTTACTGGAATCGAGGCCCCAGGACCACCATTCAAGTTTCGCAAACCAAACGGGGTAACAAGAGCCTGACAGTGGAGGCACTAATCAACAAGAAGAAGTGCGTAGCCACCATCGACACAGGTGCCAAGAAGAGATATCGTCAGAACCTCCTGGCTACACAACACCAACAGCTACTGCCTGAAGACTGCAACAGGGGAAATGGCGAAGGTGTTTGGAGAAGTTCGTCTTACGATTACTCTGGCGGGACTGATGTTCTCCCATGCATTTCTGGTGGCAGAAACGAGTGCATCATCGGAATAGACTTCATGAAAGCAAATGAAGTAATCTTGGACATCGGGATGCAAGTACTGAGGTATCGAAATGTGGAGATTCCGATGGTGTACGGAAACGAGAATGCCGTAATTCTCAGGACAGTCATCTGCAAAGACGAAGTTTTGCCGCCGTCTTCAGAGACAATCATTTGGACGAAGGTGGAAGGTGATCTTGGGAGCCACCGATTCTACATTGTAGAACCAGACCCAGAGAAGAATTCTCAAGACTACATCGTGGGAAAGACGTTAGTCGAACCAAAGGACAAAATGATTCCAGTGAGAGTTTTGAACGCAAGACCGCACACTGTCAAACTAAGGCGAGGGGAGGTGACTGGAAAATGCACGCCGATTACTGCCGTCGCAACAATATCTAAACGTGATGCTCCAAAACCTCTCCCATCACCTTGGACAGCGGAAACGAGAGAGACGATTCTCCAGTCCAGTGAGCTAAATCAGGAGCAGCGAACTATGGCAGAGAATCTTATCAATGAGTACGCTGATGTATTTACCTCACAGGACGGAGAATACGGCCGAACACACCTGGTACAACATCGAATATACACTGGTGATACTAGACCAATTCGTCAGCCTGCTAGGCGCCTTCCATTGGCAAAGCAGACAGAAGTTGCAGAGATGGTGTCGGCAATGGAGAAAGAAGGTCTGATTGAAAGTTCCAAAAGTCCGTGGGCATCACCGGTTGTACTGGTTAAGAAGAAAGATGGCAGCACGCGGTTCTGCGTGGACTATCGACAGCTCAATTACGTCACCAAGAAAGACAGCTATCCTCTGCCACGGATTGACGACACGCTAGACACACTATCAGTAGCCCGATGGCTTTCCACTCTCGACTTGAAGAGTGGCTACTGGCAGGTACAGATCTATCCAGAAGACCGGGAGAAAACCGCCTTCACCGCAGGAAATGGGCTATGGCAATTCACGGTAATGCCATTCGGGCTGTGCAATGCTCCGGCGACTTTCGAGCGATTGATGGAATGTGTCCTGCAAGGGTTGGCATGGAAAACCTGTTTGGTATACTTGGATGATGTCATCGTCGTAGGAAAAACGTTTGCGCAACACCGAGACAATCTAAGGGATGTGTTTAAAAGGCTTCGAAGTGCCCACCTGAAGCTCAACCCCAAAAAGTGCGCCCTGTTTAGAGCAAGTCAAGTACTTAGGGCACATAATTTCAGCGGAAGGAGTGAGAACCGATCCAGAGAAGGTCGAAGCGGTGAAAAACTGGCCAGTCCCCAAGGATAAACACCAACTAAGGAGCTTCTTGGGCCTAGCCACCTACTACAGACGGTTCGTGAAGGATTTTTCCGGGATCGCAAAGAGCCTGCACCAGTTGACGGAAAAGGGAAAACAATTCATATGGTCAATTGAGTGCGAGAAGAGCTTCAAGGCACTTAAAAAACGGCTATGCGATGCCCCGATACTAGCTTACCCCACTCCCTGGGAAACGTTCATTGTGGATGCAGATGCTAGTAATGTCGGGGTAGGAGCCGTATTCTCACAGGTGCATGATGGCCAAGAGAAGGTGGTTGCGTACTTCAGCAAGGTGCTCTCTAAGCCAGAAAGGAACTACTGCGTGACAAGGAGAGAACTTCTAGCTTTGATCTTGGCTACGAAGCATTTTCACAAATACCTCTATGGGAGGAAGTTCGTTCTTCGCACAGACCATGCAGCCTTAAAATGGCTATTACAGTTCAAGAGTCCTGTGGGTTAGGTCGCAAGATGGATCGAAAGGCTGCAAATCTACGACTACGAAATACAGCATCGTAAAGGAAAACTCCACTCTAATGCGGATGCACTGTCCCGGAGACCATGCAGAACGGATTGTAAACATTGTGCGCGTCATTAAGAACGGGAGCTGGTTTCCACCCAAAGAATGAGAGCCGAACCTATCGCCTGCTGGAGCGTAGATGAGATCCGGAACGCTCAGAATGAAGACCAGGTATGATGCCAAGGCAACAACAAAGGAGATCTAGTGTGGCTGTATAATCCCCATCGCCAAAAGGGGAAATCACCTAAATTGCAGCAGAACTGGGGGGTCCCTACAGAATAGTAACCCGCATCAACGATGTTGTCTACCGCATCCAGCGAGGATCAAGGCCAAAATGAAAGTGGTTCATGTGGACCGACTGAGGCGATAGAATGGAAGAAGTGCGGACACACTTGTTCGGGACGAACAAGTCTAAGAGGAGGGCAGTGAAACATAATGTAGCATAATAACTACGCCCTCGAACAGGCAACAAATTCCGAAGTGTCTTTTCATTTGAGGTTCGTGTCTGAAATTAGTCTCCACATCTCGGATAAAATCACGGATAAGAGAGAACAAGAGAGAATTATAACTGCACGAAATGATTGTCATCTTGGAATTATTACATCAGAATTTTATTTGTTCCAGTGGTCGAAGAATTTGCTAGAAGTTTCTGGCTATCAGAAACTTCTGCTATATAAGGACAGATGGCGATCCAGACCACTCAGTAGTTTTTAAACTGTGGCGAAGAGATTAGAAAAGTGATAATGGGCGAAGTTGTAATTTTGTGATAAATTGAAAGTTGAGAGTTAACAAGAAGAAGTAATTAGTTTGGATTTGTGAATTAAGTAATTGAAAGGAGATAAGTGATTTGAGAGGAAAGAGACATTGTAACAAAAGAATTGCGAAGAATAGTATAGTGTGAACCTGAATTGTTCTATAGACTAGAAAATAAAGAAATAATTTTACAGAATATTGTTTTATCTACTCGAGCCGTAGCTCACATATTACAATATTGTAATATGCGAGCTACGGCTCGAGTAGATAAAACGATATTCTGTGAGATTATTTCTTTATTTTGCTAGACTATATATAAGTATATGAAAATGACAGCCTTTATCAGAAATTAATATTTATTCAAGGGGAAGAGTACAATAACTTTGGCGCCAAAAATTGATAGCGGTTTCTTTTTGTAGAGGGGTCAAAAACAAGCATTTTTTACTATGGGAGGGCCAATTTTCGGAAAAAATTACTTAAAAAAAAAATATTAAAAACAACGGCAACCCTTACAATGAAGTACTATACCGGTTTCCAAAGCCAGAAACCTGTTCTTTAATCCTAAATTTAAATTAAATAATTTATGTCAATAGTTTTGAAAAATTCGCATGCAAACTCAAAATTCTGATAAAAAAAAGTTTAAAAAATTTAAAATTACTATTTTTGTTCTGTTTTTTGGCATTGAGGTAGGTGAATGAATAATAGATTAAGCGTCTCTCAGGCGCCTATATCACCCGGTATAGTACTTCATTGTAAGTGTTGCCGTTGTTTTTTAATATTTTGTTTTTTTATTTTAAGTATTTTTTTTCTAAAATTGCCCCTATCTCCTAAACGGCGAGACCCCCCCCCTTCCATAGTAAAAAATTCTTGTTTTGACCCCTCTACAAAAAACCGTTATCATTTTTAAAGTTATCGTACTCGTGCCAAGTACATTTATGTTTGCATGTACATTAGTTGATTGGCTTTTAAATACCATCAGAGCCCTGGTTAATATGAAAGAAAAACTTTGCATTGGAGAGTGGAGGGAACAGTATGTATCTATCTACAACCGATTGCTACAACTATAATTCAGATATTCTTTTCCACGTCACCCCATGAGGTAGAATATAAAACGGTTTTTTTTTTTAGGTGTCCCCTGTAGGCATAGTCCTCGCTCTTTAGTAAGTACTAAAGAAATAAAAATATTCATATAATAAATGAATAACTACAAAAACTTAACAAACGAGAGTGAAAAGCAGAAAAATAATAAAAAAAAGTTCTTACCAATCTTTAATCGTTTTGGCGTATCGAAAATGTACCGAGGTATGGTATTTACTATTCGCTCATTATGGAAACGAGGTTCGGGAGAAGGAAACTGTGAAGGTGAAATTTGCAAACTATTATTTTCAAGGCTAGGTAGAGGAACTCTATTAACACAAAGAATTAACACAGAGTTATTTCATTCAATGGTTATTCACAATGAAATCAACACACACACTCCCCCCAGACCCCACATCCACAGACCCCACACCACAGGCACAGGTGAAAAGAAAATATTATGTTTGTATAAAATAAGCAAAAAGAATGTGCTATGTGTGTGTATTTTTTTGAGCACACTCCTTTCGTTTAATTTTCATTATCATTCAGATTTACGTGCAGATGGATCTTGCTCGACACAGCATGATGTTTGAGTGGGGTGGGTTTGTGCATAGAGAGTTACTGGCATGGGATTGGTTAGATTAGAGCAGAAATGTGTTATGCCTTATGAGTGCATATGGAAATTGTTGAGGCAAAAGAGCCTAATATTTTTGTGGTACTCAGCGACGGATGTTCACTTTGGCCGCTAGAGGCACCACCATCGATTTCCTCAAGTGATAGTACTATTAGCACAGATAATAAACTATCCAGATGTCTCATTCATATGGGAAGAAGTGATATATGAAAACAAAATTCACTAAAAAAAAGCTTATTAAAAAGCTTAAACTTCTTACAAAAGGGAAAAAATCAGAACACAGAACATTTGTTTTTTCTGCTCACTTTTTAGTCCATCCACATAAGAGTACTCTTGTTTACCTTCACTGCAAAAAAGAAATAAAAAAAATATTTTGTGCGACTGCGGTTACGGAGTTCTGATGCCGACACGTTGGTAGGATTGATATGGAGTATTTATATAGATCGTATATATATATGTGCAAATGGTTGGGTTTATATTGTGTGCTTGTTAATTTGTCTGTATGTATGTACCTTATTTTCAGCACTTGATTAAATAAATGAAACTCTGTAAACTTTGTGGACACAAATTTGCTCTGAAAATGGGTATGAATATGAGTTTCGCATACTGTATTTTATATTTATGCACTTATAATAACTGATCACTGCTCTTGGCCTACTTAAGTGAAGGTGACTAATCTTCGAAATTATTATAAAAAAACTAACAAACTTAACAAAATAATCATTAACTATAATTAGGACATACATATGTAGAAATCTGGGACTAAACGTAAGAGGTATTTGCTGTGACCAAGGCAATACGAATCGAAGCCTTTCCAATGAATTAAAGCTGGATGAGGAATCATTAACTTAAATTAGGTTAGTGTTAAATTGCAGTTAATTCACCTTAATCATAACATACATTGAACCAATTCGGAAAATGTATATTTGTTGCCTTTACGAGTATACATTCTTTGATTATATTTTCTTTTAAGTTAGATGTAAAAGGTAGTTTTCGAAAGTATTCCGAAAATATTTGTACATGAAGACGGCATACTTGAAAATCTTTTTCTGACGGCTATAAGAGAACCGTATTTTCTTTTGAATTTTCATATTCTTTTAATTTTATCAATACTTCCGTTAGATCGAAATTCTGTTTGTCCTTTGACATTTCTTCAGCACAATTTTCACAGATTTTGTTCATTTTTTTTTATTGTTTTAAAGAAGCAGTATCCGGCAAGTATCTTATAGCAAGGTCGTTGACCTGCGGTACCTTGACTGATATTGCGTCTTCATCTGGTGGATTAACTATATTGTTCGTATTCATGTTATTTTCAAAACATTCCTCATTCTTAAGAATATCGTGATTTTGTGATAGCTCTTTTGTAAGTATTATGTGTTCTTCTATATCACTCTGCAAAATAGCATTCCAATCCACCTGTAGATATTCCGAATCGTCTTCTTCGCAGTTGGAACATTTCGTTTTGAATAAAAATTTTATCGATATAATTTTGGCTAGAAGGGTGTTAAATTCGGAAACACTTGGATTACTTTTAGCATTATTCCGCGCTCTTATTTTACCAAATAAGTTCTCTAACGGATCTTGATTAAATTTATTTACATAAATGTAATATAAATCATTATGATCCATAAATAATGTGTCTCTTATTCTTAAAACGCTTTCTATAGTTAAGGCCAAACCTTTGAAACAAAATGATCTAATTCTTGAAGTTAAAGTTTTTTTCATGTACGTAGATTAAATTTAAAATATAAACTACGATTTTTGGGTCCTTGATCACAGCAAATAGCTCCAACGGTTAGTTTCAGCTCCGCGCATATATCAAGATAATTATATACCCCAATCTCAAGTTGTTTCATAGGTATATTGCTTGGACAAACGACATGATATAAAACTTGCTTAAAATTTCCGCATACTCTCCGAATAACAAAAACGCACACAGACTTAGCGCATATATTACATCTTTGATTCCTTCCGTAATCAACAAAACCTTCAATTTCGCTTTGAATTTATTGTAGGTTAGATTCGTCTGAAGGCTCATCTTATCAAATATAATCACGACTTCTTTTTCTTTTGGTGATAATGTCGAAGTTATTTTCTTTATTTCCTCGAGAACATTTCTATTTATTCCAGGTGACAGACTTTTAATCTTAATCCACCTATGTAATGAAGACGGGTGCGGCAAGTGTAGTCAAAGCTGATACCGTAAAGAGTTGTATCCGTAAGACGAACGGAAAAAAATGCACTGCGGAATCCACTTCTCCTCTTCGGTGTATTTTTTTGTACTCTCAGATAGAATGAGCTTCGAAAATGTCTTAGTATTTTCATCAATACCAAGCAATAAATCAATTTTCTCTTGGATACTCTGCTTTTCACGGACTTGCAGTCTTTTTTTGTCCTCTTTTAAACGATGAATTCTCTGCAGCAAATTTATTTTCGATTTGCGATTTCCTTTTACTGTTATCCTTAAGCTATTGTTCAATTTCTTAAGCCTCTCAATTCTTTTAATATAAATGGATTGCCTTTTTATATGAGTCTCCAGTACTAATTTATTGCAGTTTTCATATGTAACCTTAGATCCCGTTTGATCAAAACAAATGAACTCGTCATCAGATATAGCAACACTTCTTTTTAACAAGAGAGAAGGGTAAGCATTTTTTGTCGTATTTAACTATTCCTTTTTTAGGAAATTTAAATAATTTTCCATCAGGCAATTCATTTTTGGTTATAGAACAGTGTGCAATTGCACACTTCGTTTTTTCCAGGACATTTCTTCCTTGGAAACAATTTTCTTATGCCTTTTTTTTGTATATGTATGTAATATATATGTATGTTAGTAATTAATCTGAAAATCTAAATGATTGATATTCGAGCAAAATCTCTCAAACCTTCTCTTCATATACAACGCATACGCGTTTACAAAACTTCCATTCATGAAAATTTATTCCTTTGCTGCGGTGGTATGAAAATCACACCTTCATGCATTTTCATGCTCCTTCCCTCATACCCCTTTACACTTCATCACCTCGTTCGTTTCCATGTCACAACACACGATGAGAGAAAGAACTTTTCCCACACGAGCGAACGGAGTGAGGAAAAAGAAAAAAGCTTTATTTGTGGTACTTATTCTGAAAGCTCTCTGTCTGCTACCACTTTGTCTGCCAGGATAGAAATATGCTTCATTTTTTTATATGGGCGTGCGACATCTGGGTAGTTTATTATCTGTGCTATAGGAGCATTCCATGGTAACGTACAGATAAATCCAACCACTTTTATGTTAATTTATGTCATTTATTTCCGTATATGTTTATAAGACATGTCGTATAAAATTTTTTTTTTTAATACTGTGCATTAGGCGTTAAGTATCTGAAAATAATTTTTAACCATTTCATTAAATGTCTTTGAAAAAAAAAAAAAATCACGTAAGTTAATCAGTAATTGTAATTAATGTGTTTACTTTTGAATTTTAGCGAAACTATTAAGCAATGATCATATATCTGTTAGAAGCAAATAACGATAAAGAACCAAAGCTGAAACTAACTAAAAGAAATTTTAAAAAATGTATTCATATTTTTAGCAAATATTGTTTTTATTTTGTCACGTACAGACAAAAGTACGTCACGTGTATGACAGAGTTGATAACAAAATGTGTCTTTAAACTTGTTTAATATGTGAAAACCGATTTTTCATCCGACAAGCTGTTAACCCGGCACTCTACATGTTTTTTGGAGCTCTTTATGAAATGGGAATTTGAAATTCCAGGTATTGATTTGACGTTTGTCCATGGCGATGCGGCTTTTATTTTTTCAGATATCTCTGAGGCTGGAAGATATATCACTCTTGTTTTGGTAACCAAACGCGATGCAAGTTCAGAGAAATCTTTGGCTGATTGAACCACAATGTTCTAACCTTGACTCATCATTTTTTCTCGTACCAGCCTTTTGATGTTTCCCCCAACTCCATCAATTACACCTTTTCCGTGGGATGTCGCAAAATATTTCTAAAAAAACACTTTGTCATATTTTTCAGACAATAACGAAAATAATTTAACCATGTATCGGTTTATAAATTCTGAGGCAGGGCCGTCACTCCAAATTATTTCAGCTGTTGGCTGGGGTAAACTTTCGTTCTCTTTGACGATCAAGTCGTATAATTCATTTACAAAAACAAAGATAGTATCTTTATCTTTGGCATTTGCATCCGAGCGTATAACATATGTTTGACAACTGCCCTTGTAAAAACTTGCCGCTGTGAACAACATAATCTCGTTTTGATATTCACAGCCAAACGACATAGCGAAGTCAACTTGAAGAATACGCACATTTTCATTTATTTTGTCATGTTGAAATTGAGCTGCTTGAATTCGTTTTAAATTTACGTGACGTCTTTGGGAAAGACTCAATAAGGTTTTCTTTAAGTTCACCTGCACTGTTTTCGTTAGTTATTAGACGTCGTTTATTTTCAGAATTTTTTATCCATTCTTTCTAAACACACGACCTGCTCAATTCTACTGATAGAACTATTTTTTGGCCATCAGAACAGGATTCGCATTCATTCTTCCAGCAACTTGAATTCATAGCAGCGTCACATAAAACCTTATTCCACCAGTCGTTGTTGTAGTTTTCTCTTAAAGCTTTTAACTTCATTGTAAAATTTTAATGAATGATGCATCTACACTGATCTTTAGGAGTGTCTTTCATCACAAGAACGTTTTTTGGCCCAAGGCTACAAAATTTTGAAAAGCCGATTTCAAAACCAGGATTTTCATCTTTAAAAACAGAGAAGGCTTCTCGTAAGAACACGGTTAAATAATGTTTCTTGCATTTCTTCTTTATTCCATTTTCCCGCACAACCAAAGAATCATTAGTACCTGGGCAGGTGTAAACGATGTCTGGCCGAAAGTAAAAAGATTCCACCGGCTCGTACTGGGAGTCCTCAATTGAAATGTTATGTCGAAGTGAATTTTCGACTAATCCAATGTCCATTCAACGCGCCAGTTCCGTCACCACTGCTTTTTTTCTTTCTGGGTGATTCCGGCAAAGCTTTTATAGCCTTTCGAACTGCCTTCGACAAAGTTTGTTTGAACTTTCACTTATATTTGTAGGCATTTCAAGTCGCTTTTTAGACCGTTGCAATCTCTTTTGATCTCTTTGTTTTCGTCTTATGGCTGCCAGTTCATTTTCTGAAGATTTTTCCCTTTGTTTCTTGCGCAATTCGGCTATCCTTTTCGACTCCTTAGCTTTATATTCTGGATCCTCGGCCCTTTTTTTATCCCGATATCTTCTCATACGAGCAGCACTAGTTGATTACATTTTATCAGCCATTATTAAAACTTAAAGTTCTAAACAGAAAGTAAAAGGAAAAAAATCAACAAACTCAGAAAATGGTAATAAGAAAAATTAACTCAAAAAACACGTCACGTACAGACAACCTTTAGTATCCAAAAACTAATATAAAAAAAGGGCTAAACACACACTTTTTGCAGAAATCATTAGACTATTGTATTAATTTAATAAAACTAAAAATTCGTTTCTGCTGATTAATTTTTTTGAAAATATACATATTAACTTTATTCCAAATTAGCGAAATATGTCGGACACTAAAACTTACCTTACGTTTAGCTCTCTATTTTATAAACGACTCTGAAAATTTAAAATCACTGTTGTGCAGCTAGCACTGCTCACTACTAACTTCAATTGAACAAAAAAAAAGCATTATTTGCTACACGATAACCACAACAACGGTGCAAAAATTATGAACAAACAACTTTATTCTTATGTTGTTACTCTCATCATGAAAGAGTACATAATGGAAATGGCCAACTTCAGCTAGACGTCTCTTTCAAATTACTGTACTTAAGATTGTCACCATGCTCAGAATGAGCTTTAAAAATCTTAATTTTATTGTTTAAAAATTGGTTGCTAGTTCCTCCTTTTCATGGAATGCTCCTATAAGTTTTATATACAATGGTATTGTAATATGCGAGCTACGGCTCGAGTAGATAAAACGATATTCTGTGAAATTTATTTCTTTACTTTCTAGTCTATAGAACAATTCAAGTTCACACTATACTATTTTTCGCAAATTCTTTTCTTACAAGGTCTCTTTCCTATCAAATCACTTTACCTCCTTTCAGTTACTTAATTCACAAATCCAAACTAATTACTTCTTCTTGTTAACTCTCAACTTTCATTTTATCACAAAATCACAACTTCGCCCATTATCACTTTTCCAATCTCTTCGCAACGGTTCTAAACCAACTGCCTCCTCTCGATCGCCATCTGTCCTTATATAGCAGAAGTTTCTGATAGCCAGAAACTTCTAGCAAATTCTTCGACCACTGGAAAAAAAATACCTAAAAATTCTGATGTAATAATTCCAAGATGACAATCATTTCGTGCAGTTATGATTCTCTCTTATCCGCGATATTATCCGTCTCTTATCGTAGACATGAACTGTGGAGACTAACCGCAGACACGAACCCCGAATGAAAAGACACTTTGGAATGGTCTGGAGGAGCGTAGTTATTATTATGTTACACTGCCCCCCTCTTAGACGTGTTCGTCCCGAACAAGTGCATCCTCATTTCCGCCATTGTATCGACTCAGTCCGTCCACATGAACCACTTTCATTTTGGCCCTTGATCCTCGCTGGATGCGGCAGACAACATCGTTGATGCGGGTTACTATTCTGTAGGGACCCCCCAGTTCTGCTGCAATTTAGGTGATTCACTAGATCTCCTTCCTGGAATCCTAACGTTGTTGCCTTGGCATCATACCTGGTCTTCATTCTGAGCGTTCCGGATCTCATCTACGCTCCAGTCGGCGATAGGTTCGGCTCTCATTCTTTGGGTGGAAACCAGCTCCCGTTCTTAATGACGCGCACAATGTTTACAATCCGTTCTGCATGGTCTCCGGGACAGTGCATCCGCATTAGAGTGGAGTTTTCCTTTACGATGCTGTATTTCGTAGTCGTAGATTTGCAGCCTTTCGATCCATCTTGCGACCTGACCCTCAGGACTCTTGAACTGTAATAGCCATTTTAAGGCTGCATGGTCTGTGCGAAGAACGAACTTCCTCCCATAGAGGTATTTGTGAAAATGCTTCGTAGCCAAGATCAAAGCTAGAAGTTCTCTCCTTGTCACGCAGTAGTTCCTTTCTGGCTTAGAGAGCACCTTGCTGAAGTACGCAACCACCTTCTCTTGGCCATCATGCACCTGTGAGAGTACGGCTCCTACCCCGACATTACTAGCATCTGCATCCACAATGAACGTTTCCCCGGGAGTGGGGTAAGCTAGTATCGGGGCATCGCATAGCCGTTGTTTAAGTGCCTTGAAGCTCTTCTCGCACTCAATTGACCATATGAATTGTTTTCCCTTTTCCGTCAACTGGTGCAGGCTCTTTGCGATCCCGGCAAAATCCTTCACGAACCGTCTGTAGTAGGTGGCTAGGCCCAGGAAGCTCCTTAGTTGGTGTTTATCCTTGGGGACTGGCCAGTTTTTCACCGCTTCGACCTTCTCTGGATCGGTTCTCACTCCTTCCGCTGAAATTATGTGCCCTAAGTACTTGACTTCTGCTCTAAACAGGGCGCACTTCTTGGGGTTGAGCTTCAGGTGGGCACTTCGAAGCCTTTGAAACACATCCCTTAGATTGTCTCGGTGTTGCGCAAACGTTTTTCCTACGACGATGACATCATCCAAGTATACCAAATAGGTTTTCCATGTCAACCCTTGCAGGACACATTCCATCAATCGCTCGAAAGTCGCCGGAGCATTGCACAGCCCGAATGGCATTACCGTGAATTGCCATAGCCCATTTCCTGCGGTGAAGGCGGTTTTCTCAAGGTCTTCTGGATAGATCTGTACCTGCCAGTAGCCACTCTTCAAGTCGAGAGTGGAAAGCCATCGGGCTACTGATAGTGTGTCTAGCGTGTCGTCAATCCGTGGCAGAGGATAGCTGTCTTTCTTGGTGACGTAATTGAGCTGTCGATAGTCCACGCAGAACCGCGTGCTGCCATCTTTCTTCTTAACCAGTACAACCGGTGATGCCCACGGACTTTTGGAACTTTCAATCAGACCTTCTTTCTCCATTGCCGACACCATCTCTGCAACTTCTGTCTGCTTTGCCAATGGAAGGCGCCTAGCAGGCTGACGAATTGGTCTAGTATCACCAGTGTCTATTCGATGTTGTACCAGGTGTGTTCGGCCGTATTCTCCGTCCTGTGAGGCAAATACATCAGCGTACTCATTGATAAGATTCTCTGCCATAGTTCGCTGCTCCTGATTCAGCTCACTGGACTGGAGAATCGTCTCTCTCGTTTCCGCTGTCCAAGGTGATGGGAGAGGTTTTGGAGCATCACGTTCAGATATTGTTGCGACGGCGGTAATCGGCGTGCATTTTGCAGTCACCTCCCCTCGCCTTAGTTTGACAGTGTGTGGTCTTGCGTTCAAAACTCTTACTGGAACCATGGTGTTCTTTGGTTCGACTAACGTCTTTCCCACGATGTAGTCTTGAGAATTCTTCTCTGGGTCTGTTTCTACTATGTAGAATCGGTGGCTCCCTAGATCACCTTCCAGCTTCGTCCAAATGATTGTCTCTGAAGACGGCGGCAAAACTTCGTCTTTGCTGATGACTGTCCTGAGAGTTACGGCACATTTCGATACCTCAGTACTTGCATCCCGATGTCCAAGATTACTTCATTTGCTTTCATGAAGTCTATTCCGATGATGCACTCGTCGCATATATCTGCCACCAGAAACGCATGGGAGAACGTCAGTCCCGCCAGAGTTATCGTAAGGCGAACTTCTCCAAACACCTTCGCCATTTCCCCTGTTGCAGTCTTCAGGCAGTAGCTGTTGGTGTTGTGCAGCCATGAGCTTCTGACTATATCTCTTCTTACAATGGAGGCGGTGGCACCTGTGTCGATGGTGGCTACGCACTTCTTCTGGTTGATTAGTGCCCGCACTGTCAGGCTCTTGTTACCCCGTTTGGTTTGCGAAACTTGAATTGGTGGTCCTGGGGGCCTCGATTCCAGTAACCAACTTCTGCCCCGCGAAGTTGGTCCTTACGCATTTCCCGACTGCTGGTTTTGGGGAAGTCTGACCGACAGGATGGATGTTATCATCGCCGGATGTTTCCTCTCTGCTTCTCCTACTTCCGCAATGTGGACAATTTCCTCGTCTAGGTGCACTTCTGCACTGCCGTTGTAGGTGTCCGGTTTGGCTGCAATTCTAGCAACGGATTTGACTTCCGCGAGCTTTGCCTTCATCCATGACGGCTGTTCGCTGGCATGAGCATTCCACGACGGACATTTCCCTGACACGGTGTATTCCCTGCTATGCTTGGTCCGCAGCCTTCATTGATAAAGCGAACGCCAATGCCTCGGGAAGTGTTCGCTTTTCAGCCATCCTTACGGCCATTGCAGTTGTCTGTCCTCTATGGCCGGAAAAAAGCTTCCACCGCCATTTCGTTGATAAGCTCCTCACCGGCTTTAGGGTATGAAAGATGGGCTAGTCGCTCTATATCCGCTTGCAACTGTTGGAGGGTTTCCCCCCTTTTCTGGACTCGACTACGCAGGTGAACCCTGTACACCTGCTGCATGTGTTCATCCCCAAACCGCATCTCGATAGCCTGAACCAGAGAGTCGTAGTTCTGCTGTTTATCTTCCGGGATGATCTGCAAGAGCTCCGCAGCTGGACCCCTCAGTCCAAGCGTGAGTGCAGTAGACTTCTCTTCATCGTCCCAGCTATTGGTCATTGCGGCCGCTTCGAATTGCCTCTTATAAATTGGCCATGATGTTTGACCATCGAAGATAGGAGGCTGCATCTCCTTTCTTCTCAGACCGTCAGTGGAATATTCCCGTGCTTTCTGTCTCTTCACGTTGCTGAGTTCCTTAGTAAGATTTTCGACTTGCTTTTCTACTTTTTCGAACTGAGTCTCTATCTTCCCGAACTGAGTTTCATGCTTCTCAAAGTTTTCATAGAATCTAGTTTCGACTTTTTCGAGTTGCGTCTCGACCTTCTCGATTTTCTCTTCGATCGTTTCGAATTTGGATTCCAAGTTCTTGTTTTGCTCATCGAGTTTGCTTTCCAGAGCATCTAGAGAATTCTTTTGTTCGTCCAGCTTAAGTTCTAAAGAATTATTTTGTTCGTCCATTGGTTTCTTTTGTTCGTCGATTGCTTTCTTTTGTTCGTCCAGCTTAAGTTCTAGAGAATTCCTTTGGTCTTCTATTGCTTTCTTTTGTTCGTCCATGACTAACTTAAGTTGCAGGAGCAGACTTGTTATACCCGGGTCGGCTGCTGTACTTGCTGGTTCCTCTTCCACGTCAAACACTACGTCATGCGGATTTTCACCTTCCTGCTTTACTGCTTCTTCCAGACGAATCAGTAGGGCATCTTTTCCCCCAGTTGTGTCGAGGTTCCGCTTACTGAGTTCTGCCTTTAGTTAGTTTATAGTTAGTTTTCCCAATTTGCGACCCATTTTGCGCAACTAATTAACTCAACACAGAAATCGTTTTTTTTTTTTTCTTTTTTTTTTTTTTTGTGCAATTTCACACCACGGAAATAGTTATTCACAGAATAAGTTTTATCCCACTTCTGACACCAATGTATTCTGGAAAATTTATTTCTTTATTTTGTAGTCTATAGAACAATTCAAGTTCACACTATACTATTCTTCGCAAATTCTTTTCTTACAAGGTCTCTTTCCTCTCAAATCACTTTATCTCCTTTCAATTACTTAATTCACAAATCCAAACTATTTACTTCTTATTGTTAACTCTCAACTTTCATTTTATCACAAAATCACAACTTCGCCCATTATCACTTTTCCAATCTCTTCGCCACGGTTCTAAACCAACTGCCTCCTCTCGATCGCCATCTGTCCTTATATAGCAGAAGTTTCTGGTAGCCAGAAACTTCTAGCAAATTCTTCGACCACTGGAACAAAAATACCTAAAAATTCTGAAGTAATAATTCCAAGATGACAATCATTTCGTGCAGTTATGATTCTCTCTTATCCGCGATATTATCCGTCTCTTATCGTAGACATGAACTGTGGAGACTAACCGCAGACACGAACCCCGAATGAAAAGACACTTTGGAATGGTCTGGAGAAGCGTAGTTATTATTATGTTACAGTATTACATATTCCCTTCTGGACAGATTATAACTTTCCTGTATGTTACAAATTTTGCATCAAAATCAATATGTATATCCTATGTGAAAAGGTATAAAAATGAAAAATTAAGACACAGCACTAATGGCTTTGAGGTGCCAAATTTATTCAAAAGAATTTTTCTGAGTCGGAAGGTATACTTCTATACCTTTTATGAATGTATGGACACAGTATTTTGTGCAAATTGGGAACATTTCATATTACTACTTCGAAATAGAAATAGTATTAAAATGGAAATTTTTAAATTATTTTTCCCCTGTTTCTCGTTGAATGTTTGCTATGTTCTTATGTAAGTATACCTTTAGAGGATAATGAAGTTTATAGCTCATAATAGTAGCCATTTTGCTTTAGAGAAACCAACAAATTGACATCAAATCTTAGTATTTAATTTTACCACTTTAAGTGAAATTCAAAGAATTTCCCATACAAAATGTATGGACACCACAGGTGATGCAGGTGTTGATTCGAAAGTATAAAACATGGTGTTGACACGAGGAGGGGCAATAAAAAAAAATTGGATATTACTCATTGAATGATTGTGGCTTTTTATTTCGCTTACGATACAACAAAAATGATTCAATGAGTTTTGATTTCTAGGTGGTTAGGTAATGAAAAAATCATTTTGCGATCTCGAAATCGATCAATAAATTTGAGAATTTGTCAGAAACACTTAAAATGTTGGTAAACAAATACACAATTAAGGCGTGGAATTGCGGTAAATAAGAAAAATTCTAAATATATCGTTTTTGGTGGACTCTAGGGCAAAATAATATTAAAAAAAGACCAGATTTCATTAATTTTTTCTAGATACAGCCATTATGGTATGATAGAGAAAAAAACTATAATCCCTCTCAATTTTCTTCCAATTATATCGATTTTAATCCACATTAAAACAAATGAGTATTTCGAAAATAAAATAGATGCTATTCATTTATAATATATATTTATTTTTAAATTTTCAAAGAATAAATAATCAAGGTGCGATGTGATGATAAACGTATGCATTTGTCAGTGCATGCACATAAAGCTCGTCATTTCATCATATAAGAAGTTAAGTGTAGTCTGTTGCTTTTTACGGTTTTGAGTACGGATCAATTCTTCAGGTTTTCGGGGCTGCTCTTTCACTTGATTCAATCAGTTTTGTTTACATCTTAATAGTTTCGTTATTCTGATCGTTTTGTCATCTGTTTTTTTTTTTTTAACGAAACTGAAAAAATTCCGTAGAGCCACCTGGTAGCCTGCAGTTCGGTCTTCGCAGAACTCACCGTATTTCATGACCCTCAGTTACATATACATTAATGTACGTATATAGACTTTTCTTGTGACAACTTTAGTTTAGTCTCTAGTACTTCGAGTAATATCAATCGCACCAAAAGCATAAATGTAAAAACTAGGCCAAGTTCTCTAATACGAAGATAATGAAAGTATTCACCCAAGAAAAGAACCGAGATCTAAAAGTGTGTCAGGTTCAGCTTGTTGCAGCAATGCTTTTCTAAATAATTTGCCACATCTCAATTTTTAGTCTATTTGCATACTTAAATAAACATAAGACAAATGACAATTTATTTAGAAAAACGTTTCAACAAATGGAAATTTTGACATTTTAGATTTCATTCTTTTTCCTGAACAGTTAAAAGATTTTTGTTCTACCAAGCTTTGTCCATTTTATTGGGTTCATATTTTTGGAGAGATATTTTATTTTATTTAAGTATTTGTTGGCAACTTCAATGTTCTCTTCTTCATGTTCGTCTGGCTTCTCCTGATTTCGTAATTGTTGACCTGTCTGGTCGATCAACTTTTTCTGCAGTGAGATTGGTTTCCTTTGTCCTTATTCGAATTACTGAGTAAAATCAAACACTCCCCCGTACAAATGTTTGATGGGGCTTTCAGTCGAAAATTTATTGGAGGTCTCTCTGTTAATGCTGTTAATGCTGCTCTTCGAGAAAGTCCACCATAGATCAGATAATCACATTGCGGTAGATCGCGGAGAAAACTCAGGAACTCCAAATCGATACTCATCATCTTTTCATCGATTTTAAAGGCACTTATGAAAGCCTCTATAGAGACGAACTATACAAATCCATGTCAAGTTTTGGCATCCCTGTTAAACGAATCTATGCAGGTTGACAAGAATGCACACTGCTCCATCAAGGTCTGTAGGAACATCGCCGAGGCTTTTGTGTGTCAGCAGATAATTCCGACAAGGTGACGGGTTGTCATTTGACTTATTTAGAGTCAAAATCGGCGACTTGGACACAACATCATAATAGACAGCTACAATTTTGAGGTAGTGAAGGACTTTGTCTACCTAGGCTCCGCTGTAAATTCAAACAATGACACCAGCGCAGAGGTCAAGTGAAGAATCATTCTTGCCAACCGCTGTCCCTTTGGGCTAGGAAGGCAATTGAGTCGGAAAGCCCTCTCACAGACAAATAAGGTTACTTTATGATCGTCTCAGTCCTATTATACGGCGCAGAAGTATGGACGTTATCAAATACGGATGTAAATACTCTTGGCTGTTTTAAAAGAGAAATTCTTCGAATGATTTTTGGTCCTGTTTGTATCGTCGGTGAACATAGGAGAAGATACAACAATGAACTACACCGGTTGTAAAGCAAATGTGCATAAACGCTACTGCCCTGAAACTCATCGAATCAATTTCAGAGGGACGACTTGGTAAAGGAAGACTTCAACCAAGGTGGTGCACATACATAGAAAGGGACCTCAATCAACTTCGTGTGTAAAGCTGGAGGGGGCTAACACAACATTGAACTGGTTGGAGATGCTTGTTGGTTGGTTCAACCCGGACTATAGCGCCATCTAAAGTAAAATAAGTAAAAATGTTGAAGAACGACGTTCATTTGAAAAAGTGGGAGAGCTTGTAGACTAGTTTTAAAAATATTTTATGCTGCTTCGGATTTTAAAAAGCTTTTACATAAAATTCCATGGTGGCAAACAGACAGACTGACGAACGGACGGACACGGCAAGATCAACCTAACTTTCAATGCCGATCGCAAATATACAATTATACCTATATGTACGATACTTCGGGGGTCTACTGTAATTATTTCCTGTTTGCTGCAAACAATGTGTCAGAATTAATAGTCATATATCCAATGGGGATAGAGTATAAACATACAGAAATGTGACAGTATGTCTGAATCTGATCGTATGCCCCTACCACTTATCTTCTAACCCGTTCCTAATAAAGTCGACGTGCTGTATTCTCTCTCTTTGCTCTGCTTTTCTGCGGGTTTTAATACATTATTTTGTTTTAACGGAGTTTAGAGAATTTTGATTCATATTTAATTCAAGCTTTGAGATTTAGAAAAAAAGGAAAAAAGATTTAAGATATTTAAGATTTAAATATTTCTTTAATTCTTCTTATCAATAATACACTAAAATCTGTTATTAATAGTGATGATTAAGAGCATTAGCAGCGAGAACTATAGGCTCTATTATATTATAAAGGGTGTTTTTTTAGGAGGTTTTTTTAAATGACGGCAACACTTAGGCAGCTGTTAGTTAATCTGACAGCTGATACCATCGTTTTATTCACTATTGTTTGGCAAATCATCGTGCAAGGACTTACATCCGAGTACTATTTAATAATAATAATAATAATATATTTCGTTTATCATTTACAATGTGTTATCGCACAATTTACATAATTCGAGATAAAGAGATTTGATATAAATTTATACCTTTCTACTGGAAAATAATGTTAAATACTTTTAAAGAAAATGTTTTAATAAGAAAAAATACTGAGAAAAAAAAATAAATAAATAAATAAAAAATATAAATAATAAAGAAAAGAGATAAATATGTATATATATGTTAAATATACGCAAATATTACAGAATTTAGAATAATTTATAATATTTATAATAAATAATAAATAAATAACGTGAAACTACCTTGCCAATAATTACTTAATAACTAATTAAAAAATAATAATAGTAATAATAATAAATAAATAGATTAGCATAAGGTATGTAATATATCAAATTAACAAAAACTTAAATTAATAAATAGATAGATAAATAAATTAATAAATTAATCAAATAAATAAATGGACAAATTCATAAACATTTTAACAGATACATAAATAAATTAACAGTTAAATAAATTAACAAATAAATATATTAACAGATGAATAGATTAGCAAATAAGTTAGTAAATAAATAATAAACAGTAACAAAAAAAAAAAAAAACTTAACAAAGATATGAAGGAACAAAAAGTTAAAAAAAAAAAATCTAAAAAATAAGGAGTTTAACATTGCATTAGTAAGCATCAGGTAAGGATATGATATTGCATATTTAATTGATTTATTAGGGGATTGTCAGGAATATCGCATCTAATCTTAAATGTGTCATTAAGTTTGAAAATTCTGAAGGAGATCAATTTAACATTAACATTTGTATGTAGATCTAATGTAGAGTGATGCCAGGGAAGTTTTAGCATCATTTTTAGTAGTTTGTTCTGTGAGTTTTGTAACTTCCTAATGTGACAATCTGCACAATCGCCTCAAACCTGGCATCCATACAATAGAATAGCTTGAAAAATCGTTTTGTATATTATTATTTTGTTTTCATTTGACAGTGATGATTTTCTATTTATGAACGGATATAACATTCTTATAGCTATATTTATTTTGTTAATTGTTTGCGTATTATATTCTTTAAATGTCAATTTTGAGTCAAGATATATGCCCAGATATTTTACAGCGGGATTCCATGTTATTGAATGTTTGTTGATTATGAATTGATTAGCCGGAAGAAAACAAGGACTTCTTTTTCGTGTAAAAAAGATAGCTTGCATTTTTTCGGCATTTAGCTTTATTTTCCACTTTGTGTAGTAGCTTTGCAGTATTTCAACCGCATTTTTTAAATTGGTCTCAATATTAAGACCAAACTCATGCGATGAAATGATGGCCGTGTCGTTGGCATATATTGCTGCTTCACATTGGGGAAGAATGGGGAAATCGGATGTGTAATTGACATGTTCTTTAAAACGACGGTTTGCTACAAAACTTTCAACAATTTTACAGAGAAATTGGGGGAAATTCAGCTCTAACATTTTATAAGTGAGGCCATTATGCCACATAGAATCGAATGCCTTTTCAATATCGAGTAAGATCATACCAGTTGATCTTCCTTCTGCACGGTTAGTTTTAATGCTATTCCATATTCTTAAAACTTGATGAGAAGTTCCGTGACCAAGCCTAAAGCCAAATTGTTCATCGGGATATACATATTTTCTTATCGTCGACAATCTTAACAATTTTTTCTTTCAGAACTTGTTCGTAAATTTTACTTACATTACTGAGCAAACTTATTGGTCTGTAACTTTGAGGTCAATCAAGAGGCTTTCCCGCTTTTGGAATTGGTACTACCTTTGCCAACTGTCTGTAAAAAAGGTATTGGATTAATTTTGAAGACAAGGTATTTGCCTGTTTTCTTTTTTTATCATTTTCATTATATACTTTTCTTTTCACTTCTGTCCGAAAATTTGTCCAATTTGCATTTCATCAATCTTGAAAATATACTACTTTTTCCACACCCGACCGACGAATATTACAAGGAACTGGATTATGGTCAGAGCTAAGTTAATTCAAAGAAATTGGCTGAGATGTAAGACTGGACACATTTGTTACAAATAAATCGATAACAGAGGGACTTCCGCGAGAACTAGCTGGAACATAAGTTAGACTAGGTGGGAACATAATAGACATTGGCAACATAACAGAAAGATTAGACAGAACGTTTCCCCAGGAATTGGCTCTAATGCAACCTCAATCCCTGTGCCTGCAGTTTAGGTCACCTCCCATTAAAAATGCACAGTTTATACTAAATAATTTTCTGAGACCATTTTTTAATCTCTGCCTTTTTTCATCTGGTGTGAAGCGTCCTGTAATTTTCCCTGGAAAATAAACACAATATATCTTGACTTTTCTTTGATTACTTAATGTTATTTCTCCACATAGTTAGTTTGTACGCAAGGTAAATTTTTGCTTATTAACAAAGCCACTGGGACAGAAGTAAGCATCATCACTAAACAACATTTTATGCTAAAAAAGTGGATCTACATTCACTGAACTCACGATGATTATTCGGCTTCAGTTCTTAGACCAATTGAACTCAATTGAACAAAACCAACTGAACAAAATCGTCCTTAAAGTCAATGGACACAGGCTAAGTTCTTGCGCACAATGACGAATCGAAGAATTGGGATCTTCCTCAACACAGGTTTCAACAGCGTCGATGTTCTCATCTGGGCGCACTCTGTACATTCTTATCAGTGGCTTGGAGTTTAAAAGAGTAAATGTAGTGCCAAATTGTTCAATTGTTTTGCGAATAGCCGCCTCAGTTTGTCGATTATGTTGACCGTAAAATTGGGGTCGCGCTCTATGTACATACATTTTTTACTGAACACTGATTTTTGAAATAGATTTCCACAATTAAATAGTACTCAGTTCTGCCAGAGCTTTAGTGTTATACGCATCAATCTGTAAACCGTACTATATCTTAAAGTTCTTCAGTAAATACATCCAAAAATCGCAAACGCGCGAGATCGCCCAATACCGAGGACAACCTATTGTCCTCGGATAAAAAAGGTAAGTCGGTACCCAAAATGGTTTTAACTAAAAAAGACACCAATTATTGGAGTCCTTTACAAGGTTTACCGGACAGTGAAATTGAAAGTGATGATATGGACGACCACGTGTTGCCAAACAAAACTACTAAATTAGTTGTTCCACCAATAAAGCTTTTACAGAAACCCGGTGATTATGTGCATGACTTAATGAAAAGTCTTAGTGTATCTGTATTTAAAGTATTTGATCATATAATTCAGTGCTTAACAAACTAAAATCATTAAATTGCCAATATTTCACCCATGATCTGAAAAGTGAAAAAGCTTTCAAAGCTGTTTTGCTTGGCTTAGATGTGTGCGACACTGCCAAATTAAAAAGTGAACTAATAAGACTCGGACTTAAATACAAAGAAGTAAAAATGGTAAATGGAAGTACACTTCAGCTGCAGTACCACTACCACCTACAGACAACAACAATGCGGCTGCTGCCTGCAGCAGTGGAGAATTGTTTTCAATGGACGAACTGAATTCGCTTGTAATGGAGATGATTACCAAGCTAAATACTTGCAGAACTAAATTAGATCAATTTAATGTTATCACTCAATTAGCGACTAAGTTTCTGTACAATAATGATAAGTAATTTTAATAATAATAATATAAGTATTGTAACATGGAATGCTAGAGGCATTCGTGGAAAACATGTAGAATTTATAAACTTTTTAAATATTAATAAAATTGATATTGCGTTAGTAACGGAAACTTGGCTAAAACCCAAGATTGAAATTTCCACGTCCGTTTATACATAAGTGCTACCGTGAAGATAGGAAAAATAAAAGAGTTGGAGGTGTCGCGATTCTTATTAGGAGATCAATATAACATAAGCTTTTACCTTGCGTACAAACTAACTATGTGGAGAAATAACGTTAAGTAATCAAAGAAAAGTCAAGATATATTGTGTTTATTTTCCAGGGAAAATTACAGGACGCTTCACACCAGATGAAAAAAGGCAGAGATTAAAAAATGATCTCAGAAAATAATTTAGTATAAACTGTGCATTTTTAATGGGAGGTGACCTAAACTGCAGGCACAGGGATTGAGGTTGCATTAGAGCCAATTCCTGGGGAAACGTTCTGTCTAATCTTTCTGCTATGTTGCCAATGTCTATTATGTTCCTACCTAGTCCAACTTATGTTCCAGCTAGTTCTCGCGGAAGTCCCTCTGTTATCGATTTATTTGTAACAAATGTGTCCAGTCTTACATCTCAGCCAATTTCTTTGAATTAACTTAGCTCTGACCATAATCCAGTTCCTTGTAATATTCGTCGGTCGGGTGTGGAAAAAGTAGTATATTTTCAAGATTGATGAAATGCAAATTGGACAAATTTTCGGACAGAAGTGAAAAGAAAAGTATATAATGAAAATTATAAAAAAAGAAAACAGGCAAATACCTTGTCTTCAAAATGAATCCAATACCTTTTTTACAGACAGTGAAAAAGCGAAAGTACTTGCTTCGAATTCCTCAGAAAATCATGTGGTATCTCAACATTTAGGAGACGCATATACCAACACACTTATAAAAAATGTTCTACAAACCTTTAATGCGACTACTACTGAAACTCCGTCAAGTGAATTTGTGACTGAAACTGATATAAAATACTTTGTAGACAATTTGCAGATGAGAAAACAGGTGGAATTGATAACATTAAAAATGTATACCTGAAAAAGTCACCTAAAGAGGGAATCAAACTCCTTACGTTTATCATTAACGCTTGCCTTAAAACGCAATATTTTCCAGACGCATGGAAGCTGGCAAAGGTAGTACCAATTCCAAAAGCGGGAAAGCCTCTTGATAGACCTCAAAGTTACAGACCAATAAGTTTGCTCAGTAATGTAAGTAAAATTTACGAACAAGTTCTGAAAGAAAAAATTGTTAAGATTGTCGACGATAAGAAAATATGTATATCCCGATGAACAATTTGGCTTTAGGCTTGGTCACGGAACTTCTCATCAAGTTTTAAGAATATGGAATAGCATTAAAACTAACCGTGCAGAAGGAAGATCAACTGGTATGATCTTACTCGATATTGAAAAGGCATTCGATTCTATGTGGCATAATGGCCTCACTTATAAAATGTTAGAGCTGAATTTCCCCCAATTTCTCTGTAAAATTGTTGAAAGTTTTGTAGCAAACCGTCGTTTTAAAGAACATGTCAATTACACATCCGATTTCCCCATTCTTCCCCAATGTGAAGCAGCAATATATGCCAACGACACGGCCATCATTTCATCGCATGAGTTTGGTCTTAATATTGAGACCAATTTAAAAAATGCGGTTGAAATACTGCAAAGCTACTACACAAAGTGGAAAATAAAGCTAAATGCCGAAAAAATGCAAGCTATCTTTTTTACACGAAAAAGAAGTCCTTGTTTTCTTCCGGCTAATCAATTCATAATCAACAAACATTCAATAACATGGAATCCCGCTGTAAAATATCTGGGCATATATCTTGACTCAAAATTGACATTTAAAGAATATAATACGCAAACAATTAACAAAATAAATATAGCTATAAGAATGTTATATCCGTTCATAAATAGAAAATCATCACTGTCAAATGAAAACAAAATAATAATATACAAAACGATTTTTCAAGCTATTCTATTGTATGGATGCCAGGTTTGAGGCGATTGTGCAGATTGTCACATTAGGAAGTTACAAAACTCACAGAACAAACTACTAAAAATGATGCTAAAACTTCCCTGGCATCACTCTACATTAGATCTACATACAAATGCTAATGTTAAATTGATCTCCTTCAGAATTGTCAAACTTAATGACACATTTAAGATCAGATGCGATATTCCTGACAATCCCCTAATAAATCAATTAAGTATGCAATATCATATCCTTACCTGATGCTTACTAATGCAATGTTAAACTCCTTATTTTTTAGATTTTTTTTTTAACTTTTTGTTCCTTCATATCTTTGTTAAGTTTTTTTTTTTTTTGTTACTGTTTATTTATTTACTAACTTATTTGCTAATCTATTCATCTGCTAATATATTTATTTGTTAATTTATTTAACTGTTAATTTATTTATGTATCTGTTAAAATGTTTATGAATTTGTCCATTTATTTATTTGATTAATTTATTAATTTATTTATCTATCTATTTATTAATTTAAGTTTTTGTTAATTTGATATATTACATAGCTTATGCTAATCTATTTATTTATTTTTATTACTATTATTATTTTTTAATTAGTTATTAAGTAATTATTGGCAAGGTAGTTTTATTTATTATTTATTATAAATATTATAAATTATTCCAAATTCTGTAATATTTGCGTATATTAAACATATATATACATATTTATCTCTTTTCTTTATTATTTATATTTTTTATTTATTTATTTATTTTTTTTTTCTCAGAGTATTTTTTCTTATTAAAACATTTTCTTTAAAAGTATTTAACATTATTTTCCAGTAGAAAGGTATAAATTTATATCAAATCTCTTTATCTCGAATTATGTAAATTGTGCGATAACACATTGTAAATGATAAACGAAATATATTATTATTATTATTATTAAATAGTACTCGGATGTAAGTCCTTGCACGATGATTTGCCAAACAATAGTGAATAAAACGATGGTATCAGCTGTCAGATTAACTAACAGCTGCCTAAGTGTTGCCATCATGTAAAAAAACATCCTAAAAAAACACCCTTTATAATATAATAGAGCCTATAGTTCTCGCTGCTAATGCTCTTAACCATCACTATTAATAATAGATTTTAGTGTATTATTGATAAGAAGAATTAAAGAAATATTTAAATCTTAAATATCATAAATCTTTTTTCCTTTTTTTCTAAATTTCAAAGCTTGAATTAAATATGAATCAAAATTCTCTAAACTCCGTTAAAACAAAATAATGTATTAAAACCCGCAGAAAAGCAGAGCAAAGAGAGAGAATACAGCACGTCGACTTTATTAGGAACGGGTTAGAAGATAAGTGGTAGGGGCATACGATCAGATTCAGACATACTGTCATATTTCTGTATGTTTATGCTCTATCCCATTCGATATATGAGTATTAATTCTGTTACATGGTTTTGCAGCAAACAGGAAATAATTACAGTAGACCCCCGAAGTATCGTACATATAGGTATAATTGTATATTTGCGATCGGCATTGAAAGTTAGGTTGATCTTGCCGTGTCCGTCCGTTCGTCAGTCTGTCTGTTTGCCACCATGGAATTTTATGTAAAAGCTTTTTAAAATCCGAAGCAGCATAAAATATTTTTAAAACTAGTCTACAAGCTCTCCCACTTTTTCAAATGAACGTCGTTCTTCAACATTTTTACTTATTTTACTTTAGATGGCGCTATAGTCCGGGTTGGACCAACCAACAAGCATCTCCAACCAGTTCAATGTTGTGTTAGCCCCCTCCAGCTTTACACACGAAGTTGATTGAGGTCCCTTTCTATGTATGTGCACCACCTTGGTTGAAGTCTTCCTTTACCAAGTCGTCCCTCTGAAATTGATTCGATGAGTTTCAGGGCAGTAGCGTTTATGCACATTTGCTTTACATGTCGTAGCCAACTTATGTCGCTGTACAACCGGTGTAGTTCATTGTTGTATCTTCTCCTATGTTCACCGACGATACAAACAGGACCAAAAATCATTCGAAGAATTTCTCTTTTAAAACAGCCAAGAGTATTTACATCCGTATTTGATAACGTCCATACTTCTGCGCCGTATAATAGGACTGAGACGATCATAAAGTAACCTTATTTGTCTGTGAGAGGGCTTTCCGACTCAATTGCCTTCCTAGCCCAAAGGAACAGCGGTTGGCAAGAATGATTCTTCACTTGACCTCTGCGCTGGTATCATTGTTTGAATTTACAGCGGAGCCTAGGTAGACAAAGTCCTTCACTACCTCAAAATTGTAGCTGTCTATTATGATGTTGTGTCCAAGTCGCCGATTTTGACTCTAAATAAGTCAAATGACAACCCGTCACCTTGTCGGAATTATCTTCTGACACACAAAAGCCTCGGCGATGTTCCTACAGACCTTGATGGAGCAGTGTGCATTCTTGTCAACCTGCATAGATTCGTTTAACAGGGATGCCAAAACTTGACATGGATTTGTATAGTTCTTCTCTATAGAGGCTTTCATAAGTGCCTTTAAAATCGATGAAAAGATGGTGATTATCGATTTGGAGTTCCTGAGTTTTTTCCGCGATCTACCGCAATGTGATTATCTGATCTATGGTGGACTTTCTCGAAGAGCAGCATTAACAGCATTAACAGAGAGACCTCCAATAAATTTTCGACTGAAAGCCCCATCAAACATTTGTACGGGGGAGTGTTTGATTTTACTCAGTAATTCGAATAAGGACAAAGGAAACCAATCTCACTGCAGAAAAAGTTGATCGACCAGACAGGTCAACAATTACGAAATCAGGAGAAGCCAGACGAACACGAAGAAGAGAACATTGAAGTTGGCAACAACTACTTAAATAAAATAAAATATCTCTCCAAAAATATGAACCCAATAAAATGGACAAAGCTTGGTAGAACAAAAATCTTTTAACTGTTCAAGAAAAAGAATGAAATCTAAAATGTCAAAATTTCCATTTGTTGAAACGTTTTTCTAAATAAATTGTAATTTGTCTTATGTTTATTTAAGTATGCAAATAGACTAAAAATTGAAATGTGGCAAATTATTTAGAAAAGCATTGCTGCAACAAGCTGAACCTGACACACTTTCAGATCTGGGTTCTTTTCTTGGGTGAATACTTTCACTATCTTCGTATTAGAGAACTTGGCCTAGTTTTTACATTTATGCTTTTGGTGCGATTGATATTACTCGAAGTACTAGAGACTAAACTAAAGTTGTCACAAGAAAAGTCTATATACGTACATTAATGTATATGTAACTGAGGGTCATGAAATACGGTGAGTTCTGCGAAGACCGAGCTGCAGGCTACCAGGTGGCTCTACGGAATTTTTTCAGTTTCATTAAAAAAAAAAAAAAAACAGATGACAAAACGATCAGAATAACGAAACTATTAAGATGTAAACAAAACTGATTGAATCAAGTGAAAGAGCAGCCCCGAAAACCTGACGAATTGATCCGTACTCAAAACCGTAAAAAGCAACAGACTACACTTAACTTCTTATATGATGAAATGACGAGCTTTATGTGCATGCACTGACAAATGCATACGTTTATCATCACATCGCACCTTGATTATTTATTCTTTAAAAGTCTAAAAATAAATATATATTATAAATGAATAGCATCTATTTTATTTTCGAAATACTCATTTGTTTTAATGTGGATTAAAATCGATATAATTGGAAGAAAATTGAGAGGGATTATAGTTTTTTTCTCTATCATACCATAATGGCTGTATCTAGAAAAAATTAATGAAATCTGGTCTTTTTTTAATATTATTTTGCCCTAGAGTCCACCAAAAACGATATATTTAGAATTTTTCTTATTTACCGCAATTCCACGCCTTAATTGTGTATTTGTTTACCAACATTTTAAGTGTTTCTGACAAATTCTCAAATTTATTGATCGATTTCGAGATCGCAAAATGATTTTTTCATTACCTAACCACCTAGAAATCAAAACTCATTGAATCATTTTTGTTGTATCGTAAGCGAAATAAAAAGCCACAATCATTCAATGAGTAATATCCAATTTTTTTTTTATTGCCCCTCCTCGTACACTTTCGAATCAACACCTGCATCAGCTGTGGTGTCCATACATTTTGTATGGGAAATTCTTTGAATTTCACTTAAAGTGGTAAAATTTGAGGGTGGCCGTGGTGTAGTGGTAACATCATCGCTTGTCACGCTACAGGTTCACGGTTCGAATCCTGATGTCAATAATCATCTATTTATTTCGCATGGAATAAATAAAAAGTCGATCAATTGCGAAAGCTTATGTCAACTCTACTGTGAAGGCATAACACTGGAAGTAGGGCGGTCATATGGCTAAAATGCAACTTGATTGTGGTGATGACATCAGGAGGACGGAAAAAAATACTGTGAATCATGAGCAACGACAAAAGCAAAAACAAACAAACTCCCCAGTTATCTGGACAGCCACCCTTGGAGTTCACTGAAACTTAATAACAGCTGAGTTTCAAACCAATTGCACCAATCTGTCTTTCTCTCTGTCTCTTCCCCTTTCCTCAAAAACGCCCGTGTCCTAAAAAGTAGTATAAGGGTATTCATAACCCCTTTCACACGTGCAAATTATAAAAAAAAAAAAAAAAAAATTAAATACTAAGATTTGATGTCAATTTGTTGGTTTCTCTAAAGCAAAATGGCTACTATTATGAGCTATAAACTTCATTCAATCAACACTATTTCGAAGTAGTAATATGAAATGTTCCCAATTTGCACAAAATACTGTGCCCAGAAAAATTCTTTTGAATAAATTTGGCACCTCAAAGCCATTAGTGCTGTGTCTTAATTTTTCATTTTTATACCTTTTCACATAGGATATAAAGGGTGGTTAAGTTTTAAGGGCCGATGTTGATTTTGAATAAAACACAAATTATTTAGGAAATTACTGTCATTTCTTTTTTTATGATAATATTGGTATGGTTCAATTATGTATGGAACAAAATATCGGCCAAATGGCCGCCGCGACCTCGGCGGCACACCTCCATCCGATGGTCCAAATTTTCGATGACGCTGAGGCATAATTGAGGTTCTATGCCGTTAATGTGCCGAATTATCTCATCCTTTAGCTCTTGAATTGTTGCTGGCTTATCGACGTACACCTTTTCTATCAAATAACCCCAAAGAAAGAAGTCCAACGGTGTCAAATCACATGATCTTGGCGGCCAATTGACATCGCCACCACGTGAAATAACACGGCCATTGAATTTGCCGCGCAAAAGAGCCATTGATTCGTTAGCTGTGTGGCAAGTGGCACCATCCTGTTAAAACCACATATCGTCCACATCCATATCTTCCAATTCGGGTCATAAAAAGTTCATTATCATCTCACGATAGCGAACACCATTCACAGTAACTGCCTGACCTTCCTCATTTTGGAAAAAATACGGCCCGATGATGCCGCCAGCCCATAAACCGCACCAAACAGTCACTCTTTGTGGGTGCATTGGTTTTTCGACAATCACTCTTGGATTATCATTCGCCCAAATGCGGCAATTCTGCTTATTGATGAATCCACTGAGGTGAAAATGTGCCCATCACTGAAGATGATTTTCTTCGAAAATTGATCATCCACTGTTGCCATTTCTTGCCACCATTGTGACCATTGACGACGCTTGAAATGGTCAAGAGGCTTTAGTTCTTGAGTCAATTGCACCTTGTAAGCGCGTAAATGCAAGTCTTTATGCATAATGTTTATCAACGACGAGCGTGAGAGGTGCAATTGTTGGGCACGACGACGAGTTGAGGTGGACGGCTCTTCAGCTACACTATCGCGAACAGCAGCAATATTTTCTGCAGTACGAGCTGTACGAGCATGCACTGGTGTTTTCACATCTCCTACAGACCCGGTTTGCACAAATTTTTGCACGATTTTTCCGATTGTACGCACATTTGGACGATTAAATTGACCGAAAGAATCACGAAATGCACGATATGCATTTTGATTTGAACGCCCATTTTCATAATAAGCCTGAATAACTTTAACGCGTTGCTCGATTGTGTATCTTTCCATGGTTCAAATTGAGTTAGTCTGAAATTGAGAAATGTCAAATGAAATGCAGAAAAAAACTTGACGTTTAGGTGTGGTTCACATTCAACATCGGCCCTTAAAATTTAACCACCCTTTATTTACATATTGATTTTGATGCAAAGTTTGTAACATACAGGAAAGTTATAATCTGTCCAGAACGGAATATATAATACCATTGTATATGAAACTTATAGCACAGATAATGAACTACCCAGATGTCGCACGAAATAAGGTTTTGAGCGTCACAATTAAAAAAAAAATCTTTATTTAAATTTAGGTGTACATCGATTGAGTTCTACTTTCCAACTGAATATGTTTTCAAAAATAATTAATAAAGAAAAGGTCAAAGTTATTCCCAGAATTATGCCGGAAACATGCCAGAGTATATTCCTGGAAATTACTTTTTACAATATTGCTGATTTGATATGACAAATGTACAAAATGAAAGCTGATTATGGCAAAATTATGAGAAAATGCTGATTTAGAAGAATTGAAACATTGGGGTTATTGAAATTTAACTGGAAATGTAATTCTTAGAATTATGTTATACTGTTGCTGTTGATGTAACTCCTCCCCTCTTGGAGTAAAGCGAAAGCCACAGAGAATTCGATGGGGCTGGAGCGATGGGATTACTGTCATTGATGACGTATCTGATCTTGAATTTGAAGACATATACTGCTATACTGATGATGAAAATTCCGCCTATTAGAAGTGAGATGAATGCGTAGCTGTCTCTCGTGAATGATTCGGACCGTAGATTTTTGATTTCTTGTTTGTTTTTAAAGTAATACTCCTTCATATTTTCCATGTTTAATTTTTCGACTGTTAATTTCGTTCTGATGTTGCTTTTAGTGTAGGATGTTGGGAGTATGTGGATTTCGTCTCAAAAGGTGTTGGTGGTGTCTTTGTAAGTGATGCCATTGATCTTGATCTCACAATGTTTATATTGGATTAATATAGTGCTTTGAACTGCAAGTAGAGTTTATTAGTGTTGTTGGTACATTAACAAGTAATATATAATTTGGTTCTGGTTGGACGATAGTTTGTATCTTTCCAACGTCATAAATAGTACAGTTTGCCGGTTCGTTGTTCATCAGGTGTCCAATACATGCTGAGTCTTTTGATTTTTCTTCATATGCTGGTGTTTTACAATAATACACGCCTTCTATTTTTGGTCATACTTTATCAAAATATTGAACACTTTTTGAATTATAGATTAAAAATGGTTTCGTTTCAATTTCTTTTGTTTGGTTTATAGGGAGTGGGATAACATGGTATAGAGAGAAGTTTTCGTGGGATAGGTTTGGAATTTGGATATTAAATATTATTTTGGAACCATTGTAGTAAGCCTGTTGATCTAGCAATTCATATATATGTTCGTCAGATTTAATATCTATTGATTGTTCTCTAAATGTATCATATATTTCTTCTAACTCATTAGGGTTGAGTATTAATTTTGAAATTATGTTAAGCCTTGCAAGCAAAATGGCTTCGGCTATATTTGAAATGTGGTTCGTCAAAAGATCAATATTGTAGTTAATTTGGTTAGCTGTTGTGTATATGATACAGTGTCCTCATTAAACTTAATTCTATTTCTCATAGATTCTTGGTAATGTGTGAGGAATTTTTCGATATTATCTTGTTCTTTATTAATATGAGTGGTGAAGTTATTAAATCTTTCGATCATTTCTGAGTTCAATTTCATTTGACCTATCATTGAGCCTTTAATATTAACACTTCCGGATTTAAGTTGTTCTATTGCAATGTTTAAGTTATGTGCATCATTCGCGTCCATATTGCCTGTAATGCATTTTATTGCTGTGCCAAATCCATTAAAAAGTCCTCTTTTGTTTCTATTTCTCGGGAAAGTGAGCTTAGTTTGTTCTCTAGTTCATGTAGTTTAAGTTTAGTTATTTGAGTCAAGTCTTTAGTTATGCTACGTTTGTCAAATAATGTTATTGAATTTTTTATTTGCTCGACATTGTTTTTGTATTTGTCTAAATCGATTATGTGAATGAGTTTGATATAGTTATCTATTTTACGTGCTGGTCCAAGTCTGAGTTCTTTCTAAGTCGCGTATTTCTAGTTGACCTAGTGTTGAGAGTATCCTAGGGATTATTAAAAAAATTATGAATTACTATGTATATGTGTTTATGTTATCTAGAGGGTCTTTTCTTAACTACACTTTTATGTACCTTTTTATTGCTCATTGTTACTAATGTTACTTTGTTATTTGTTTTAACTTTATGTTTTGTAAATCGTGGGGTGCGTTTATTTCGTTTGCATTCTCTTCTAAAAATAGTTTCGTTTTCGTCTCTACTTGTGGGTTCTTCTCTTGTTTTATTGAGTTTGTTTATTCTTGAATTAGTTATTTTTTTAACATTTTTCTTAATAGATGGATACAAGGTTGCTTGAAATTCATTAAGTTTTTGAAGGTAGTCGTGTTCATTGTTAAATGATACGTCTTTATCGAATTTGTATGTTCTACCGAATAGAAGTTCGTAAGGAGTGTATTTGGTTGTTGAGTGAATGGCGTTGTTGTATGTTATTAGTGTTTCTGATATGATGTCGTCATGGTCTATTGTCAGTTTGTTTTCCTTACGTTTAGACAGGATGATTCTGTAAACTTCAGTGAGGGTAGAGTGAAGACGTTCTACAGTGGAATTGCTACTAGTTTGTTGAAATGAAGTTACATGTAAATTAATTTTGTATTGATCGCAGAAATCTTTGAATATATTTGCGGTGAATTCTGACCCTTGATCACATACAATTTTTTGGGGAATGCCGTAAACGCTAATAAAGTTTCTTAAGGCTTTAATTACTGATAGACTATTTCTTGTTGGGAGAGTGAAGGCTGCGGCGAATCTAGAAATCTTGTCGATGATGGTTAATATTTGATAGTTGTTTATACTATATATGTCTATATGGATTATATCTAAGGGCTTTAAAGGGCTTTCGGGTTTTTCATATTTTATTTTTGGGGGATGCCTATCATATTTGAGTAGTTGACATTTTTCACAACGATTAATAGTTACTGTTATTTTGTTTTTCATAAAAGGAAAATAGAACTGTCTTTTGAGGTGTAAGAGCGTTTCGTTAATGCCTCTGTGATTGTTGGCTTCATGATATTCTTTTATTATCCTATCTTGTTCGTCGTTTTCTGTAATGTCCTTTAGTATTTCTGTACATCTTATCAAACGGAAAATTTTGTTATGAGCAAAGAATTTTGAGTAAGTTGACTGGACAATACGGAAGGTATTGTTGTCAGTAAAAATTGCTGAAAGTTTATTGGGTGGTGTAAATTTTTTAAATATATCTACCATTATTTCTTCTGTAAATTCAGGTTTTTTGATAATTCTACGTTGTTTATTTCTAAAGGGTGTCTTTACGCTTACGGAAGGATTTTGGTTGGATTTTTCTAAAATGATTTGAAGGCTAAAGTCGTTTAATGGTTTTTCTGAAATGTCAATTCCGTATTCAAGATTTTCTTCAGGTGAGTGAACGGTAGTTCCAGAGGTTCCATGATTAGAAACAATGTCATTGGTATTAATATCGACGTAATTGTCATTCTTCGTATCATTAAGTTTAATTCTGCTTAACGCATCTGCGTTCGTATTAAGCTTGCCTTTCTTGTAGACTATTTCGTAATCAAACTCTTCGAGTTCTAGTCTCCATCTGATTAATTTAGAATTAGGTTCTTTCAGGCTCATGAGCCAAGTTAAGGGTTTATGGTCGGTTATTATTTTGAATTTGTGACCGAAGAGGTATGGTCTGAAGTACTTTGCCGCCCAAACAATGGCAAGTAACTCTTTTCCGATTGTTGAATAGTTTATTTCAGAGGTTGTGAGGGTCCTGCTTGCGAAACATATGGGTTTATCGCTTCCGATAGGTCCTTGGGAAAGGATAGCGCCGATGGCGAAGTTGCTTGCCTCTGTAGTTAAGTTAAAAGGTTTGGAGAAATCAGGATATTGCAAGATGGGTTCGTTAGTGAAGATATTTTTGCAAGTTTCAAAGGTTTGTATGTATTGGTCTGTAAAATTTATCTTGCGATCTTTTTTTAGGCATTCTGTTAGAGGTTTAACTAATTTTGCGAAGTCCTTAATAAATTTACAATAGTATCCAAGTAATCCGAGAAAGGATCTTATCTCTTTTTGTGTTTTAGGGAGGGGAAAATTCTTTATTGAGTGTATTTTATCAGGATTAGGTTTGACTCCCTCAGTTGAGACTACGTGACCTAAAAAGGCAATTTCTTTCCTAAGAAAGTCGGACTTATCTAATTGAACTTTTAAATTTGATTCTCTTAATTTTGTGAAAACTTTTCTCAGATTTTCCAAATGTTCTTGGAAAGAAGTAGAGTAGACTATAATGTCATCTAAACAGACGAGGCAAGATGTTCCTATAAGATCTTTGAGAATATTATCCATTATTCTCTGAAATGTGCTTGGTGCGTTTTTAAGGCCAAATGGCATACGTAAGTATTCATAGTAACCGCCGTCAACGGAAAAAGCTGTTTTCGATATGTCTCTCGGATCCATTTTGATTTGATGAAAACCACTCGCTAGATCGAGCGTTGAAAATTTTATGTATTTGCCAAGTTTGTCAAGAATTTATCTTATGTTAGGTATGGGGTAACGGTCTGATATTGATTTTTCATTCAGTTTTCTATAATCTATTACTAAGCGCCATTTTTTTACCACTGGCGTCCATTTTTTTTGGGACAATCCAGACAGGTGAGCTCCAAGGTGAATAACTTTGTCTTATTATTCCTTGTTCAAGCATTTTATTTATCTGTTGTCGGATTTCTTCTTTGTGGCAATAGGAATAACGATAGGATTTTGTATAAATCGGATTATTATCTGTGTCCTGTGTTTAATTTGGTTTGAGAAACTCAAGTTTTGCCCTTCTTTGAAGAATATCTCTTCAAATTCTTTGCAGACTTTGGTAAGACCTTTTTTTTCTTCAGGGTTAAGGCGTGAAATACGTAGAAGTCCTGTTATGTTGGATTCTGACGGGGTTTTGTCGTAATTTATATTAAAGTTATTTATTTCTATAAATCTGGAAGATGAATAAGGATCTACTTTTAAGGGTTGTTCCATAAAAAGGGTTTGATTGTTAGGAGATTTATTAGAAATTTCAACTGGACAGAACCAGTCTTTAACAGTGTACAGTCCTTCAGAGATTTTGAGATTAGGTTTTATAATGGTATTTTTTATAAATACGTCGCCGTTGCGAGCATCAACTGGAATTTTTAATATTATCTTTGAATTCGCGGGAATTATATGTTTTCCGGAATTGAAATTTGGTTTAAGTAAGAGAGGAAGTGTAGAATTTCTAGTATTGAGAGTTTTGTTTTCTAAACCTATTTTGGCATGGAGTTCGGAAAGTGTATCGAGGCCTAGTAAACCGTCAAAATAATTGTGAAATTTGAATAAAAGGAATTTTAGTTGTCCAGGTTCATTGAATTCGTGAAAGGTAGGTAATATTGTACTTTTGTTTAATTGATATTTACTGAGGACCGTGGATATGGTAACTGGTTTACATTCTATTTGATCGTTTAAGTTGATAAATTCGGGGTTGATAAAAGATGAAGACGCTCCGATATCTATCAGGAATTTAAGTGGGCATCCGAATGGTGAAGATATTTCGATGTAGGGGAGTGTAAAACCATGTGTGTTTATATCTAGGTATCCTGTAGGTTGTGTGAGGCTGATTGGGGAAAATTTAAAGTATCTAACTCTTTAAACGTATCTAATAAGTTCTGATCTAGTTCGTCAAAGTTTGATTGCGCAGTATCATACAGCATTTGTTGATTATTAGTAGACTTTGCGTTTAGATTATGAACTTCTTCAATTTTATATCTAGGATATCTGGAGGATCTTGTGCGGTTGCTAACGTTTGAACTGTGCATTGTTCCTTGACGAAGTTGCGACATTGCTGATAGGGTATCCATTGGTTCAGGAGGAGGGTTTTGCTGTGTGAGTTACTATTTCTACCAAATTAATTATTTAATCCGGTATTGAATGGATTATTTATATTTTTATTGAAAGGGTTATTTAATAGCGTTGGTTGATTGTTGTTATTATAACTAAAATTATTCTGAGGTAAATTATTATTATTGTAATTGAAATTATTTCGCGGTACATTATTGTTATTGTAATTAAAATTATATCGGGGTACGTTATTATTGGGGTAGTTTAAGATATTCGGATTAGTACGTGGTTTGTAGAAATTATTCTGTTGGGGTATTGTTCGTTTTGGGAAGCTATTGAACGTTCTGTTAAGAAATTGTGGTTGCAAAGAACCTAAGATTTGGGGCGATTTAAATGTTTTCCTAAAATTTGATTGGGTGGGTTCATTTTTTATGTAAAAGATATTCTGTTCTTTAATGCAATAAGAAAAGGCTATTGCCAGAGTGGCCGGCCTCATGGCTCTTATGCTAGAACCAAGTGGTTCTTTAAGTCCTGTTAGGAAGTTATTGAGACACATTTCCGCAAAAAACTCTTTTTTTGCTTCGATTACGTTCACATTGCTTTCGTGAATTAATATATTATTGTATAAGGAAGATTGAATTTCGATTATTTCGCTATAATATGACTCTACCGATTTGTTTCCTTGTCTTGTGGAGTGCAAATCTTGTATTAATGAAGTTTCGGTCCATTTGTCAGAATAGTGCAATATTATGTTTGTTTTTATGCTATCCCAATTCAGTATTGTGCCGTACATATTTAGCACTTCATTTGCTTCGCCTTCGATTTTATTTCGAATCGCTCGAAGAAGTATTTGTGCTGAGATGAACCGTCAAGAATTTTAATGTGTGAAAGAATTTCTTCGACATTACTAAGAAACTCATATAGCAATCTGGAATTGCCATCGAATTTTGGTAAATCCTAGAGTGTCTATAATGTCTGTTATAGTCGCTTTTGCAATTGGATTTGGAAGATGCACGTTAGGTATTTGCGTTGGTCCCGAAGGGGGGATATTAGCTGCTGGTGTGGCTCCAGAAGGAAGCACATTAGCTTGAGTACTCATCTCGAAATTGCTAATATTAGGCTCGCTTAGGTATAATGAAGTTGGGGTTTGATTTTGGTTTTCTAATACAATATTTTCGGGGATACTACACAGGCTTCTAAATAAATGTTTTGGGTATGGGAAAAAGGATTTTCTCTTTTTGGGAGTTGGAAACATTAAATTTTTAGTCTATTTAATCCTAAAAGAAGTTATTCAATATTTTAACTTACATATACCCGTATAGCAATATCAGGCTGTATATCATTTTTTTTTTCTCCTTGTTTTATTTGAATAAATTCACTTGTTCTTTGTTCACTTTTTGTTCTTATTTTCCGTTCAGATTTATTAATTTCTTGAATTCTTGCACCCTTTTTTTTGTATTTATTTTTTGTTCACTTTTTATATTTTATTTCTGCTTAGGTTTAGTAATTTGTTGAGTTGGTTCTTGCACTTTTTCCTTATTTGAAAAAAAAAATTTTTTTTTTTGTTTTACTTTTTTACTTTCTAATTTTATTTCTGCTTAGTACTCTAATTTGAATTCTTCTAACACTAAACTTTTTTTTTTTTTTTTTTTTTTAATTGTTCTGTTCGACCGGTCTTAAGAGATTAGAATTTCTCGGTAATTGGTACTACCGCTATCGATTACCCTTCGATATTGACAATTATTACGATATTCCATCGTCACAGCACCAAATTATCTTCGGTTATCTCTTTAAAAAAAATCACTTATTGTTCAGTAAACCGCTGATAAAAGTCACTTTTTTTAAATTTTAAGATACCGAAACCGAACCGGGACTACACGACTGCGCCAAATAAGGGTTTGAACGTCAAAAAAAAACTTTATTTAAATTTAGGTGTACAACGATTGAGTTCTACTTTCCAACTGAATATGTTTTCAAAAATAATTAATAAAGAAAACGTCAAAGTTATTCCCAGAATTATGCCGGAAACCTGCCAGACTATATTCCTGGAAATTACTTTTTACAATATTGATGATTTGATATGACAAATTGTCAAAATGAAAGCTGATTATGGCAGAATTATGAGAAAAGGTAAAATGCTGATTTAGAAGAATTGAAACATTGGAGTTATTGAAATTTAACTGGAAATGTAATTCTTAGAATTATGTTATACTGTTGCTCTTGATGTAACTCACGCCCATATAAAAAAAATGAAACATATTTTTATCCTGGCAGACAACGTGGTAGCAGACAAAAAGCTTTCAGAATAAGTACTACATATAAAGCTTTTTCTTTTTCCTCACTCCGTTCGCTCGTGTGGGAAAAGTTATTTTTCTCATCGTGTGTTGTGACATGGAAATGAACGAGGTGATGAAGTGTAAAGGGGTATGAGAGAAGGGGCATGAAGACGCATTAAGGTGTGATTTCCATACCACCGCAGCAAAAGAATAAATTTTCATTAAAAGGAAGTTTTGTAAAAGAAGGAAGTGCGCAATTGCACACTGTTCTATAACCAAAAATGAATTGCCTGATGGAAAATTATTTAAATTTCCTTAAAATGAACAGTTAAATACGATGAATGGCTAGCTTTAGCAGAGGAGTCTCGGGAATACATAAAAAGCCTTAAAACGCCCTATTTATGCAGCAAACATTTTAAGAATGCCTTTATTGGAAAGAAATATTAAAAAAAAAAAATGCTTACCCTTCTCTCTTGCTAAAACGAAATGTTGCTATATCTGATGACGAGTTCATTTGTTTTGATCCAACGTGATCTAAGGTTATATATGAAAACTGCAATAAATTAGTACTGGAGACTCATATAAAAGGGCAATCTATTTATATTAAAAGAATTGAGAGGCTTAAGAAATTGAACAATAGCTTAAGGATAACAGTAAAAGGAAATCGCAAATCGAAAATAAATTTGCTGCAGAGAATTCATCGTTTAAAAGAGGCAAAAAAAAAAGTCTGCGAGTGCGTGAAAAGCAGAGTACCCAAGAGAAAATTGATTTATTGCTTGGTATTGATCAAAATACTAAGACATTTTCGAAGCTCATTCTATCTGAGAGTACAAAAAAATACACCGAAGCGGAGAAGTGTATTTCGCAGTGCATTTTTTTCCGTTCGAACCCACAAACGCAAGAAATAGATCATTTTGTTTCAAAGGCTTGGCTTTAACTATAGAAAGCGTTTTAAGAATAAGAGACACATTATTCGTGGATCATAATGATTTATATTACATTTATGTAAATAAATTTAATCAAGATCCGTTAGAGAACTTAATTGGGAAAATAAGATAAAATTTTATATAAGTAAAAAAAAAAAATGTTTATATCGATAAAATTTTTATTCAAAACGAAATGTTCCAACTGCGAAGAAGACGATTCGGAATATCTACAGGTGCATTGGAATGCTATTTTGAAGAGTGATATAGAAGAACAAATAATACTTACAAAAGAGCTATCACAAAATCACGACATTCTTAAGAATGAGGAATGTTTTCAAAATAACATGAATACCCAAGAGCTATCACAAAATCACGACATTCTTAAGAATGAGGAATGTTTTGAAAATGATATTAATACGAACAATATAGTTAATCCACCAGATGAAGACGCAATATCAGTCAAGGTACCGCAGGTCAACGACCTCGCTACAAGATACTTTACCGAATATTGAATCTTTAAAACAATAAAAAAATTAACAAAATCTGTGAAAATTGTGCTGAAGAAATGTCAAAGGACAAATAGAATTTCGATCTAACGGAAGTATTGATAAAATTAAAAGAATATAAAAATTCGAAAGAAAATACGATTCTCTTATGGCCGTCAGAAAAAGATTTTCAAGTATGCCGTCTTCATGTACAAATATTTTCCGAATACTTTCGAAAACTACCTTTTGCATCTAACTTAAAAGAAAATATAATCAAAGAATGTATTCTCGTAAAGGCAACAAATATACATTTTCCGAATTGGTTCAATGTATGTTATGATTAAGGTGATTTAACTGCAATTTAATACTAACCTAATTTAAGTTAATGATTATTTTGTTAAGTTTGTTAGTTTTTCTATAATAATTTCGAAGATTAGTCACCTTCACTTAAGTAGGCCAAGAGCAGTGATCAGTTATTATAAGGGCATAAATATAAAGTGCAGTATGCAAAACTCATATTCATAACCATTTTCAGAGCAAATTTGTGTCCACAAAGTTTACAGAGTTTTTATTTATTTAATCAAGTGCTGGAAATAAGGTACATACATACAGACCAAATAACAAGCACACAACATAAGCCCAACCATTTGCACATATATATATACCATCTATACAGATACTCCATATCCATCCTACCAACGTGTCGGCATCAGAACTCCGTGACCGCAGTCGCACAAAATATTTTTTTTGTTTCTTTATTGCAGTGAAGATAAACAAGGGTATGTGGGAGTGACACGATGGACTAAAAAGTGAGCAGAGAAAACAAATGTTCTGTGTTCTGATTTTTCCCCTTTTGTAAGAAGTTTAATCTTTTAAAAAGCTTATTTTTTCGATATTTATTCTTTTCCACTTTGACCGCCTAGGTGGCGAGCTCTCATTTTTCGCAAGCAAAGAAAGATGTTATTACTCTCTGAGAATGGAGTTATAATGACAGTATGAGTGAGTGATGAGTGCAAACAATGTAAACAAAATCTGTTTTGGGTTTCCATTCCCATTCTGAATTTTAGTCCATATGTTATGCAAATGAGTGAATGCCAGCATTGAGCAGGTTATTACTGTGTACTTTTTTTCCTTGTTGAATAAAAAGATGTAGGTTTTTCTGATCAGGTAGTGGTTTGGTAGATGCATAAATAAGTTTTAAGTTATGCGTCAGGTTTTTAGTTCAAGTGGTGGTCTGGTTGAGGGATGGAAAAATATATTTCCAGCGGGGTGGTGGTGTGATTATGTGGTGGATGGGCGGAGAGCCAAGGGGGTGTATCGTGGCTATGGATAGATTTGTTTTGGTTTGAATTTTATTACTCCTTCTTCCATTCGGAGAAGTATATATGTATAATTTCTGCACAAAGAAAAGAACTGAATCTTGAAATGATAATGACAGCTTTTATCAGAAATTAATATTTATTCAAGGGGAGAGTACAATAACTTTGGCGCCAAAAATTGATAGCGGTTTTTTTGTAGAGAGGTCAAAAACAAGCATTTTTTACTATGGGAGTACTTCATTGTAGGGGTTGCCGTTGTTTTTAATAATTTGTTTTTTTTTATTTTAAGTATTTTTTTTCTAAAATTGCCCCTATCTCCTAAACCATAGCAAAAAATTCTTCTTTTTGACCCCTCTACAAAAAACCGTTATCATTTTTTGGCGCCAAAGTTATCGTACTCGTGCCAAGTACATTTATGTTTGCATGTTCATTAGTTGATTGGCTTTTAAATACCATCAGAGCCCTGGTTAATATGAAAGAAAAACTTTGCATTGGAGAGTGGAGGGAAGAGTATGTATCTATCTACAACCGATTGCTACAACTATAATTCAGATATTCTTTTCCACGTCACCCAATAAGGTAGAATATAAAACGGTTTTTTTTTTTTTAGGTGTCCCCTGTAGGCATAGTCTTCGCTCTTTAATAAGTACTAAAGAAATAAAAATATTCATAAAATAAATGAATAACTACAAAAACTTAACAAACGAGAGTGAAAAGCAGAAAAATAATAAAAAAGTTCTTACCAATCTTCAATCGTTTTGGCGTATTGAAAATGTATCGAGGCATTGTCCGAGGTATGGTATTTACTATTCGCTCATTATGAAAACGAGATTCGGGAGAAGGAAACTGTGAAGGAGAAATTTGCAAACTATTATTTTCAAGGCTAGGTAGAGAGAAATCTCTAATATATGTCATAGGGTTGGGAACTCTATTAACACAAAGTATTAACACAGAGTTATTCCATACAATGGTTATTCGCAATGAAATAAACACACACACTCCCCCCAGACCCCACATCCACAGACCCAAACCACAGGCACAGGTGAAAAGGAAATATTATGTTTGCGTAAGATAAGCAAAAAGAATGTGCTATGTGTGTACCGAACAAAATGAAATAAAAAACGAAAAACAAAAGTGTTTATTGATAATTCAATGAAAAAATAACATAAAAGGAAATACCAGAGCAAAAGGAATGTGCGACTTTCGTGTTAGTTTGCAATGATAGAGGAGAACCACCTTAACGAATAGAACAGAGTGATCCCACAAATTTGGCCCTGCATCTTTTACCGGCCCTGGGAAAAGGAACACTTCGTCTTCAGTGGATCGTCATTGGTGGATCGTCTTGGGTGGATCGCCTTGGGTGTGTCGTCATGTGCTGAATATCTTAAGGTAGTCGTCTTCGGTGTAAGGTGTAACGTCTTGGGTAGAGCACCTTAAGGGAGGAGTCTTGAGTTGAACATCTTAAAGGTATCATCTCGGGGTGTACACCTTAAAAGTATCACATTCGGTGGTACGTCTTAGGAGTATCGTCTTTCTCAGTGTAAGGTGCAACATCTTGTTTACAGAACCTTGAGGGTTGTCTTCCTTGGATCCTCGCGGATAAGGACCTTGCGTACTTCGTATCTCTCGTTCGCGAAGACGTTAGTGACTCTGTAGGGACCTAAGAATTTGGGAAAAAGTTTAGCGTTAGTGTCAAATTGCGTTTTTTTTTATGGCGACTAAGTCATCAACGTCGTATTTGGTTACAGGCTTCCACTTCTTGTTGTAATTTTTGCTATTTTGTTCTTGGACTAGTCTGATGTTGTGTCGTGCCTCATCTCTGATTTGATCACGTTCTTCAACAAAGGATTTCCCTACTTCATTATCGACACTCTCAGCTAGGCTGATGTCTTCTTTCTTTTTCATGCGCACATCGGTTAGAACTTCGAACGGAATCTTCTTAATGCTTCGTTGGTAAGTAGAATTTATCAACATTTGAAGTTTTTTCGTATAGCGATACCACTTTCTTGGATAGTCCATAGTCAGCTTCGCCAACACAGCGATGATGATACAGTTTATGCGCTCGACATGTCCATTTGCGCATGGTACAACTGTTGTAACTTGAAGATGATGGATGCTTTCTTCCTCGGAGTAGTCCCTGAAACTGGTGGATGTGAACGCGGCATCACGATCCGAAATTATACGCGCTAGATTTTCAAATACGGCTTTCTGCGATTCTAACTTGCCGACAACCTCCGCTACAGAGGTCGATCTGCATGGGTATATCCAAACAAATTTGAAAAACGCATAGACGACACATAGGATGTAAGAGTAGTTCTTGTTGGTTGGGGACAGAGGTCAGAGGTGGTCGACGTGTGAGATGTACAATGGTAATTCGTTCTTCCAAATTGGGTGCAAGTATCCGCTCTACTTTCCAGCCTTTCTGTTGCATAGAATACGACACACTCAATTCTTCCTTACGTTCAATATTGGGGCGCAGATCCGCGATAAAGTAGGCATTCGACAAAATGTCTTCCATCTTTGTACCAAATGGTCCTTCTTCGTGTGTGAATCTGATAAGACCTTGGGTTAAGCTGTTTGGGATGCACAATAACTTGTTTCCATTTTGATCTTCTTTAGAGAGTGGGCCATGTCCCTTGAAATAATCTTGATATGGTCCACATTCTAGAACCTTGTTTAAAACCTTGAGATACCCATCTGCATCTTGAGCTGCTTTCACCTTGAACAAAAATTCACTAGCTACAACAATAGAGATAGGATTTCGGCCGAGTTCGTCTACGTGTTTCATGCATATTCCAGGGATATGTTCCAATTTCAAATCTTAGTATTGTAAGGCGAGTGCACATACTACGATCCTCGGCATATCTCCTTCTTCTCCATTGTTGCTTTAAACGCCGCATAATCTGTGACTATTTTGAATTGGAGGCCCAGCAGATAAACTCTCAGCTTAACTATGGTGAGAACATCCAGCTCATAGATACTGTATCGCTCTTCTGCTGGTGAAGTCTTTTCGCTATAAATGAAATTCGCCGTAATCAGATTTCTGGAGAAGCGCTGCCACATTTTCTAAAATACCCGGTAAGACCTAGGAAACTTTGAATCTTCTTAACTGAGTTGGGTTCTGGGAACTTGATAATGGCATGTGTTTTGTGGGTTATCGGCTGGACAGATACACTTGAAACCATAAAACCTAGATAATAATCAATGGAACGGCAGAGAAATTGGAATTTTGACCATTTTATTTTCAATCCGTAACATTCCGATGAAGAAAGAGCCTCTTTGAGTCTATCGTAGCATTGCTCATCGCTATCCCCAATGATGACCACGTCATGCATATACAGAGGAAGATACCTCTTCTCGACCAGAGGCTTAAAAATGCGATTTATGTACTTTTGAAAAACTGTAGTCCGAATGGTACTCGGAGAAACTCCCACTGACTGTATGGGGTCACAAACGATGTGTTCTTGATGCTTTCTTCTGATGCTTTAGATTTGCCGTTCCAAATCTAAAGTACAAAAAATTGTTGCAATGGGCAATGATGTCTCACGATTTCTTTATTGAGCCTACGATAGTCGACACATAAACGCTTAGTACCATCCTTTTTGTTGGCTAATACGACTGGACTAGCGTATTCCGAAGAGCAAGGTCTAACTTAACCTTAGGCCAAAAACTCTCCTATCTTATCGTCTACAATCTTCTTTTCTAGGGGAGCTAGTGTTCTTGGGGTTGAGATAGTGGAACATCAGATTTTAAAATTATTTTCATTTCGTTCGACCTGAATTTTGTTTCCCGTGTGGTGTAATCCTTAATAATTTTCTGAATCTCTTTTCTCAGACGTGGGTTTCCAATATTTACAACTGCGTCTTTAATATTTGTTTCGAGCAACTGACAAATCTGATAAAATGCTTCTTCTATAATACAAAAGCAAAAGTTGTATGTTCTTGCCTATTAGGATATCCTTCCCAATTATAAAAGGCGACTGCATTGCGGAATCGGACAGAATGAAAACGGAGGAATTGGATATGCAATTGTCTATGCTGATATTTGCATTAAAATACTAGTACCCTAACGCCTCAACTGTATTTTCAGAAAGCCCCCTGACAGGTAATGTGTGCTGTGTGATCGTAGGAGCATCCATTCTGACGTAAACGTCACTTCGTATTAACGTGATGTCGCTTCCGGTATCTACAAGGCCTTCCAGCTTGTAATCGTTGACCAGAACTTCCTTCACCAGATTCGGCCCAAAAGTTTGCAAAACGTTCGAACTCTTTTCAGACTTCTTCTTCGGGCAAGTCATTGCTTTGTGGCCAAATTCATTACAACTAAAGCTGTTAATGTTCAAAGTTAATTTAAATATTCAGTCACCGACTAGCCTCTGAACAGATCAGTTCGTTCTCGGTACATTGTGTGTCTTAATTTTTTTTTGCTACAAGTGTGCAAACCGGTACCCCCCGTTGTATCACTAGTTGCTATCTCGCTCATTTTCCCTTGTGAATGGCCCTCGGGCCAAATAGAACTAATCGATAGGGATCTCGACGTAGAACCTGTTTTCGAGATCCAACCAAATAAAAAACAAATCCTACTTCTTTGCTCAATTTCCCTACCTTGCCGATAAGATCCAACTCTAATAACTCTAAATTAGTAATAATAATCTCAAAAAATAAAGAAAATCCCATCTCGTCTCTCAGTCCCTTCTTGCTCAAAAAAGCGATAGATAATATAAGCACGGAATGTGGCCAAATATCCCAACTCCGTGATGGTAACCTATTAATCAAAACGAAATCACAAAAAATTGCAGAAAGATTTCTTAAGGTAAATAATTTAGCAAATGTGTGCCCAGTAGAAGTTAAATTGCATGATCGCCTAAACGAATCCAAAGGAATTGCCTATGTCACAAGTTTGATTAATGTCCCCGAAACTGAGGTAGTTACTGAGATGAAAGTTCAAGGTGTTACAAGTGTCTACAAATACACAAAGGTTGACGACAAAGGTAAGCCAAAACCATCTGGTTTGATGTTATTCACATTCGACCTCTTCCGACCCCCCAAAACAATTGAAATTGGTTTTTACAATGCCAAAGTCGCGGAATTCATACCAAACCCCATGCGCTGTCGCAATTGCCAGCTCCTTGGCCACACTTCCAAACGTTGTAACGGGAACACCAAATGCGAGTCTTGTAATCTTCCACCTCACTCGCCAGATGTCTGCTCCCGTATCATGTGCGCCAACTGTTCCTTACCACATCCCTCATCCTCTGAAACATTTCCCAGCTACAAACAAGCCAAAGAGATTCTCTCAATTAAAACCGCAAACAAATGCTCTGTTGGAGAAGCAAAACGAATTTATAAAGAACAAAACCCCTCCCCAACACCAGCCCCTCTTAGATCATTTGCTGAAAAAGTCAAGTATAATAATCAAACACAACATAGCGATCTCATAACATCTGGACCTAAAACGCCCAACCCCCAAACCCCACTAGTAAAACCAACTATCAAAATACCGTCTCTAACAACTAACTCACCTACGAATAACTCAACAAAAAATAAACCAACAGAAATCAATAACAATAACTCTTTACAAAAACCAATCACACGCTCTGACACAGAGCAGCCAAATAAAACAGACTTTCAAGCAACTCCATCTAACTCTAAATAACAAGCACCAATAGCCCACCCGAACACCCACATCTCTAACCCCCCCTCCACAAACTTAATATATTCACACCCACAACTTCTCGCAAACCCAGCCCATAGCACACAACTGACACCTAGCCTTAACTCAAACCTCATCAAACACCTCTCAATACTCTCTGAATCGTCTTTACCAAAAGAGACACAACCACTTATCGAAAAAAAACAATGGCTTCAATTCAGACACGAATGATGATGTCAAGATGTAATACTAATACTGACACCCAAGCTTACGACTCTGCTGGTCCGGAATTGAATCGTCCGTGCTCCTCAGGGAGCACGGATGGTTCAACATCGGGGCAGCGGAGCAAAAATCTTAACAACCTAATCATACCAAACCAATTAATCATACAACAAAACACAAATAACACAACTCAACCGCTTAAAATGCATAATGGAACAAATACAACAAAACACACTTTTGTTGCTTCACGCAATAAAAGCTTGTGTATCCAGCCCCATCAAAATATGGCTGTCAGTATTCTACAATGGAATATAAAAGGTTTGATGAACAACTTTGACGAGCTTAATATTTTGATAAAAGAACATAACCCCAGTATAATATTGCTTCAAGAAACGCACCTCCCTTATAATTCCCCCATCCCAATTCTTCCAAAAAACTACGTCGGATATTTTAAAAATATGCCCACCAACACGACATCCAAGCAAGGCATATGTTTATTAATAAAAAAAAACATATCACATAAAATACTACCTCTCAACTCAAACCTTCAAGCAATAGCTTGTGAAATTGAACTTGATGTAAAAATAACCTACATTGGCTTGTATCTGCACCCGAAAAAAAGATTTCCAAAAGAACGATTTAGACAATATCATAAATCAAACCGACTCCCCTCTAATCTTTGGTGGAGACGTCAACTCGTGGAGTGTTCTCTGGGGGTCTCCTTTAACTAAACCTAGGGGTGCAGTTTTTGAAGATTTCCTTCTTAACTCTAGCCTCATACTATTAAACGATGGCTCTCCAACTCACCTTTCGACACACAACACATTCACCCACGTAGACATAACTTGTTGATCCCCTGAACTAATTCTAAGAACCAACTGGAAAATCTTAGACGATCTTCATAATAGTGACCACTTCCCTATTATAACATCCATTAATATTGGGCACACGACCAGACCCAATACTTCTAGCGCAAAATTCAAAACTGACTATGCCAATTGGCCTCTATTCAAGAACAAAATCATGGTATACCTGTCAGATAAAAAACCAACCACAAACACCAATAAAGAAGCCGCTTTGATACAAAAAGCAATTAGAACAGCCGCTAACGCTTCGATCCCTCAAACACACCCAATGATCAAACCAAAAAAAACAAACCAACTGTTCCTTGGTGGAACCTCCAACTCTCCCTTCTTCGCAAAGATAAAATGCTAGCTCTAAAAGAATTCCAAAAGAGACCCACCCAATGCAACTTAATACACTATAAAAAAAACAAATGCGAAATTTCGCAGAATGCTTAAAGACAGTGAAGCTAAAAGCTTTGCTGAATTCAAAGGCAGCATAAATCCAAACTCTTCCCCTGCCAAAATCTGGCAAAACATTCGGCGCTTGACAGGAAACCCGACAGCATTGAACATAAAAAGTATCAAATCACCAGACAACATAATTACAGACCCAGATCAAATTTGTAACTTCTTTGCCCATACTTGGTCGCAATTCTCAAACGATTCAAATTTTCATTCGAACTTCAATATTGCTAAGAGTGTTATACTCAATAATCCCGTGCCACAACATGCAACTAATCCTACCGCTACACGAATAGAGGAACCAATTTCATTTATTGAATTTGAAATGTGTCTAAGCAAAACCAAAGGGAATACACCGGGTAGAGACCGTATATCTTATCCAATGTTAAAATATTTGCCCAAAGAAATCAAGATGCGACTTATTAAACTATATAACAATGTACTTGATTCAGCAACTATCCCTCAAATATGGAAAACAGCCTCATTACTCCCCATTCCAAAGCCAAATAAGGACAGCAGTACAGTTGAAGGTCACCGCCCAATCTCTCTGATCTCTCTGATATTAGAAAAAATTGTCGCTAAACGACTTCTCTGGCTTATCAATACAAAAAAAACTGATCTCCCACAATCAAATTGCTTTCAAAGCGAACAGAGGTTGTATCGATGCCCGACATATTGTTCTAAAAAAACTGAAAGAATGGGGTATTGGAAAAAAATATATGGGTATGTAAGAGCTTTCTTAACTAATAGGAAGTTCTACACAAAAATTAAAAACCACTACTCCCAACAACACCCCTTGTACAACGGAATCCCGCAAGGATCACCTCTGTCGGTAGTCCATTTTATTATAGCTTTTGATGAAATAAGCACAATTCTATCGAAATACAAACCTTTAGATCATTGCCTTTATGCAGACGATATCTACATCCTTTGCAAGATCAGCGATCTTAGCAGCTGCGAGAGTTTATTTACAAGTGCCTTAAACGATATTTATATACACCAACATATCACCAAGCAGCGAGAAGAAGCATCAACGCTTTCCCTACAACCCCAATCAAAAACATCTTGGCAGAAGCAGGACTTCCCACTATCGAAGAAAGAAGGGACACAATTACTTTCAAACTAACCGCCAAGCTGGCTTTCTCCAAAAATTCGATTATCGACAAGGACATCTTGCAATCTAAAAGACACAAGTCAAGAAAACGAATGCAATCCGCAATTAGTATTATCCTCGACAGAGCTACACAAATGGAACTTCCTACAAAGCGGCCACACAATGTAGTACCAACCTATCCTCCTTGGTTCATAAAATCGGAATCAACTATAATGACACTAGCGGATTACAAAAAAGCAAACACTAACAACGCTACGTACTGCACGCTGTTCTCCAGCATCTCCTCCGACCTTAAGTCGGATGGATGGAACCTTGTATTCACCGACGGATCAAAAACCGCAGAAAGTACCACATTCGCTGTCACACTCGAAGATGGTACCATCCTGTCCGTTGGAAGCCTGCCCGAACTATCATCCATCTTCACAGCCGAAGCATTCGCCATTCTACAAGCCTCAAAGGAAGCCTTGAACCGTCGTGGCAAACATGTTATATGTTCTGACAGCAACTCTGTGCTTGAAGCTGTCAACAACCCCAACAATAACACCGACCTTATCATCGACATTCGTAATAAGCTTGTCAAATCCCCAAAGAAGCTAAAATTAATGTGGATCCCTGGCCATGCTAGTATCCAGGGTAACGAACACGCCGACCATGCAGCCAATTCAGCTAAAAACGCACCTGTATTCAGATTCAACATCTACACCAAGTCAGACTTAAAAAACGCAATACAGAAAATCATCAAATGTAATCAGCTTCTTGAATGGAACCGGTACCACCACCATTATACTAAAATCAACCCCAACAGACGCCACTCACAATATCCCACCAACATTACAAAGGCTAAAATTTCAAACTTTGTCCGATTGCGACTAGGACACACTACAGCTACTCACCAACACCTGCTTACAAGAAACCTCCCACCAAATTGCCCTACATGCAACGTAAGATTTGATTTATCACATATATTTGAAAACTGTATCTTGTTAAAACCAATCATACTCAACGTATTTAAAAATACCAACATCTACGATGTACTAAAAAACCCCAACCCCACAAATAAAGGAAAAATAAACGAATTTTTATCAATTGCTAATATTAGCATATAAGAATTAATATCATAGAGCCAATAGTCTCCGCAGCTAGGCTCATTAAATTTAGTATTACCATGTAATTTGAATTACTTGTTAATAAATAATAATAATAATAATAATAATAATAATAATAATTTAAATATTTACCGATAGATGATGCCATAGATGTTACGTGTGTGGGGGTTGAAAATCCTACATGTCCAACAATTAAATCATCAGGTTTCCGAAACTTCAAATATTTATTTCTTAAAACAATTAAATATAATTGATACGTGATCTGAATTATTCGTCGATTGCTAAGAGCTGACTGGTTGCTTCACAGGAAGGTACCAAAAGAATGAATCGAAGTCATGACGATTTAAATAGCTGTCAGCAGATTTGTCTAAGATACATAGTTGCAAACTTATATGTCGATTACAGCGGTATAGAATGGAGTAGTAGAACTCTTTACAGTTCTGACAGAAGTTTGTGATACTCCATAGAACTCCCCTCCAAGTGACGATGTCATCTTTACTACCGAGAAGTTGATAAATCGGCTGCAGAAAATGTTACCGCTTTTGGTTCCTTCGATAAGGTTTGGCGCTTCGTTTTAAGTCCAAGATAGGTATGAAAGGTGGACGATGCATAACGGTTGGCGACACTGTATATTCTTGCTCTTGAATGACATTGTTTGGCAGGTGTGTAACAATGAGCGAAAAAAAAAACAATACCGTTTACATTAATCAGACGATGAGAAAGGGGGAGAAAAAAAAACAAAAAAAAAACGAGAGCATTTTTAGGTCAGGTTAGGTTGAAGTGGCTGTCAGCAAAAAAGAAGACAACCTCTAGCCTACCCGTTGAACCATTTGGAGCTTCTGATGAAGCGTAGAATGTACCTAACGTCAATATTATTCAGATCATCTAGGTCATTGAAACAGAAGGCTCCTAAGTGGAGTTTCCTTCTTTGGTAGAGAGCTAGGCAGGTGGAAAGAAGATGAAAAATAGTCTCTTCCTCTCCCTCGTCCATGAAGCTTCTGCAGAAATCGTTAGCGAAGACGCCAAGCCTTGTTGAATGCTTCACTATTAGACAGAGTTCAGTTATTACCATTTCAACCTTCCAACTGTTCGAACTGTGTCTTTCCTTCTTTCTCAGCCGCTCTGTATTTTGTGCTCAATAAACTGCATTTACCCTAAATTTTCTCTTTGTTGGTATAACTTCGTACTTGGTATAACAACTGGACACTTTATTTAATTTCTTAACTCTATTTATACTTAAAATTACTGAAGTTAACAATCAGCAAGTTGCCAAAATTGTTCGCAACTTTTCAGGTCAATAAATTATTCCCATGAGCAAATTAATAACATTATCGAAGTTGCTGATTGGGCAGAATATCGTAAAATAATCAAATATGAATTGTTCGCAACTTATCGGGTCAATAAAATATTCCAATAAGCAAATCAATAACACTATGGAAGTTGCTTTGTGGGCAGAAATCGTAAAATAATTAAATACGTAAATTCATTATTTAGTAATTATTGCTTATTGGGCAAAAAAAATCCCGGCGGAAAAAGTGCTTATGTTTCATTATTGAAGGAATTATAAATCTATACTGCGTCCGTGTTTATGTGGGGTACCGTATCGCGGTGAGTCATGTATGCCCGTACCCAACTTCCGGGTATCTTGTCTTCTTTGTTGAGGTAACTGATAGTAGGAATCTCTGACCTTTCTCTTCGGCGGCGCTTACAGGCGTAGATGATTAAAAATAGAGCGATGCAGAGGATGGTACACATAGCTCCTAAGTACCAGTACTGATGCTCCCAGGAGTCCCAGTCATTGTCATCCAGTTCAGCTGAGAATCTTGCCATGAGTATGGTAAGACGAGGATCCTCTGTGGGCTCTCCGCTTAGGTCGATTTTGGAAGGGGACATATACTGGAAACCTCACCAGATTAAATTTTGCAAAGAGTGGCGTCTGTGTGTCGTTGTATACGATAGTAACTTTGTTAGCGCTTGTTCTAAATATGACTGCAAGATCACTCTGCAATCGGTATACCTTATCGAATTCCATGTTGACTGGTATTGAGGTGCATATGTTCCAAAGCGAGGGGGAAGAGGGGCTTTTGAATACTTCTTTCCCGCAGTCATTAAGTTGTGTTTTCTCAACATTGTCGTAGATTCCGTGGCCTAGATCGATGGCTTGGGTTGGATCGAAGGAGGTTTTGTTATCATTGCTGAGCACAATTTGTTGCACGAAGTCTCCACGGTCCAGAAGGATAGCATGAGCCTCGATGGTTGGAACGCTGATAAAGGCCTGTTTAGAGAAATTTCTCGTTTGGACCAGAGGAATGTTGAACGTCACGATAACCATATTTTTGCAGATGGTCTTCGTTAAACTGTTAAAAGTGAATAGTGCGGCTGCATTTGGTATAGTTGGCAGCTTGCAAAAGTTCAAACCTTCGTTTAGTTTGCCGACATAGGTCTGTAGAGCTTCAACGGGCCTGATGGTGATGATGTTCTGATGATTTGCCTGGATAGCGCTGATAAGGATTTGAATGCTGGCTGAGTAATCGTTCATTTGCTCTTGAAGTCGAAGTTGCTACTGCTGTTCAAGCAAGGCATGAAGTTGCACGTCAACAGCTTCAGATTCTAGGTCATTGATGTCTGCCATGAGGCGGGATGTTTCTAATACCTTTCTTAATTTATTCTCCAATTTGACGATTTGATGCACTCTAGTTGGTAATTCTCTACTGCTTGATACGCGATGCCGGCAGTCATAAGTATTTGGAGACCATATTTGACAATTCCTTTTAGAACTATAGGCCCAATAGAACGTTTGGTCCGTTCACTGAGATAGCTTGCAGCGATTCCTTCCTTAACTGTCATGACCTCGCGTCTAACAGTTCCTTTTAGAGAACGGCAGTGTTGATATAACTTTGAGTAGCTGCTGTTCTGATATTGTTGGCAGTAATCGTAGAATTCCTTCACATGATTGTCGATGGTAATCAGGTCGGCGGTAAAATTCAAAGTGGTTTCGACCGAGAACTCCAAGTCGGAGTATTTGATGAAAGCGTTTCCCAATCGGTGAATATGGATACCTGGAGTGAGAGTTTGGATTTCTAAGGCTTTAGTTGTTGGGGTAGTGAGGGCCAGCCAACATAAAAGTACTCGAGTTAGCAGTGAGGTGGTGCGAGCATGCTGCCGACTGCTTCGGCGTACGGCGGGCTCGTCCTGGGCATCTTCTGGGAAAAGAGGGACCAAACGATTTGTTGCTCGATGCACGACCTCCCGTTTGGTTGTCTTTACATCGACTCTCCGAACATCTCCCTTACTGTCAGGATAGCATTCAATAATTGGACCCATTTTCCAATCGGTAGGAGTAACACTTGGTTCTTGTAGTAGTACCAGATCCCCGATGCTGAGTGTTCGATGCGACAAAATAAGGAGTTGAATTCTTCATAGGTCAGATTAGATATATTAGACATTTTCTTCATTAGATGTTTCATAGACTTAACGGCGGCCTCCCATAGCCAGCCGAAGTTAGGGCTGTATGGCGGATTGCACTTCCAAACAATCTCCTGGATCGCTAGTCTGTCCTAGCAGTTATTGGTGACCTTGCTCCATTCTTGGTTGATATTCTTTTTTGCTCCAATAAAATTGGTACCATTATCAGAGAGGAACAGGGATGGCCAGCACCGTCTGTTCGTGAAGCGTGTGAAGGCTGCCAGGAACATTTCCGTACTTAGATCCGAGCAAATTTCTAAGTGAACAGCTTTGGTAACTAAACAGACAAAGGCCGCCACCCAAACTTTTATGATTTTATCAAACCTTATTGTGCTAGCTTTAATGCAAAAGGACCGCACAAATCGACACCGATTTTGCTAAATGCTGGTGCTGGGGTGATTCGTTCCGTGGGCAGGTGGGACAGTTTTGGCCTTCCATCGAGTGCATGTGGGACAACTCCGGATACATTTCTTGACTCGTGATTTTATAGCAGGAATCCAGAATTCTTCCCTTATTAAGTGCTCCGTTAAAGAATTTCCGAAATGGTGGTGATCCAAGTGTGTTTGGCGTACTATTAAATCAACCAAGTGGCATTTGGTTAACAATATTGGATGCTTATGACTTTCCGGGAGGTTGGCAAGAGAAATCCCCCCCCCCCCCCCCCCCCCCACACACACGAAGGATGTTGTCATCCGGGCCAAATATTGGAGTTAAAGATGTCAACCAGCTTCTCTTCGGAAAGGTTTTTGATTTCTTGAAGTGGGCTATTTCGTTATTAAATGATAGATGCTGCTGAAACCGAATGATTTTTGCCTTTCTTCAGCGGAGATTGGGCTGGTCTCACGCGTTTGCTTCTTTCTGGCCCACCGAAGAAAATAAGCGGTTACTCGTAGTAGACGGTTAAAGCAGGAGAACCTCTCAATAAAGTTTTCTTCAGCAACCATATTTCGAGAGACATGTGTCATGGTAATTTCCATATCTTTGAAAGGAGTGAGTGGAAGCTGGTCATGCTTTAACCAGGTTGGACCCTCAAACCAAAGCCGACAGCTAGTCAGATGTCCGGGAGTGAGTCCACGTGAAGCTGTGTCAGCGGGATTCTCCGCAGATTTGAGTAATGTATGTCCGCCGGACTAATGACTTTCCGAATTTTGGTAACTCTTCTAGTCATAAATTTGTTGTCGATCTTGTTGTTACTACGCACCCAGCTTAGGGCTACCTCACTATCTGTGTATATGATCACAGCGATATTAGGATGGTCGAACTTACTTCTGACTTGGTTGAGAAGCGCGGTTAATAGCACAATTCCTTCTAGCTCCATCTTGGGGATCGTGCATAGTTTACTATCTTTATTCGCTCTTGTCTTAGGTGGTGTGACGCGACCCCTGGCTGCTAGTAATCGGGTTGTGTAGACTTCTTCATTTTTTAATTGACTGTAAATCATTGCCGCGTAGCCGTCTCCCGAGACATCACAAAATCCAATGAGCTGAATTGGTGTACTCTGGGTTCCTTGGATCCAGCGCGGGATTCTAATGCCACTAAGTTGGGGTAAGGTTTCAAATATTTTGCGGAACTTCTGCTGTATTTTCTCATCTATTTGATCATCCCAGTCGCATCTGAGTATCCACAACTCTTGTATGCGTATCCGGAGGAGCATGATAACTGGTAGGATCCAGCCCATGGGATCGTAAACGGATGCAGCCATAGACAATATACCTCTTTTAGTGAATGTTAGTTGGTCTTGATTTGGGATACGGATGAGGAATGTGTCTTCTACTGGATTGTAGTTAATACCCAGGATTTTCAGAGTTGGACCGACGGTCTCTTTGTAGGCGGCGAGTTTTTTATTATTCTCTATATTGTGAAGGACTGCTGGCTTATTGGCTGACCATTTTGTCAGAGACAGTTTTCCGGCCTCTAGGGTTGAGGTAATCTTAGCGATTTGTTCTCGGCATTCTTTAATGCTATCGGCTCCATGAAACAAATCATCGATTTAAATAGAGTTCTTAGTAATGTCTTTGGTCTTCAGATCCGGTGCGTTATCATCGGCAATCTGGTGGATTGTTCGAATTGCTTGCCATGGTGCACAGTCCACGCCGTATGTCACGGTGTTTAGCCAAAACTCACCCAATGGTTGTGTTTTGTTGGGGCGCCAGAGGATCCGAAATTTTTCCCGATCTGCTTGAGGTATCAGGAATTGTCGAAATATTTGTTGCATGTCGCTGGTGTAGGCGAATTCATATCTCAATTCGTTCCTCAACTTGGTTGTGACAGCATCTTTTCGGATGATGCTGATATATGGGATATAATAAGCGTTTCCGGTCTCGTCTCGCTGCCTTTCAGCAGGTACTGGAGATATGTGATTTGACGCGGGATAGTCCTCCATGAAATCGTTTGACATTTTCTTATGGATCTCGTTTTGCTCCCAAAATTTAATTGCATTCCGATAGGAATTTCCTAATGCTGGTGGGTCAACTTTACAAGGGATTGGGACGATGTAGCGGCCGTCTTTGGTTCGAGAATGTTTTTCGATGAATAAGTTTACGCATCCCATCCTTCTTCTCCAGACCTGGACGTATTACCGTAGAATATACCGGGCCACCTAATAATAGAGGGATGTGGGCTGGTTTGTTGAAGTGTGGATCTGCAAGTGGTTTATCAAAGGAGGATTTCCAGGCGATGTGACTGGACATATGTGGAAGTAATCCGGTAACTCGTTTGACTACCAGCGCTTTTATATTCACGATTGGTAGGTCTGATTTATCCAGCTTCAGTTTTACGTTGGCAATGGAACGAACTGTTCCAATTTCTCCTCCTACTCTGATGATTTTGACAAGTGTCCGTTTTTTTGGCAATCGCAGCTTCTGGACCAGATCTTCGGATATATAGTTAGCTTGGCTGCCCTGATCTAGTAAACAGCGGACTGGAACGTTGTCATTATTAATTACGAGAGTAGCAACGGCCGTAAGCAGAAGCACACCAGAAGACGCATCGGACTCATTTTGGCATAGGTAAGTGCTGCTAGTTGATGAAGGAGTCATGATGGATGTTGCTCCTTGCAAATGAAACACTTCTTTGCCACTTTTGCTCCTGCCTCATTGGGTTGGAGAGTAACATGTACTCTGGTCTGCGGGATGCTGGACTCTTTTTTGGACACTCTCTGAGTAAATCGATGGTCGTCGTCTTGATCTAGATGGTGCTGATATTCCGTGAACAGGAAATCTTCTTTCTCCTCTAAGGTGGGAAGTTTGGTCTTACAGTTTACAAAATCGTTCTTCCCCGTGTGATAGGATCAAGGCCTCGAAAGATTAAATAGGCCATGATCTGTTCTCCATTTATCTTGTTTCTTTTGAGATTGGAGACCCGTCCTTTAGTATAATGCATGTACGCTATTATAGACTCTGTATTCTCCGGGATTGTTGGTCGTTGAGGTAGAGTCTCTAATTCTAATTTAACTAGATGCCTTGGATTGTTAAACGTTCGGTCCAATGTTGACCAGGCAATTGGATAGTTGTCTCCAGTTAAATCTAAGTCACTAATTGTTTCCAATGCTTTCCCAGTTAACTTCGACTTGAGTAGAGCGAAGCGATCGATGTTGGACGTTCGACTCCTTTGTACCAGTGAATCGAACTGCTCCTTCACGGTACGTCGTGATATCACCACTCTATTCTCTTAAGTTCACTTTTGGGATTTTGATACCACTTCCTTCCGCCCTTATGGCATGTGATACGTTCTCTCACTCCAGCGTGAGTTTGGCTATCGAGTGTAGTAGTGCTTCGGTTGGGTTTTTGTTGTCCTGTTGAATTAACTGGGGCTGCTGTGGCTGCTGTGGCTGCTGTGGGGGTCTGATTTTGTATCCTTGGTGTACCCCTCCCTCGGGGTTAATCAAAACGAACCCAACTCCTTGTACAAATGTATACGTGGGTTGGGCTGGCATCCTGAGCATCTGGATAGTTTCAGTGTGTGTTTGAGCATCTTGATGATTCTGTGACATCCCAAATCGGGAATCGTCACTGGTGTGCTCTCTCCTTTCGTGTTGTGGGATTTGCTGACGGTAAGACTGTGGATCGTCAGCCGTAACGAACTGCTCGTTATTACCATTCTTAGGGTTAATTGAAGTCATTGCTTAGATTTTTTGCTATGGGGTCGGATTGAAATGCATTGGTAAGTTGATCGCTGCGTCCGTCTTCGGGTTAGGACCTGTGGCCGACGGGGCTTCGAGAGCCTGGCTGATTCCTGGACGGACTGGATCTTCGGTATCGTCTTCTTCTTTTTCATCCTCCTCCAATAGTTCTGGGGAATTCTTCGCCATGAATTCTTTTATTTTTGAAGAAATGGCTTTTGCTTCCTCGTACTTCGGCAGAAAGGCGGAAGCGGGTTCCTCGCTTAGGTCCATCATGATGGCGTAATTAGCCTTGATGGAAGTTCAAAGGCTCTTTGCCTTGCAATATGAATTGTTCGCAACTTTTCAGGTCAATAAATTATTCCCATGAGCAAATTAATAACATTATCGAAGTTGCTGATTGGGCAGAATATCGTGAAATAATCAAATATGAATTTTTGGCAACTTTTCGGGTCAATAAAATATTCCAATAAGCAAATCAATAAACTGTGGAAGTTGCTTTGGAAGTTGCTTTGTGGGCAGAATATCGTAAAATAAATAAATACGCAAATTCATTATTCAGTAATTATTGAAGTTGCTTATTGGACAAAATATCGGGAATTCTCATAAACACTTTTCATCGCTGACCTACCCCAAAACTTAATCGATATCGAAGCTCTGTGGGTATTCGAATTGCTAGTGTAACGATACCAACGCGAATTTAGTGCAGTGCAATGGTCTTTGCGGTAATTCCTTCCACCCTACGTGTGTTGGACTGAGCAAACGTGCTGTCGATTACCTCAAAGAGTTCTCCAATAACTTTTTGTTTTTCTGCGACGAATGTAAATTCATTTCCCTGTCCCATCTTATGTCTGCCATTAAGTGTATTAGTGACTCCACTGCCTCATTAACGTCGGACAACAAACTCTGTTATAAAAAATTGTTTGGTCAGTTATCTAAGTTCGATGAGCTCAATAAATATTTTGACGAATTGAACAACTTTACAGACCACTCTACAATTCTTTTCTAGCCTAAATTAAAAAGTATAGACGAACAGCTTACAAGTATCGCTGATGTACTAAAAAATCCTCCAAGTGATTTTGCGAAGAAATTAAAATGACGTCTAACAAAATTGACAACATTCCTCCGCCGCACTCCAGTTCTGTATATAATACTTCGATTCTCGCCGAGATGTAAGAATCTGCATGCACCTCGCCAGAAGCTTGTCCACCACCTACTCTGCGATCTGCTCCACAACCTGCTCCACGATCTGCACTGCAACCTGCTACGCAACCCTCACCCACAATTGTGTGTCTCGAAACAACTTGGACCCTCTCCGAATGGAATCAAAGGCTTGACAGACTCAGAATCGGCAACAAATCCAAATTCGTTAATGGAGCTCATCGGCTAGCCGATTCCGTCTGGATGACACAATTTTATCAACGGAAGGCCACCATCGCCATCAAAGACTGTAAGAAAATCACCCCATCAAATGCCAAGAAATCCAGCTCTTTCAGCCTCAAAATTCCTAAGAAATGTGAATGGATTTTTCTCAACTCGTCTGTTAATGTTTTTCATTTAGTTAAGATAAATATGAGAAGAGTTAATCCCAAGGTCCTGGAAGCTGGCAACATTAAGTTTAACCATAAATCTAATTTTAACAATAGGCCTAAACGTAACCTTAGTTCTAATTCTTCTCACTCCCTTCTTCAACCTAAACCAGACCCCAATTGGAGCTTCATAAGGAGAATCCTCCCCAATTTCACCCCTCTGATTCGTCCGCCTTCTCCTTTCCGCAATAAAATCACCAATGTTTCTACTAATCCGTTAAACAATTCTCTCCCTTCATCAACTTTTCCCAGTCCCATAATTCTTCAATGTAACCGCATCCCATTTAATCTGACGCCCGTCTCTGCTCCTTCTACATCCAAAACCCCACCTTCTATTAGAATTTCATTCATTCCCACACCCTCAATCCACCCCCATCCTCTTCCACCCTCAGTAGATCCGCAAACTCTTCTCATTTAACCTATCCCAGCACTTCTGCCCCTTCTTCGTCCACGGCCTCACTTAGCAATTCTATCGCCTTTTCTGCACCCTCTTCAGTCGGCTCGCCACCTACCGCAGCTCCACCTATTTTTGATCGACTGTTTCCTCCCACTCACGTCGAAATTAGCCTACCCCACGTCAACAATTAATGACCTCGATGGCCGCTATAATTAATTTAGTAATTATTTTCGTCCCTAACCCCCATCCAGTCGGTCCATCTAACTCAGCCGGAAGTTTCTCAGCCGCAGTTCCTTTCCCTTTACTACCAGAATGTCAGACGACTTCGCACTAAATCCTTGATGGTGCATCTTAGCTCACAAACACTTCCTTACGACATTTTTGCCTAACAGAAACCAACCTTTGTCCCAATTTTCTAAACTGTGAATGATTCACTTCCGATTTCGAAGTCTTTCGCGCTGACGGCCAGAATAATGACGACCTCGCCTTCGGCCGCGGTGTTCTAGCCATTTATAATCGTCTTGATGCAACCCTCGTTAAAATCTCAAACGCCACTTCATTCGAATTCGTATGTGCTAAAATAACTGTATTCAAACGGAGCGTATACATTATCTGCTGTTATATTCGCCCTTCTCAACCCGCCCAAGCATACCAGCTGGCTGTTGATGCACTTGCCTCTCTGTTTGATGCCGCAGATCCCGATGACGATTTTATAATTGTTGGCGACTTTAACCTTCCTTTTTTACAATGGGCTCCTTCAGAGGACAAATCATCTTTCGTTCCAGCTAATTCCTCTTCAGGAAAGGAAACCCTCCTTACTGATCGTTCTTTTGACTCTGGCCTTTTTCAGATTAGTGGTATCACCAACAACCTCGGCAGGCATCTATATCTCATTTTTTCATCCGATGCCCATAATTCCAGTAACCATCTTCTCTCCACCCTAGACCACTATCACCCCCTCTGGCTCTTACCTTTCTGTATGAACATGACAACATAAGCGTCGATTTAGAGAACTCTCTTTCTTTTAACTTCCGTAAAGCTGACTTCGCTAAACTTAATAACCTAGTCACTAACTTAAACTTCAGCCTCTTTGTAAAGACACCCCCATTGATATCGCTCTCCAATTCTTCTACACAGCAAACTTTGACTGCCTTCTCCAATCTGTTCCATATTTGCCGCGAAAAAACTGCTCGTCATCACCTCCTTGGTATAATAATGAATTACGTACTCTTCGCAATATCAGAAACCAATTATGGAAAACTTACCTGAGATCTAGATCAGCCTCAGATTTTTCATTCTACCAGCAAGCTTATTCCCGCTCTTCCATCCTCTGCGAATCCATTTATCTCGAATACCTCGACAGAATGCAATTAAGCCTAATCACAGATCCTAGGCGTTTTACCAATTTATAAACGTCAAAAAAAGGTCCGATGGCTTCGCTTCCACTCTAAAATTATTTAATATATCATCTGCTAACCCTAAGCAATCTCCAACCTCTTTGCGACTTTCTTCAGTCAATTGTATTCTGACTACGTTTACGAACCGGATCTTGACTATTTCAGCTACCTGAACAACTGCCACAAACCTCCCTTGTATCAGTTGACATAAGGACTGATATGGTACGTGAAAAGATTAATCAGCTTAAGGATGACTTTTCCCCAGGCCCGCCATATTTCTAAAAAAAAAAAAAATTGTAAATTTTTTATGTCAGCCCCTTCTCTCTCGACAATCACTCTCTCAAGTTGTTTTCCCTAAATTATAGAAGGACTGGCAGTAAAAATGACATATCAAACTACCAACCCATAGCCTAACTCTCTTCTATACCTAAGCTCTTTGAAAGCATTGTCTATGACTCACTTTATTTTTACTGCAAATCCATCCTCCCTCCACAACAGCACGGTTTCTTGAAGGGAAGGTCCACAACGACTAACCTAACCGAATTCGTTTCTAAGACACTGCAAGCATTAGAGAAAGGTAAGGAAGTGGGTGTCATTACGAACGACTACAGCAAGGCGTTTGATAAAATATGTCAAATAACTATTTACCTTAAACTTAAAGCCTTCGGGTTTCCCCCCTTTTTCATCTCATGGTTCAGATCATACCTGTTGCCTGTCGTCGTGCGCGCACGTAGTATAAGACAGCTACAAAAAAAATTAAAAAAAATAATTCCATCGACAAACAATAACTGTTCGTGCGCGTCAAATTGCATTCAGTGTGGTGTAGTGGAAAAATAAGTAAATAAAAAACCAGTGCTATACTTGTAAAGTGCAGTGGAAAAAATAAAAAAATAATTCAGTGCCGGCGCTTCCTATCTTTCACCCCCTCTCACCCGCTGTTGTGCTTTTTTGTTATCGCAATTGGATTACGTGCTATGTAAGTACATACTTCCAGTCGCGATGACTAAGAGAGTGTAACATTTGATGCATAGCGGACTGTGAATGTTTATCCGAATAGCGGATCTTAGCTGATTGTCGTTTGGGCATAGCACCTGCGACAGTTTGTTTTGGAAAACTATTCATTGGATCTTCAGTTCACAGCTTCGCTTAGTTACGTCAGAGTTGTGTCTTTTTGTGTTTCTATGTTGTAGTGATGAGAGAATTTTGGGTTGATTTTACCAGCATTCGTGGGCTTCGAATGAATTTCTTCGATGTGTACGCCCACGCCCATTCCCATAAACTAGCTGTTTTGCCACTAAGAGAAACACAGGTAGTTGAAGAATCTTCCGATTTGAAACTGTCTGGATATAACTTAGTGCCTTTCCCCACCGCGACCTCGCCATTAACGTCTGTAGTGATATTGCTTACCAAGTTCCACCACAGTAAGGCCACTGTTCCAACTTTTTTTTTTTTAGAGGAAGGGGAGATCTTCATCAAAAGATACTGATGATCCGAGTAATCAGCAGGCCGGATTTTTACCGACTAAAATCACCGCAGAATTTCTTCGCTTTCTTCTTCTGAAGGACCTATTAACGTAGGTTGTATATTTCCATTTTCAACTGGTGGTTTAAATATGTTTTCTAGGTAGTCTGCGAAGAGAATGGTTTTGTCCTCATCGCTTCTTGCCCAGTTTCCATCAGTTGCTTTGATTGGAGGTATTTGCACAGTAGGCTGTTTTAATCCTTTTGTTGCTTTCCATAGAGAGTAATTAGTTACGTATTCAGCTGTTAACTCTCTTAGGTACCTTTTCATTTAATCTTCTTTAAATTTTTTAATTTCTCTTCTTAGTTATTGACAGAGGTTGTTTAGCTTGGCTTTATGTTGTGGAGCTTTGAAAAAAATCTGAATATTCTTCTTTTTTAATTTAATGTTTTGGAGGACAGTAAATAGCAACGATATTAATTTGTTTATGCTTAGCTTTTATACACACTGCTGTAGCTTGTATTTTCTCTGTTATATACTTCAATTTCTCATATTGTTGTATATTATTTTTTACTATTACTGCACTTCCACCATTAGCTGTGTTTTCAGGGTGAGCGGTGTGGTAGATTTTGTAGTTTTTAAATTTTGTTTGCGTGTGTTTTGTAAAATGGGTTTCTGAGATAAGACAAATGTCTATGTTATTTGTTTCAAGAATCACCTGCAATTCCTGTTGATGTTGCAGGAGACCATTTGCATTCCAACATATCACTTTAAGATTTTGATCCATGATTATGCTTAGGTACTTTGTCCTTGGTATTTTCTAACTTTTTAAGTCGCATATCTAGTGCATTAAGTTTGGTTAGGATCAGTTGTAGCGTTTGATTCATGTCATTGCTTGGTTGAGTCTTTTGTTGGTTACACTCAGGTTGGTCATTTTTCTGCATAGTATGCTGTTTTTTATGTTCAACCACTTGAGCATATGACATTATACCCGCGCTGGTTTCTTTAGCGTTCGGTTTTGTGTTTTCTTTTGCAATGGGTTTTTTGTTTTCTTTTGCAATGGGTTTTTTAATCTCTAGTTTTGATAGTTCCACATCTACTTTAATATTATCTGGTGATTCTTGTTTTTTATCAAGAATTTTGTTTTTGGTATTTAGTTTTTTATTTAAGATATTCTGCAGTTCCATGGCAACTGTGCACCCCCGATAGCTTGCGGAGTGGTGTTCCCCGCAGTGCACGCATTTAGGCTGCACATTTTGGGGCTTTGTGCATTCTGTTGTGTGGTGTTTTCCATCGCATTTCACACATCTTGCCTGTCTATTGCAATATTGTTGCGTATGCCCATATGCCTGGCATTGCTTGCATTGGGGTACTAATTTTGATTTTTAAACAGGTTCAATTTCAACTCTGCATCCCAGGATATTTTTGATTTGATAAACCTTTTCTATCTCTTCTTCTGCACTGAATGTTAACATAAACATGTTTAGAGGTTCCTTGTTTTCCCGCTTGAGCTTAATTGTAGCATCAATAATCTTGAAACCTTTAGATTTAAGATTTGTAGTTATATTTTCAGGCTTGCATGAGTGGTGCGGATTTTTAGCCATTACTCGATTAGGCCTGGTTTGCTTATTTTCGTAGGAGTGCCAAGCATAGTTTTCTTCATTTAGTAAGGACGTGACACTTCTGTAGATTTCTCCGTCTTCAAGATTTAGTTGTATATTGTTTTTGTTGATGATTTTTAGATCGAAATTTTCTACCAGTGTAACTGATTTTATCTTTTCATACAGATTATCATAGCTAATTACCTCATCAGATATTATTGGAGTTGGTGGTGGAGTCTTTTTCGATTTCTGTTGGGTGTTTAATTCTGCCGATTCTGTATCTTTAGGGGGAGGAATTGAATTGTTAAGTTTCCTCTTTTTTACTCCCTGAATATCTCTAATCCACTCTGTTTCTTTTGCCAATTCTTCTTCATCTGTTACATATATTAGTTTTTCCACATTTTGCCGAGGAGTGCTGTGGATATCTTTAATATTCTCTGGCTGTTTGTTTTGTAATTCGTTTTCTTTCTATTTTAATTTATTTTCTAGATTTGTTATATATAATTGCAAGTTTTTTATTGTTTCGTTTAAATTTCTATTCAAATTATTTGCTTCTATTAACGCATTATTTACTTGCATTAATTCTTTTTGTAGTCTTTGCTCATTTTGAGAAATACTTTTTTCTTGACTTAATTTTCTCTTGGCATTTTCATTTTCTATTGTTTTTGCTGATGTTACTGCTGACACCTTTGGTTCAGAAGTTGGTGTGCTGCACTCCACTGGCGGAGTGCGTAAAACTTTTGGCGTATTTATTGGCCCGTACTGTGGTCTTACTTATTCTAAAAACAAGTTGCATACTCACGGGCCGTATGCGATTTTGTATTATTATTTTAATTAAGATTCTAGCAATGGCTTCGTGTAGTAATTATAGGGGCTTTTAAAAGCTCAACTTATCCACACGAGCTCGCTTTTATTTGACTATTTATATTTGTAAAGTTCAAAGATCACTATCGGTCCACAGAAGCACCTACCTTCTGGTTACAATACAAACCATTCTGAAAACTAAAATATTTGGCAGGATCCAATGTATTTCAGTGATCAGTGATGTAGGAGCAGCTGATGATTCGATTTGTATGGCACACGAAAGTATTACCGCACTTTACCCTTTGAATTTAATTGTTTTGACATAGATCACTTGTAATTATAATTTCTCTTAAGCAGTGTTGCCACTGTTCCAACCTGGAATTTAATTTCAATTGGCTGAAATTCAAAGTCCGTAAGCAATTAATTCACTGCTGCTTTATTTACCCTAGTGCGGACAGTAACTCAACTTTTGACGAATTTGATGCGCTATCCGATTCCATCACTCGAATTGTCTCCTTGTACCCTTATAGCGATTTCAATGTACACAATTGGGATTGGCTTCAACATTCTGGCCAGACAACACCCGAAGGAAGGTATGTTGAACTTTTCCCTGAGGTAAACAATTTGACTCAGCTTGTAAATGAGCCTACACGTATACCGGACATTGAAAGTCATTCCGCCAACACTTTGGACTTGTTTCTTACTTCGGTCCCTGATAAATACACCATTGATGTTTTAGGGCCTCTAAGTCGGTCTGACCATAATATCGTATCAGCTAAATTCTCGTACTCCTACCATTCAGTTAAAGAAAACACTCCTAAAAGAAAAGTATGGCAATACGATAAAGCCAACTGGAGCGGCCTTAATAGCTTCTTTATTAGTTTTAACTGGTCGCTATGCTTCCTCGATAGGGACGTGGATGCCGCAGCTGATATGATCACCGACACTATCCTCTTAGTTATTAATGACTTTATTCCTAACAGAATAAAGAGCATTAAAAATAAGGCAAACTCGTGGTTTGAGCATTGCTCTAAAGATGCTATTAGGTTGAAAGAAGTAAGCTTTCGGTCTTATAAAGCCAACAAATCTTAGGAAACCCGAAAGAAGTTTAAGCAAGCCAGAAAGGACTGCAATGCCCATATTCGACGAGTAAAATTCTTACATGACCAACAATTGAAGCAAAAAACCCTGCAATGTCCCAAAGGTAGTAAAAATTTTTGGTCATTCGACAAAAATATTAAAAATTCTGCCATGTCTGCAATCCCCACCATCATTTACAATGACATTCCAGATGTCAGCTCCTTAGACCAAACTAACCTGCTTGCTGTTCACTTTGCAACGAACTCCCCGCTGCCAGATAATGCTTTGCCTCCGTCTGTATTTGAGAGCGTCAAATTGAATCCGCTGGTCCAGATGGTATCCCCACCCATAGTTTTGAAGAGGTGTTCTTCTACGCTGGCAAAACCTCTGCGTAAGCTTTTCTGTGTTTCCTACTTTTCAGGGCTCTTCCCGAGAAGATGGAAATCAGCATTTGTCCGACCCATCCCTAAGAAAATTTTCCTCCCTGTCCAATTACCGATCCATTGCATTTACGTCCCTCCTTTTCAAGGTCATGGAAACGCTGATAAATCGTCAGCTTATGAAATATCTAGATTCACGAAAACTCCTTAATGACCGGCAGTATGGTTTTCGTAGCAACAGGTCCACTAGTGATTTGATGGCATATCTCACCGAGAAGTGGAAACAATCCCTGCATCACTTCGGCGAAACTAAGATGGTTGCGCTTGATATTTCAAAGGCATTTGACAGAGTTTGGCATCAGGCCCTTTTATCGAAAAAGCGTGCATATGGCATCGATGAGTCTCTTCTTCAATGGATTAGAAATTACCTACAAGTTGATTTGGACAGCTTCAAGGCAGCAATTCACCAAAGAAATTCTGGTGTCCCCCAAGCTCTGTTTTGTCTCCGACTCTCTTTCTTATTTTTTATAAGCGATCTCTTGCCTGCAACTTTCAATCCAATCCATTTCTTCGCTGATGACAGTACCCTCAGTTTTTCATATTCGTTCCCTAACTCACGTCCTTGCTCTTCGGCTGTAGAAGGGGAACGGCAACGTACATTAAATTCCGACCTGTACAGCATAATGAAATAAGGTTTAACCAACAAAGTGGAATTTAATGCTTCCAAAACACAATACTGTCTTAAGTCCCTCAACCATTATCCATGGATGGTACTTACATTATTGAAACCGAAGGACTTGAAATTCTGCAAGAAATATTTTACCCCGTCTGATCTGGCCTCAATTTATAAGGCATTCATCAGCCCTAAGTTAGAATATAAAGCCCATGTCTGGTCTGGTGCACCCAAGACCGTTCTGCACATTCTTGATAGGGTACGGAATCGCGAGTTAAAACTTATAGGTGATAGAGATATTGTGAATTCCATTCATTCACTAGAACATCGGAGAAATGTCTCCTGTCTCTTCTTGCTTTATCGTTTTTTTTTTATAAAAAATGCTCCAGTGATATAGGCAGTTCACCCCCAATAGGCGACATGCTTCGAATGCACATCAGTTTACTCTAAAGCCAAACTTCGGTCGTACTGTCAAATATATCGATTCACGATATGGAATGACGAATGTGAAATGATCTACCAGGCTGTGTATTTCCCCATCACTACAACATTCAAACATTCAAAACCAGCGTGCATAGGCTCTTCCTCTGTTCCTCTTCCCCCTTTTCCCTAACGTTCGTGCCCTGAAACAGTTTTAGAGTATTCATATCCCCTGCGGTGCGCAGATTATAAAAAAAAGACAAAAAACCTAGAGAAACGCCAGTACAGTGTTCTTTTTTAGGTTCTCAGTCTCTTACCCCATTAATGCCATTTCAGGTGTTCCTCAAGGCAGTCGCCTTGGTCCACTGATTTTTGTCTTAACAATAAACGATGTTGATCATATCATAAAATACTCAGATCTATCTATTTACGCGGATGACATGAAAATCATTAAGATTAACCTAAATTCATTCTACACATGATGCGACAAAAACTTCTTAGAACTTAACGTCAGCAAATGTCAATCCATAACGTTCTCTCGTAAGCGACTTCCCCCACCCTTCATAACCTATTACTTTTGCAACGCGATCTGGGTATTATTTGTGAAAGGGAGCTAAACTTCTGCCAAGCGCCGAAATAGAATTTCCCCAAAACAATTTGCATCATAAAGTCTCCTCTCAGCGTTAATAGACTTTATGATGCGAATGGTTTTGGGGAAACTCTCTTTCGGCACTTGGCAGGGTAAGACAAGCACATTTTAATTTATTTACATTCTCGCAATTACTTTAACTTTTTGTTTCTACATATTGTATACCATAATAATTTTCTACTAATACATTTGTCATGAATTTAGCACTGAATTGTATGAATTTTTGAATATTAGTACATATCTCATTTATAGCTTAAAGATGATGTAAAGTCTATTATAAATGATGTTACTTAATTAATTATAAATACCAATAAATACTAAAAATACTAAATAAACTTCCGTTCCCACATTGATCAAATTATTCACAAGGCCAATTCTTCTCTCGGTTTCATAAAACGCTGGTCTAAAGAATTCTCGAACCCTTACGTTACAAAGTCTCTTTACATCACCTTTGTTACACCCCTCCTTGAATACGCCAGTCAAGTTTGGTCACGTTTGTTTGTTTTTCCGTTTTGCCTTACACGGTCTCCCATGGGACGACAACTATATAGGAGCGCATCAGAATTTCGCTTTTTAAAATTCCGATTTTCGTAAATCCCGAAAAAAAGTTTTAAAATCCTCACGTTTAAAATACTGCTTTTTTATATAATGCCTTCTAAAATCCCAACCTAATATAATCCCGCTTTTTAAAAGCCCCTTTTTCGGGATTTACAAAAAACGGGATTTTAAAAAGCGAGATTCCGATACGCTCCCGATTGAATTTCCTAATTTTTTCTAGTAGATAATGTAATCAAAAGGATTAGATACTTTATTTATTATATTGTTATATTTGTTATTATAAATAATAACAAAATTCGCTGCAATAAAACATATTTCTTTTTATTTCACTTATTTCTTTTATTTTTTTATTACACCGTTTTCGCAATCAAAACCAGTTGTTTTATTTTAAAAAATAGCGCGATTTTTACACCAATTATTAGGCGTCTAGGCTGAGAAAAATCCTCTCGACAAATCCTTCAGCGCCCAGCCGTTTACTAAAAATAGATGGGTCTTGGACAATTTCTAGTGTAGACACATTAAATTTACTTATTGATACACACTTCCCAAATAATTCCCTGGCCGCCAACAATATTGACTCTATCAAATCAAATGCTCAAAAAACCAACCTTTCAAGTCTGATTGCGCAGGAAGAACCCCCTTGGACCCTACATAGCTTCAAACCATATAAATTCGCTGGACCAGACGGCATAACACTTTTCATCTGATATTATCCTGCCAGTTCTAAAAAATATTTTTCAGAGATGTCTGAATCTGGTCCATATTCCGCACATATGGGGAGAAGTCAATGTGGTATTCGTACCTAAAACTGGTAAATATTCACACGCTAGTCCAATAGAACTCAGACCTATTAGTCTGTTATCCTTAATTCTAAAAACACTAGAACGACTGATTACTTACGTGACAGTATTGACACTAAACTACTGTCCATGGCTCATTATGCATACTGTAAGGGCAAATCAGTCGAAACAGCATTGCATTCGTTAGTCAATAAGATCGAATACTTTATGTATCATAAAGAGTACATCATGGTAGCTTTTCTAGATATTGAAGGCTCTTTTAACAACGTCTACTCATCTGCGATAATCGAAGCACTGTCAAATCTGCAGATAGATAGGTCTCTTGGCTAGCTGATTAATTTACTGCCTAATAGTCGGATTATTAACTCAGAGCTGGGTGGGACATCTGTCAGAAGATATGTCAGCAGGGGCACCCCTCACGGGGGCATCCTTTCCCCACTTCTTTGGAATCTAGTGGTCAGTAAACTACTGATAATCCTGGAGGCTAAGGGTTGCGATGTTATTTACTATGCGGACGACGTTGCTATAGCAGTCTCTGGTATAATGGCAAAAAGGCCATTGGTAACAAATGGGGCTTACAACCCAAATTAACTCACTGGGTCTATATATCGGTCATCAGACCGATCCTTATGTATGGGGTAGTTGTGGATTGCCATGAGTAAGGCGATAAAAAAGAAGTTATTAAGCAAAGTCCAACGTTCAGCTTATCTGTGCATTAGGGGAGCACTGCGGACGAATCCTTCCGCAGCCAAAAATATTTTCATTTAACAGCCTTAAAGCTGGTTCACAGTGGTCCAAAAAGTATATGGCCACGTCTCCATCTTAAACTAGTTTTAATATCTTCCCTGAAAACATTGACTACACCATACTCAAGTTAAATTTTGACAAGAACTTCCAAGTTCCTTCCAGAGCATTCTGGGAAGAAGTTGGTTTTACGGTAGATAAGTCGGTACATTTCTATACCGACGGTTCAAAAACTAACGACGGGGTGGGTGGGTCCTAGTTTCATTTTACTTCTCTAATACGAGTAGGCTTAATTTAAACCTCTCTTTTCGTCTCCCAAACCATTGTAGCGTGTTACAGGCAGAGATAATGGCAATAAGAGAAGTCTTGTCTTGGCTAAAGAAAAACGTGATATCGTCAATTGGGGTGCCTGTCTATTCGACAAAATTTATTTTGCAAATATTACTTTGCATTTACCGAAACAAATTTTGTTTGTTTCGCAATAGTTGTTTCGCAAATTTTCATTTAGTCTTTGATTTATCTCACGACGAGATCATTTCGCAATACTTTTCCCGCGCTTTTACATTTCGATTATGATTAGGCAGCAATTTGTTGTTTTGAAGGAATTTATTTCGCTAACTGTTAATTCCCATTTTGGTGCATTGTCATTTATGTATTTGGAAAAACGACACTTGACATTCATTGATTTTGCAAACGCCGGCTGTGTCTCAAAGTATGGTTTCGAAATGAAAAACTTGGTGTTTGGTTACACTCCGCGTACCGGTGCCCTGAGAACCTGCATTTGGGGCAGAAGGCCTTCCGGTGTATGAGTCGAAGAGATGTCCCATAGAGTGAAATCCTTATATCCCAAGTACTGTTAAGATACAGGCGTGATATCGGCCATTGATATCCGCGTCTTTTCAGACAGACAAGCAGCAATCAAACCCTTGGAATCGTCCTCAATATATACTTTAACAGCCCTAGACTACCGATCGTCTCTTATAGAGATGACGGAGCAGCTTAGTATTCACTTAATTTGGGTGCCGGGGCATAGGGATATTCCAGGGAATTGATTGTAAGGCTGACGAACTTGCCAGACATGGAACAACAATACCCATCCTTCCAGGCAAAAGTTCAATGGGTATGCCTTTCGCTACATGCAAACTTAAATTAAAGCAGGATGCTATCGAAAAGACAAATTCTTGGTGGACAAGGAGTACAACTTGTCCAGCGACAAAACAGATTTGGCCTATGCTAGATGTGAAACGCTCTAGGAATTTGATTTCTCTAAATAGGAGGCATGTTAGCGCTGTTATAGGTGTCATAATTTATTTATTTATTTATTAAAGCTTAGTACAAGCCATAACTTAGAAGATAACTTAACCTATTTTTACCTTAACCTATTGTAACATCACCTAAAAGGATGCTAGAATAATGTAGAATAATAACTACGCTCCTCCAGCCCATTCCAAAGTGTCTTTTCATTCGAGGTTCGTATCTGCGGTTAAGTCTCCACAGTTCGTGTCTACGAAAGAGGCGGATAATATCACGGATAAGAAAGAATTATAACTGCAAGAAATGATTGACATCTTGGAATTATTACATCAGAATTTTTCTTGTTCCAGTGGTCGAAGAATTTGCTAGAAGTTTCTGGCTATCAGAAACTTCTGCTATATAAGAACAGATGGCGATCGAAAGGGGGCAGTTGGTTTAGAACCGTGGCGAAGAGACTAGAAAAGTGATAATGGGCGAAGTTGTAATTTTGTGATAAATTGAAAGCTGAGAGTTAACAAGAAGAAGTAATTAGTTTGGATTTGTGAATTAAGTAATTGAAAGGAGATAAAGTGATTTGAGAGGAAAGAGACCTTGTAAGAAAAGAATTTGCGAAGAATAGTATAGTGTGAACTTGAATTGTTTTATAGACTAGAAAATAAAGAAATAAATTTCACAGAATATCGTTTTATCTACTCGAGCCGTAGCTCGCATATTACACTATTTTTAACCTAAATTTTTATTTATTTTTTTTAAGTCTATTGACCGGGCCCTTGGGCCCACATAATTATTCCTAAACTAAAACTTAAAACTAATATTTAAAGGAAGAATGGTGAGTTGTTTTCTAAGCATTGTTGGCCAGACGCAACATTCTGGAGATAGGTTCGAAATGGCCGTAGTGGGTGCGCCGGAGAGGGAGACGAAAGCGCGGTATAGATCTAAGGTTACGTGGATTAGTCTGAAGTGAAATCATTTCCAATAGTGCGGGGGAATCGATCGTTCCAGTTAATATGCCAGAATGAAAAGACACTTAGGAATTTGTTGCATTATGCTACATTATGTTACACTGCCCCCTCTTAGACTTATTCGTCCCGAACAAGTGCGTCCTCACTTCGGCCATTGTATCGACTCAGTCGGTCCACATGAACCACTTTCATTTTGGCCCTTGGTCCTCGCTGGATGCGGTAGACAACATCGTTGATGCGGGTTACTATCCTGTAGGGACCCTCCCAGTTCTGCTGCAACTTAGGTGATTTCCCCTTTTGGCGATGGGGATTATACAGCCACACTAGATCTCCAATCCTGACGTTGTTGCCTTAGCATCATACCTGGTCTTCATGCGGTCGCTCGTTATCTTAATCTGGCTTCTGGTCCTTTGGTGTATGTCCCTAAGCCTTTCCCTAAAGTCCGCCACGTACTCTTCTTCATTTCTGGGCTCATTGGTAGGAGATCCAAATTTCACCTCACTGGGTAAACGAGCTATTCCACCAAATAAGATTTCGAACGGCGTGTGTCGAGTAGTGCTATGCACGGCACTTCTATAGGCCATCAAAAACAAGGGAATCTGCCGGCCCCAATCCCGTTGGTAGTCACCTACGACCTTCAAGAGATGTTCGTCCAAAGTTCTATTGAAACGCTCCACCATCCCGTGCGACTGTAGATGAAGCGGGGTTGTCCTTGTCTTTTTGATTCCGAGTAGTTGACACATCTCTTGGAAGATTCTTGACTCGAAGTTCCGCCCTTGGTCAGAATGCAATTCCAAGGGCACACCAAATCTGCTAACCCAATTGTAGACGATCTGCTCCGCCACGGTTCTGGCTTCCTGGTTAGGGATCGGAAACGCTTCCGGCCACTTACTGAAGTAGTCCATCACTACGAGTATATACCGATTACCATTGTCGGTTTCCGGAAGGGGCCCTGCGATGTCAATGGCGATTCGTTCGAAAGGTGCTCCCACGTTGTATTGGTGCATCTTACCTCGAGTTTTGATTCTCGGACCCTTGCTAGCTGCACACACGTCGCATTTTCTGCACCAGTCTTCGATATCTTCCTTCGCTTTTAACCAATAAAAACGTTCTCGTACCTTTCCTAGAGTCTTATTCACTCCCAAGTGGCCTCCGGCCGCCCCGCCATGCATTTCCTGTAACACCTCTTTGACCCTCGTCCGCGGTACGACAAGCTGCATTACAAACGACTTTCCGTCGGAGGATTCCCATTTTCTTCTCAGAACACCTTCTTGGACATGGAGGGAGTCCCACTGCGCAAAATATGCCTTTAAGGTCGGGCTTCTGTGAGAGATGTTCTGATGATCCGGTTTCTCCATGTTCTCCTTCCAGGCCAGAATCGGCTCGATATCCGGGTCTTCCTTCTGAGCGTTCCGGATCTCATCTACGCTCCAGCCGGCGATAGGTTCGGCTCTCATTCTTTGGATGGAAACCAGCTCCCGTTCTTCCTGACGCGTACAATGATTACAATCCGTTCTGCATGGTCTCCGGGACAGTGCATCCGCATTAGGGTGGAGTTTTCCTTTACGATTCTGTATTTCGTAGTCGTAGATTTGCAGCCTTTCGATCCATCTTGCGACCTGACCCTCAGGACTCTTGAACTGTAATAGCCATTTTAAGGCTGCATGGTCTGTGCGAAGAACGAACTTCCTCCCGTAGAGGTATTTGTGAAAATGCTTCGCAGCCAAGATCGAGGCTAGAAGTTCTCTCCTTGTCACGCAGTAGTTCCTTTCTGGCTTAGAGAGCACCTTGCTGAAGTACGCAACCACCTTCTCTTGGCCGTCATGCACCTGGGAGAGTACGGCTCCTACCCCGACATTACTAGCATCTGCATCCACAATGAACGTTTCCCCGGGAGTGGGGTAAGCCAGTATCGGGGCATCGCATAGCCGTTGTTTAAGTGCCTTGAAGGTCTTCTCGCACTCAATTGACCATTTGAATTGTTTTCCCTTTTCCGTCAACTGGTGCAGGCTCTTTGCGATCCCGGCAAAATCCTTCACGAACCGTCTGTAGTAGGTGGCTAGGCCCAGGAAGCTCCTTAGTTGGTGTTTATCCTTGGGGACTGGCCAGTTTTTCACCGCTTCGACCTTCTCTGGATCGGTTCTCACTCCTTCCGCTGAAATTATGTGCCCTAAGTACTTGACTTCTGCTCTAAACAGGGCGCACTTCTTGGGGTTGAGCTTCAGGTGGGCACTTCGAAGCCTTTGAAACGCATCCCTTAGATTGTCTCGGTGTTGCGCAAACGTTTTTCCTACGACGATGACATCATCCAAGTATACCAAACAGGTTTTCCATGTCAACCCTTGCAGGACACATTCCATCAATCGCTCGAAAGTCGCGGAGCATTGCACAGCCCGAATGGCATTACCGTGAATTGCCATAGCCCATTTCCTGCGGTGAAGGCGGTTTTCTCCCGGTCTTCTGGATAGATCTGTACCTGCCAGTAGCCACTCTTCAAGTCGAGAGTGGAAAACCATCGGGCTCCTGATAGTGTGTCTAGCGTGTCGTCAATCCGTGGCAGAGGGTAGCTGTCTTTCTTGGTGACGTAATTGAGCTGCCGATAGTCCACGCAGAACCGCGTGCTGCCATCTTTCTTCTTAACCAGTAAAACCGGTGATGCCCACGGACTTTTGGAACTTTCAATCAGACCTTCTTTCTCCATTGCCGACACCATCTCTGCAACTTCTGTCTGCTTTGCCAATGGAAGGCGCCTAGCAGGCTGACGAATTGGTCTAGTATCACCAGTGTCTATTCGATGTTGTACCAGGTGTGTTCGGCCGTATTCTCCGTCCTGTGAGGCAAATAAATCAGCGTACTCAATGATAAGATTCTCTGCCATAGTTCGCTGCTCCTGATTCAGCTCACTGGACTGGAGAATCGTCTCTCTCGTTTCCGCTGTCCAAGGTGATGGGAGAGGTTTTGGAGCATCACGTTCAGATATTGTTGCGACGTCAGTAATCGGCGTGCATTTTCCAGTCACCTCCCCTCGCCTTAGTTTGACAGTGTGTGGTCTTGCGTTCAAAACTCTCACTGGAACCATGGTGTTCTTTGGTTCGACTAACGTCTTTCCCACGATGTAGTCTTGAGAATTCTTCTCTGGGTCTGGTTCTACTATATAGAATCGGTGGCTCCCAAGATCACCTTCCAGCTTCGTCCAAATGATTGTCTCTGAAGACGGCGGCAAAACTTCGTCTTTGCTGATGACTGTCCTGAGAGTTACGGCATTCTCGTTTCCGTACACCATCGGAATCTCCACATTTCGATACCTCAGTACTTGCATCCCGATGTCCAAGATTACTTCATTTGCTTTCATGAAGTCTATTCCGATGATGCACTCGTTTCTGCCACCAGAAATGCATGGGAGAACATCAGTCCCGCCAGAGTAATCGTAAGACGAACTTCTCCAAACACCTTCGCCATTTCCCCTGTTGCAGTCTTCAGGCACTGTCAGGCTCTTGTTACCCCGTTTGGTTTGCGAAACTTGAATGGTGGTCCTGGGGGCCTCGATTCCAGTAACCAACTTCTGCCCCGCGAAGTTGGTCCTTACGCATTTCCCGACTGCTGGTTTTGGGAAGTCTGACCAACAGGATGCTTCCTCTCTGCTTCTCCTACTTCCGCAATGTGGACAATTTCCTCGTCTAGGTGCACTTCTGCACTGCCGTTGTAGGTGTCTGGCTTGGTTGCAATTCCAGCAACGGATTTGACTTTCGCGAGCTTTGTCTTCATCCATGACGGCTGTTCTCTGGTATGAGCATTCCACGACGGACATTTCCCTGACACGGTGTATTCGAATGCCAATGCCTCGGGGAGTGTTCGCTTTTAAGCCATCCTTACAGCCATTTGCAGTTGTCTGTCCACTATGGCCTGAATAAAAGCTTCCACCGCCATTTCGTTGATAAGCTCCTCACCAACTTTAGGGTATGAAAGATGGGCTAGTCGCTCTATATCAACTTGCAACTGTTGGAGCGTTTCTCCCCTTTTCTGGACTCGACTACGCAGCTGAACCCTGTACACCTGCTGCATGTGTTCATCCCCAAACCGCATCTCGATAGCCTGAACCAGAGAGTCGTAGTTCTGCTGTTTATCTTCCGGGATGGTTTGCAAGAGCTCCGCAGCTGGACCCCTCAGTGCAAGCGTGAGTGCAATAGACTTCTCTTCATCGTCCCAGCTATTGGTCATTGCGGCCGTTTCGAATTGCCTCTTATAAATTGGCCATGATGTTTGACCACCGAAGATAGGAGGCTGCATCTCCTTTCTTCTCAGACCGTCAGTGGAATATTCCCGTGCTTTCTATCTCTTCACGTTGCTGAGTTCCTTAGCAAGATTTTCGACATGCTTTCCTACTTTTTCAAACTGAGTCTCTACCTTCCCGAACTGAGCTTCATGTTTCTCAAAGTTTTCATCGAATCTGGTTTCGACTTTTTCGAGTTGCGTCTCGACCTTCTCGATTTTCTCTTCGATCGCTTCGAATTTGGATTCCAAGTTCTTGTTTTGCTCATCCAGTTTGCTTTCCAGAGCATCTAGAGAATTCTTTTGTTCGTCCATTGCTTTCTTTTGTTCGTCCATTGCTTTCTTTTGGTCGTCCAGCTTAAGTTCCATAGAATTCTTTTGGTCATCGAGCTTAAGTTCCAGAGACTTCTTCTTTCTATTGCTTTCTTCTGTTCGTCCATGACTAACTTAAGTTGCAGGAGCAGACTTGTTATACCCGGGTCGGCTACTGTACTTGCTGGTTCCTCTTCTACGTCAAACTCTACGTCATGCTTATTTTCACCTTCCTGCTTTACTGCTTCTTCCAGACGAATCAGTAGGGCATCTTTTCCCCCAGTTGTGTCGAGGTTCCGCTTACTGAGTTCTGCCTTTAGTTGAGTTATAGTTACTTTTCCTAATTTGCGCAACTAATTAACTCAACACAGAAATCGTTTTTTTTTTTTATTGGGCAATTTCACACCACGGAAATAGTTATTCACAGAATAAGTTTTATCCCACTTCTGACACCAATGTAATATGCGAGCTACGGCTCGAGTAGATAAAACGATATTCTGTGAAATTTATTTCTTTATTTTCTAGTCTATAAAACAATTCAAGTTCACACTATACTATTCTTCGCAAATTCTTTTCTTACAAGGCCTCTTTCCTCTCAAATCACTTTATCTCCTTTCAATTACTTAATTCACAAATCCAAACTAATTACTTCTTCTTGTTAACTCTCAACTTTCAATTTATCTCAAAATTACAACTTCGCCCATTATCACTTTTCCAATCTCTTCGCCACGGTTCTAACCCAACTGCTCCCTTTCGATCGCCATCTGTCCTTATATAGCAGAAGTTTCTGATAGCCAGAAACTTCTAGCAAATTCTTCGACCACTGGAACAAGAAAAATTCTGATGTAATAATTCCAAGATGCCAATCATTTCTTGCAGTTATAATTCTTTCTTATCCGTGATATCATCCGTCTCTTTCGTAGACATGAACTGTGGAGACTTAACCGCAGACACGAACCTCGAATGAAAAGACACTTTGGAATGGGCTGGAGGAGCGTAGTTATTATTCTACATTATTCTAGCATCCTTTTAGGTGATGTTACAATAGGTTAAGGTAAAAATAGGTTAAGTTATCTTCTAAGTTATGGCTTGTACCAAGCTTTAATAAATAAATAAATAAATTATGACACCTATAACAGCGCTAACATGCCTCCTATTTAGAGAAATCAAATTCCTAGAGCATTTCAGATCTAGCATAGGCCAAATCTGTTTTGTCGCTGGACAAGTTGTACTCCTTGTCCACCTAGAATTTGTCTTTACGATAGCATCCAGCTTTAATTTAAGTTTGCATGTAGCGATAGGCATACCCAGTAAACTTTTGCCTGGGAGGATGGGTATTGTTGTTCCATGTCTGGCAAGTTCGTCAGCCTTACAATCAATTTCCTGGAATATCCCTATGCCCCGGCACCCAAATTAAGTGAATATTAAGCTGCTCCGTCATCTCTATAAGAGACGATCGGCAGTCTAGGACTGTTAAAGGATATATTGAGGATGACTCCAAGGATTTCATTGCTGCTTGGCTGTCTGAAAAGATGCGGATATCAATGGACGATATCATGTTTTTCTTTAGCCAAGGCAGGACTTCCCTTATTGCCATTATCTCTGCCTGGAACACGGTGGTTTGGGTTTGGGAGACAAAAAGAGTGGTTTAAATTAAGCCTACTCGTATTAGAGAAGTAAAGTGAAAATAGGACCCACCCACCCCGTCGTTAGTTTTTGAACCGTCGGTATAGAAATGTACCGACTTATCTTCCGTAAAACCAACTTCTTCCCAGAATGCTCTGGAACTGACTTGGAAGCTTTTGTCAAAATTTAACTTGAGTATGGTGTAGTCAATGTCTTCAGGGAAGATATTAAAACTTGTTTAAGATGGAGACGTGGCCATATAGTCTTTTGGGTCACTGTGAACTAGCTTTAAGGCGAATAGCTTAGTTAGCTGCCATAAATATCGAGGGCTGTTAAATGAAAATTAATGTTTATGGATGCGGAAGGTGTCATTCGCAGTGCTCCCCTAATGCACAGATAAGCTGAACGTCGGACTTTGCTTAATAACTTCTGGTTTATTGCCTTACTCAAGGCAATCCATAACTACCCCGTACATAAGGATCGGTCTGATAACCGATATATAGAACCAGTGACTTAATCTGGGTTGTAAGCCCCATTTGTTCCCAATGGCCTTTTTACCATTATACCAGAGACTGCTATAGCAACATCGTCCGCATAGGCAATAATATCACAACTCTTAGCCTCCAGGATTATCAGTAGTTTATTGACCACCAGATTCCAAAGAAGTGAGGAAAGGATGCCCCCGTGAGGGGTACCCCTGCTGACATATCTTCTAACAGATGTCCCACCCAGCTCTGAGTTAATAATCCGACTATTAGGCAGTAAATTAATCAGCTCGCCAAGTTACCTATCTATCTGCAGATTTGACAGTGCTTCGATTATCGCAGATGAGTAGACGTTGTTAAAAGCGCCTTCAATATCTAGAAAAGCTACCATGGTGTACTCTTTATGATACATAAAGTATTCGATCTTATTGACTAACGAATGCAATGCTGTTTCGACTGATTTGCCCTTACAGTATGCATAATGAGCCATGGACAGTAGTTTAGTGTCAATACTGTCACGTAAGCAATCAGTCGTTCTAGTGTTTTTAGAAGGAAGGATGATAGACTAATAGGTCTAAGTTCTATTGGACTAGCGTGTGAATATTTACCAGTTTAGGGTACGAATACCACATTGACTTCTCCCCGTATGTGCGGAATATGGACCAGATTCAGACATCTCTGAAAAATGTTTTTTTAGAACTGGCAGGATAATATGAGATGACAATTGTTATGCCGTCTGGTCCAGCGGATTTATATGGTTTGAAGCTATGTAGCGTCCAAAGGAATTTGTCCTGCGCAATCAGACTTGAAAGGTTGGTTTTTTGAGCACTTTTTTTTTATTTATTTTGTATTCCAGGGATGATGCTTTAAAACATATAAATTAGACAAAAGTTAAGGAATAACATATTATGGTGACATTCTATAGCCTTATAAAAACTAGAGGCGAATGGCCCATTCAATAAATAAATATACAATAGCTGTGGTTTTTTTTTTTTTCAAATCAATCAAACAAAAACAAAACTATATTAATTTAAGACTAAATGATAAATGTAAGATACATATTTACGGAACTTAAACGATACAAAGAACACAAGTTAAACAGTGCTCATAAACAAATTTCTGATTTGAGAAACATCCATATTAAATAGCCCTATTTCATATATACGTTCTATATTAATTATTCTAATTTCGTATGGTAATTGATTATATAATGTAGGTGCTGATACAGTATAAAAGTTGGAAAAAATTGTTTTGTTTGCCACTGGTACCTTTACTATTTGCTGAGAATTTACTCTTAACCTGTATATATTTGAATATCTTAGTATTGAGCTGTATCCGCTACGCATAAAAAACACTTTAAGAACTTTGTAAACATATAGATGTTTTATTGGTAAAATTTGAAGGAGACGAAATAAAGGCAAACTACTTGTTAATCTACTTTTTTTTACAAATAATTCTGACAATATGCTTTTGTGCTATTTGTAGTGGTTCAATTGTATTATTGTAAGCTCCACCCAAACTCGTTAAACCATACTGTAGTTTTGAGTTAACAAGACCATAGTAAATTACTGTGAGAAGTTGTTTAGAACAATAAGGTTGTAACAGGAACATTTTACGCGTCGCACACATCATATACTTTTTTAAGCCAGCTGAATGGATTTTCCAACTCAAATGCTTATCTATTGATACTCCCAGATACTTAAAACATTCAACAAATTCCATTTTAAAACAATTAGAACAACAGGATATATCCATACGGAAATTGACTTTACCACAGTTATGAGCGGACATTGAAAGTTGTGGACACATAGCGGGGTGAAAAACAACATTACTTTCAAGCAGACTTGAATTTTTCAAATTGAAAAACATAAGCTTAGTTTTTTCGCTTACAATTAGTTCATGTTTTGCAAACCATTGCCTTAACAGTTGCACGTCAGTCTCTAATTTTACCACCGACTCGAATATTGAACTGGTTACGTATTTGAATGCCATATCGTCAGCAAAAGCTGTTATATAACTACTCAAATTTTGTTTGAATATGGAGTTTATATAAATAAGAAATAGAATAGGGCCTAAAACCGAACCTTGAGGCACACCAATCCGTAAATGTAACATATTGCTAAAAACTCCGTTAATTTTAACTCGTTGAGATCTTTCTGATAGATAGGACTTAAACCAATTTAACATTGAATCCCTGAATCCAGCTTTGTAGAGTTTGTCCAGAAGAATCGTATGATTAACCATATCGAAAGCTTTTGCCATGTCAATAAATAATGCGATAGGACTACTATTGCTACTAAAACCGCTGCATATCTCACTACATAATTTTAAAATAGCATCTTCTGTCGATTTACCCTCGCGAAATCCAAACTGTTGATGGCATAAGTAATTATTCTTGTTTAAAAATGACAAAATACGATCTTTCATTGCTTTTTTCAAATAGTTTAGAGAACGTTGGAAGTAATGAGATTGATCTATAATGGCCCACTGATTTTCGACAACCTTTTTTATGAAGAGGAATAACTTCAACAGCTTTTAACGCAGACGGGAAAATACCACAATTAACACTCATATTAAATATATAACATAGAACATTAACAATGAAGAAGGCAACACGTTTAACGAGAAAATTATTTATTCCATCCCAGGTACACTAATTTTTATTGTTAAGATTCATTATACGTTTATAAAGTTCTAGTGATGAAAAGGGTTGGAAAACAAAGCTATTTATCTGAAAAGCATCATCAACTAGGTCCGAATATAAGTCACAACTGCAGTCGTTTTGAAAAGGATTAGGTTTGGAGTTTGATACAATAGATGCAAAATAGCTATTGAAAATGTTTGCAATATTCATAGGGTTATCTACTAAAGTATTATCAACCTGAATTTCACTAATGCTTTCTCATTTTTTACCATTACTTAAAATGTTATTAACAACTCTCCATTCCTCTTTTACATTACCTCTGCAGTTCTCGAATTTCTCTGAATAAAATCTTTCTCGACAAATAGCTACTTTTCTTTTTCCTAACAGGCTGAGTTTATGATAGTGTCGCTTTAGATTGGTGTTTCCGGGGTTATTTTTTCATTTTTTACGAAGGGATTTTTTTTCGTTTATCATTTTAAGCAAAACCTCATTTATCCAAGGCTTCATTCGTTTGAGCTTATTATTGGTACCCGACTGAATATTGGTAGAATTAGCAATATGTCCTTTTAATATTTTCAAAAAAGCGTCATAAGCTTGTGAAGGACTATTTTCTCCTTCAAAGCTCCCAAAACTCAAACTTAAGGGCATTTACTAGTTTTAAAAAGTCTATTTCCTGTTTGACTGGAAAGGGAATGTATCTATTTGTTTTATTATCTGTAACATTATCTATATCGAGCCTTAGCCGACAGTGGTCAGTAATTCTCAAATCAAGTACCTCACTTGAAACCTTGTGCGACCAACTTTTTTGAAATCTTACAAAAATGTGATCAATGCAGGTTTGCGTTACGTCTGTTATGCGAAATGGTTCGTTTACAAGCAATTTTAAACCATATGAGGACATTAACAGCATATATTTGTCAGAATCATTGCTATCACTTAAAACGTCAATATTTATATCTCCTACAACAATTAAATTCTTTGATTTTACGTTCTTCAAAAGCTCATCCATATGTTCAATAAATACATTTTTTTTAAGCCATTTCCATGCAAGCAATAGACACACAAAATTGTAACAAGTTCATCATTTTCTTTGTAGGTAATTTTAATGATATCTGCACTGCTAAGATTATATTTGACTACTTCTTCACAATTGACCGGTTCTTTTATGAATACTGCTACACCACCTGCACTATACGAATTATTACAATAACCATATAATTCATAACCCGGAATATTGTAATTGGATAGTTCGCACTCGTATAACCAGAGTCAGCTAACAAATTCAACGAATCAATATGAGCAACAAAAGAATTAAAGTTTTTTCTCATACTACGAATATTTTGATGTATTAATAAGGTAAGATTAGGACTCTGATATATTTTTACGTTACTAGAAGAGTTAAAAGTAATTTTAAATAAATATAAAGAGTTTACTTATAGGTTAATAATATCTTCAAAACACCTATCTTCTTTTTTACGCAAAAATATTACATTTTTCCTAACCTATATAAATTTGTAGTTTTTCTTCACTTTTCTCTTCCTGGTTTCATTGAATAGTTCTCGTACATGGGGAGTCAAACTGTCATTATATAGATGTTGGTACTATCAAAACGCTGACCAAAAAATTTCGCAGTGAGCTTAACGTTTCTTTTCGCTCTCATTATACTTTCCTTCGTTTGTCGGCGAGTCAATTTCATAACAAGAACGTTGGTGTGATCCTCAGATGCAATATCGCCTGCCGCACTGGTACTCCTAATTTGCTTACGCTATTTTATTTTTTTAACATAACAATGGTCTATGTCTTTCTCACAAAAATCCACTCCCACTCCATCACGAACAATTTCTACAGCAACTTGCATTGCATTTGAATTATCAACACATGGAACATTTACGATTTCCATAACATTGGAGAGATTAGACTGCTCCAAGAAATTAATTTTTTCTTGTAAGACACTGACTTTCGACTTAAGCTCTGAGTTTTTAGTTTGCAGTATGGATATACGAGATAAAAAATCTTTGTTAACATTCTTTAATTCTTTAATCTCACTATATATAAGTTTCAAATCAATTGTTTCATTTTCTTGAATTTGTTGTTCACAATTATTGTTCTCTTTTACACTCATGTTCTTAAAAGTAGCAGAGATAGCAACATTTTCTGCAGCTAAAGAGTTTCTCCGCACAGATGTGCACTGAGAGCATCTCCAGTTTTTTTTTTTTCATAAAATCAAGATCAACGGGTAAAATGTTAACACAGCCACCATGAAAAAGATTTTTGCAGTCATGGCATTCTATTTTTGCATCACTTCGTTCAACTTTTTTTTTGCAAACGCAATTTTAAATAAGCGAACTTAAAAGATGCGCGAATTTACGTTAAATGCTATGAGTATTTTCAGAGGCGGTGTGTTTAGTTTTGCTTGAGGCTTTGCCAGGTATTGCAACGAAGTGCTACACCACCCACAGTCTTTACAACACTGATAGATTGATTTGATAGAGTCAATATTGTTGGCAGTCAGGGAATTACTTGGGAAGTGTGTATCAATAAGTAAATTTAATGTGTCTACACTAAAAGTTGTCCAAGACCCATCTGTTTTTAGTAAACAGCTGGGCACTGAAGGATTTGTCGAGAGGATTTTTCTCAGCCTAGACGCCTCAGAAGATTCTTCTATTTTACCACAAAGGTGTCTCCAAGAATTACGTTTGACTTTCCTCAATTCTCTTGTGCTTTTGCTTTTGTTGAAAAGTTTTCTGCAGATATTTCTGAGTGGTCCAGAGATCCACCAGTGTGGTTTTTTCTTGCCCCTAACACTAACCAAATGACAAGAGGAAAACTTTGCTTTATTGAGGGCCAAGGTAAGATCATTAACCATAGAATCAAGCTCTTGAGTATTATTCGGGGCTTTATAGTGTCGGAATCAACCGATTTCTTTAAAGTTTCCCTGTATTTGAGCCAATTGGTATTACGGATATTTCTGTAAAACAATGGGCCTGGAGGATCGTCGTTAAGACTAAATTTAAGGTATCGGTTTTCAGAAAAATAGTGTTCACCAGATGTTCCAGTTCTTGATCATTTGATTAATGTTGTCGGAGACAAGGGTTTTATCTAGAACCCCCTGAGGGTTTCTAGTTATAAATGTTGGTTCGTTAAAGATGTTGCACAAAATGAGGTTAGTTTTTAAAATATAGTCAAAAAGCAACTCACCTCTTTCGTTAATGTCAGAGCTACCCCACGCGAAGTGGTGAGCATTAGCATCACATCCAACTATGATTCCCGTTTTACTTTTTTCAGCGTCTGCGACCAGTCTTGCCATATTGGGTTCAGGAAGTTCTCTAATGTCGTGGGCGCGATAAGCCGATGCTAGGTAATAGAAGCGTTTGTTTGTTTCTAGCAACGCTACGGTTATATCCCGATCACTGTAATTAGGAAGTAAAATTACTTTAATGATACTTATTACCAATAAGCACGATCTAGGTTTACTTTTATCCTTGAAATATAGGAAATTATATCCGGGAGTCCTAAGTTCACAAACCAGGTTATTAACAACCCAAGGTTCTTTGATCAGGTCAATATCTACCCTATCCGTTGAGAGACGGAGAAGAAGGCCAGCCGAAGCCGTTCCGGAGCGATAGTGGTTAATCTGATTTGATAAACTTCCATCACAGTAATATTCAAGCCCTCTGAGTCTAAGGACAAACCAAGATGTTATCAACCATCTCCAAGTCTGATAACGAACCGTCATCGACTAAAGATGGTTGTATGGTAGACTGAGAGTTAGCATTCTACATAGAAGGGAAGGAGATTGATTTCTCAGTGCCTTTAGTACCTATAATAGGGTCTGAAGGGTGAGGGAGAAGTTTTTTGACATCCACCTCGTACTTTTTGTAGACTTTCAAGGTTATGGCATTGAACCCATAGCTAATCACACCTTCAGTCTTCGCCAAAGAAGCAAGAGATTCGTTATTGATCACAATTAGCGCGCATTTGTAAAGGCCTCTCTGTTCCTCCAGCTTAGCGACTTTCCAGTTGCGAGTAGGAAGCGACGGGTTGCTGATTTGGAGGATCAGGATAATGTCCTCCGTGTTAGAGGGTTCGACTGGGATCCAGGTTCGAGTTCTTGGTCTGCATGAGTTATCCTCCCTAGCCTCAAGCTTAGCACCAGGCCAAACCTCCCCTAGTTTGCTAATCGCTAGCTTATAGAGAACACAGGATATCTTATCAGCACAAGCGATCAGCTCGACATGGCCTTGATGCCAACCACCGTCACGACAGTTGGGAAGAGGGCCGGGATTTTTCTTCATGTTGTCAAGGAAGCAAGTCGCCAGTTTGGCTGGGGTCATCCTCGCAGCTCTGGAGTGATTGTACCATCGATATCGTTCTTATCGATGACAGCCAGTAAAAGCCTTTCTAACAGCGTTATAATTTTAATGTTACCAATTGGCTGGGCCAGATCACAAACAAAAAGACAATGAGAAATCCACTGACTTCTCCCCCTACATCTCCACAAGTATGCAGCTTTACGACCGGTTCGAAAAAAAATCGCCAGATTGAATTCTGATAGCGGTTCTGATAAGGCGAGACAAAAGCGAAGAGAGTAGAACTGTTAAGAGTGCGATTATAATGTGTGCGGGTGCTGCTTTGTGGATAGCTAGTCTAGTGAGTAACAATTATTGTTATGAAAATAGGAATTTGTTTAATTACATTGTGAATGTGAATAAATTAAATTTGAAAATGAAAAAAAGTTTGAATTGTTATATTTACAAGTTTAAAGGAAAAATAAGAATGAAACAAAAACAGCAGGTGTACCATTTATATCGATGGTGACAACTCTGTCATTGGGCCAATCGAGGACTTTGTGTGTACTTGAGTCCGGTGGATCCAGCCCTTGCTTTGATGCATCTTGCCGAAAGAATACGTGTCTGCAAGTAATCTTTAAAGTAAAATGTTTTGTTATGACAATGCGGGTGTGGGTTTAGCATTGCGTATGTGCATCCTGAGCATTGTACCATATAGGTATTCTGCTGTTGATGCTTTTACGACTCCTTTGTAGCATGTGCGTAAACCAAGCAGTACTGTAGGAAGAACTTCTACCCAGTTTTTCGTTTGGTGGCAGCGTATCGCGGTTTGAGAACTCGATACCATCTTTCTATCATCCCTTTTGATGCTGGGTGAAAGGCTGTAGTACGTATTCTCTTGGATCCAATCAGATGCGTCATAGCTAAGAGTGTGGACCCGAACTGGGTTCCTTGGCCTGTTGTGATTCATTTGTTGCAGCCGTAGCGAGCTATCCAGAAGGGAAAGAAGGTTCTAGATACCGTGCTGGCGGTGATGTTTTTAATTGGTATTGATTCGGGTCATCTCGAGAACCTGTCGGCCATTGTTAGGCAATATCAGAATCCCTCAGCTTGAAAGTGGTCCAACTATGTCCACATGAACATGGTCGAATCGCTGGTCACGTTCAAGGAAAGTTGCAGCTTATGTATGGACGTCTCGTCTGACTTTGGAGAGTAGGCAGGCAATGTAGTTTCGTGCCCACTGAATGATGTGCTTGTTTATGGAAGGCCAGCCGTACCATTTACATATAATTTTGCATGATGTCTTACCCCTTGGATGTGCGAGGTTATGAAAGGCGTTAAAGAAATGCTGTCTAAATTTTTTACACACGTACGGGCGGATTTCTCCCTGGGAAACATCGCAATAAATACCGCTTCGGTGTCGTGGTCCTACGGATAATTTCTGAAGCTTGAGTGATGTTGTGCTATCGTTGAACAAGCGTTGCAATTCGTTATCGGTGGTTTGAGCTTTTGCCAGAGCTGTGAGGTCGATAGAGTTCGCGATCTGATTTGGTTGTGGAGAAGGTATTGTCAACGATGTTTTCAAGTCCTTTTGTTGGTATAATGTGCATATTCGAGATCGCCAAAAATGCTGCAAAATGTCTAGGATTCCTTAAGCGGTGCAAGAAATATTTTAACCCGTCTGATCTCGCCTCAATTTATAAGGCATTTAGTTGGAATATAACGCTGGTCCGGTGCACCCAAGACCGTTCTGCACGTTCTTGATAGGGTACAGAATCGCGCGTTAAAACTTATAGGTGATAGAGACATTGTGAATTCCATTCATTCACTAGAACATCGGAGAAATGTCTCCTGTCTCTCCCTGTTTTGTCGTTTTTTTTATAAAAAATGCTCCAGTGAAATAGCTAGTTGCATTCCTCCCCTTCAAAACTTCACCCGCAATACGCGACATGCTTCGAATCAGTTTACCCTAAAGCCAAACCGAACAACACGAATGTGTATTTCCAAATCACTACAACTTTCAAACATTCAAAGCCAATGTGCATAGGCTCCTTCTCTGTTCATCTTCCCCTTTTTCCCTGACGCCCGTGCCCTGAAACATTTTAGGGGTATTCATATCCCCGCGCGCAGATTATATATAAAAAAAAAGTGCATATAGTACTGGCTGAAGAAGTTCATATGTCGAACTTGACGTGGTTATGCTTGTCCGAACGTTGATTGAACTCGTGTGTTAATGGCACATGGTCGGTTCGAATGCAAAAGTTGTTACTTTCAACCCATGGCCAAAATAATTTGACGCCTTTGTATACAGTTGTAAGCTCTTTGTCATAGACACTGTAATTCGTCTCGGCCGGTGTGAGTTTCTTGGAGAAGTATCCTAGTGGTTCCCAGCCGTTATTAGACCCTGCTCTAGTACTGCGCTTACTACTCTGTCAGATGCGTCGGTGGTTAGGCGTAGATCCGAGGCTGATGCTGGGTGCGCTAGGAGTGCGGAGTTGGCTAGATCCTTTTTGTAGCGTTCGAAAGTGGATAACGTGGTCTCCTGTCCAATTTACAGGCCTTTGGGCCTTTCTGCGTGCATCCTTGAGCAGTCCATAGAGCATGGCTTGTGTACCTGCAGCTCTTTTGATGTGCCGTCGGTAAAAAGGGCCATTCCAACAAAGCGACGAAGCTGTGCAAGCATATCTGGTCGTTGGAATTCGACAATTGCCTTAATTTTTTCGGGCAACGTCTGTGAACTTGCAGCTGAGATCAGGTACTCCAGGTATTCGATGCTTTTTTTCTTGATTGTTGGTGAGACCGTAGTTCCGAAGGCGTCCAAATACGGTCTTTAGCTGTTCTCGGTGCTCTTTTTTTCACGTCGAGGCAATAAGAAGGTCGGCTAAGTATGCGTGAACGAAGTCAAGGTCCTTTAGTACTTCTCTGGAAGGTTTGCGCAGCGTTCTTCACGCCGAATAACATGATCAAAAACTCAAACAAACGGAGAGGTGTTAAGACTGCGATCGTGGGGATGTAATCTGTGTTCATTGGGATCTGGTAGTAGGCGCGGACTAGGTCGATGGTGATGAATATGGTCTTGCCGTGTATGATCGATCTGTAGTCGAGGATGTGCGTTATAGGGTAACGAATACGAACTGTTTGTGCGTTCAACCACCTATAACCACCGCAAATTTTCCAGTCGCCACGGAATTCACTCTTCGTTCTTCCTAGCAGTTCGGTAGGGAGGCGATCCACTTTACCGGTCGTCTTAATCCAAGGTTGATGGTCTGCATTCGTTGGCCGTAAGTCTGAACCCGACTGCCATTTGCTGCGAAGAGTTCGATATTGGATGTAGAAGATGTGTCAAGACGTTAAGGTTTGATTACAGACAAGTCGGCCCCAGTGTCGACAAGAAAGCGCTGTGGGGTTATGCGATCGTGAAGGAATAAGCGGCGTGATGTCTCCATACCATCAGCTGTTGCCGCTTGAGCTGATGGAAAATCTAGTTTTCTGAATTTTCTTTAAATTGGCAGGACGGTAGATACTTTTTTCCGCTGGCGGCAAACCATTGGTGGTAAAAACAATTTTTGCTATTTCGGGTGGAACGAGAGCGTGCTTGCTTTGTTTCGATGGGTTCTGAGTTCCTTCATCATCAGGGTCATTTGTTGTTCGAGCTTGCTGATTTTATTTTCCCATGCGGTGTTTGATGGCGAACATCCATGATTCGGGGTTTGGCTAATTTCCCAAATACGGTCTATTAGCCTTCCTATAGCAGTGGTGTCAAGCGAGTCGCATGAAGAGAGGGTAACTTGCAATTGTTGTGGCAGATAATCGAGCCACAATATTGGAATGATGCGGTAATCCAATTTGCTCTGATTGAGTGACTCCATTTCGGCTAACAACGTGGAAGGTTTGAGGTCACCGAGTTGCGGGCCATAAATTAACCTTTGAGGCTTTCGCTCTTCTGAAATTGAAAAACGTCTTTCTCTGGTGGGTGAAGCAAAATGTCCTCGACTACAAACAAAATGTCTTGATCCAGCTTGCTTATCACACTGTGGAATTTGGATGTGTCGGCGAAAATGCAGTTAAACTGGAACTGAGATTCCAACGCTGCGAACCAAAGTTCGGGTTTCTTGGCCCAGAAATTGGGTATACTGATGCGCTCCATACTGCCTAGCGTCGATGTAACTGTGTGGTTCTCGATCGCTTGCCGTTCATTATCGTTTGATAGTTGTTCAGCATTTGCAACGGGCTGTGGAATTCCGTTACGTATTAGCAGATTGGAATCTGGCATGTTGGGTTACTAATTTTAATCCGTCTGGGTCACGTTGGGGTGACCAATATGTGAGGGTTGAAAATCCCACTTTTTTTTTTTTTTTTTATAATTTGCACGTGTGAATGGGGTTATGAATACCCTTATACTCATTTTAGGACACGAGCGTTTTGAGGAAAGGGGAAGAGACAAAGAAAAAGACAGATTGGTGTAGTTGGTTTGAAACTCAGCTGGTATTAAGTTTCAGGGAACTCCAAGGGTGGCTGTCCAGATAACTGGGGAGCTTGTTTGTTTTTGCTTTTGTCGTTGCTCATGATTCACAGTATATTTTTTTCCGTCCTCCTGATGTCATCACAACGATCAAGTTGCATTTTAGCCATATGACCGCCCTACTGCCAGTGTTATGCCTTCGCAGTAGAGTTGACATAAGCTTTCGCAATTGATCGACTTTTTTATTTATTTCATGCGAAATAAATAGATGATTATTGACATCAGGATTCGAACCGTGAACCTGTAGCGTGACAAGCGATGATGTTACCACTACACCACGACCACCCAAATGTAACAAATAAATCCACCAGGTTTCCGAAACTTCAAATATTTATTTTTTTTTAAAACAATTAAATATAATTCACACGTGATCTGAATTGAATTATTCGCCGATTGCTAAGAGCTGATTGGTTGCTTCACAGGAAGGTACGAGAAGAAAGAGAATGAATCGAAGTCATGACGATTTAAATAGTTGTCAGCAGATTCGTGCAAGATGGTTGCAATATGCGAGTGGAACAAACTTATATGCCGATTACAGTGGTAGAGAATGGAGTAGTAGAACTCTGTACAGTTCTGATAGAAGTTCGTGATACTCCATACGTGTTACATACGAGTTTTTTTTTTCCTTCTCCTTTGTTCTCGGCTCCAATGACGCAAATCACCTCCTCGGACACTGATTTTCTGGTAATTTCTCGGCGAGTCCAAGTCCAACTTACTCTTCTGGTTTCACCTACAGCTCAGCTTTTTTTTTTTCTCGGCGACGACGACTCCAGCGGCAGAAAATAACTGTACTCGTATAGTTTTGTTGACGTAGCACATTTTTCTTCTTACTTTTTTTTCGTATTGGACAAATCGATCCCAGTTGAACCCCCAGAATTTATTACGGGATATCGGACAAAACGAAATAAAAAACGAAGAACAAAAGTGTTTATTGATAATTCAATGAAGAAAAATCATAAAAAAGAAATACTACAGCAAAAGGAATGTGCGACTGGCCTACAACGCGTACGAACTTTGACTGACTCAGTTTGATGATAGAGTAGCACCAACTTAACGAATAGGACAGGGTTATCCCACAAGTATGTATCACATTGGAATTTTTTTTTAACACAATTTTGTAAGTCAGAATCAATAAATATAGCTGCAAAATAATACAGTGGAAGACTCAAGGTTTCGTAAACAACTAGGGCGTGCGAGTTGAACTTAGTAATCAAAGAATATAACTCGCATATTATCTCTCTCCAAGAGACTGCGCCTTCCAATTTTATCCAATAGTGCTTAATGCATATGTTGAGCACTTCAGAAACTTTTCTTGTAACAACACCGCTAAACAAGGAGTCGGTATACTTATAAAAAATAATATCCTTCACAAGCATATACCAATCACTTCAAATGCATGTTCTATAGAAGTTGAAATTCATATTGATATTAATGATCACTCACACTATCCTATTAGGTATGAATGACTTTATTCCTAACAGAATAAAGAGCATTAAATGTAAGGTAAACTCGTGGTTTGGCCAGAGCTGTAAAGAGGCTATCAGGTTGAAAGAAGTAAGTTTTCGGTCTTATGAAGCCAACAAATCTGGGGAAAACTGAAAGAAGTTTAAAAAAGCCAGAAAGGACTGCAGTGCCCATATTCGACGAGTAAAATTCTTACACGACCAAAAATTGAGGCAACAAATCTTACAAAGTCCCAAAGGTAGTAAAAATGTTTGGTCATTCGTCAAAAATATAAAAAATTCTGCCTCGTCTGCCATCCCTACACCCATTTTCAATTACATTCTAGATGTCAGCTACTTAGACAAAGCCAATTTGCTTGCTGCTCATTTCGCAGCCAACTCCACGCTGCCAGATAATGCTTTGTCTCCGCCTGTATTTGTGAGCGTCAAATTTTCCATGGGACAATTTTACTTTCGCACTCGTACAGTTGCAGGAGTACTCAAAGGTCTTAACATGCACAAATCCGCTGCTCCAGATGATATCCCCCCCCATAGTTTTGAAGAGGTGTTGTTCTATGCTGGGAAAACCTCCGTGTCACTTTTCTGCCTATCCTACTTTTCAGGGCTCTTTCCGAGTACATGGAAAACAGCATTAGTCCAACCCATCCTTAAAAAAGGCGAATCTTCCACCCTGTCCATTACCCATTGCACTTACGTCTCTTCTTTCCAAGGTCATGGGAACGCTGATAAATCGTCAGCTTATGAAATATCTAGATTCACGAAAACTCCTTAATGACCGGCAGCATGGTTTTCGTAGCAACAGGTCCACTGGTGATTTGATGGCCTATCTCACCGAGAAGTGGAACCAATCCCTCCATCACTTCGGTGAAACTAAGATGGTTGCGTTTGCTATTTCAAAGGCATTTGACAGAGTTTGGCATCAGGCTCTTTTGTCGAAATGGCGTCGATGAGTCGAATTTAAGAAAGTCTTAAGTATCCATCAAAATACCTTCAAACCGAAGAGGATATATATCGGGAATATCCCCAAATATTTAAATAGATGAACATAGAAAATTCTCTGTGAAAATTGAAGCAAATTTTTCCAAAATAGTTCCATTTGACAATTTTTCCCCAAGAATCACAGTTTTCTGTACTTCTGCTTTCGATGAATTAAATACAATTATTTCAAAATACAAAATACTACGAGTTAATACCAAATACTAGATCATTGCGTCCATGTTGACGATGCATATATTCTTTGTGTATACAATAATCTAGAAAATGGAAAACTTTGTTTTCAAACCTATTAAATGAAATTAAAGATTGATCAACTATTTCTAGACCATATATGAATAAATAAATAAATTCTTCACATATGCCGGAAAAAACAATGTATTAATATTGATTTAGAACTTAATAACACAATAACAAATAGAATTGGAAACCATATTGTACAAATTAAAAAAAAAAAATCACTAGCAGCAAGACTTAGTATCATTAAATATCTCTCTTCAGAAAAAGTGAGCTTCATATTAATGAAGATTTTTTGCCTTAATTTTTGGTCGTGTTACACGTCGAATATGGGCATTGCAGTTCTTTCTGGCTTTTTAAACTTCTTTCGGTTTTCCCCAGATTTGTTGGCTTAATAAGACCGAAAACTTACTTCTTTCAACCTGATAGCCTCTTTACAGCTCTGGCCAAACCACGAGTTTCCCTTAATGCTCTTTATTCTGTTAGGAATAAAGTCATTCATACCTAAGAGGATAGTGTGAGTGATCATTAATATCAATATAAATTTCAACTTCTATAGAAAGTACATTTGAAGTGATTGGTACAGTGGCGAGCAAAAATGAGTACATGTTTCAGAAATTTCAATCAATGGCTCCTATTTTGTATTATATCTTTCGAAATAAAAAAAAAAAAAATTATTCCAGCACATGTATATGTTCTTCACTGTTTGATTAATACAAACCCAACATATTCCTGAATAAACTGGAAAAATTAAGAGTAAACGATGGTTGCTCCCTTTACTCAATTTTTCACGTTTCGTTTTGTCTGCCCAAAAGTACCGTTGTTCTTTGTTTTGGTTTATGTGATACTTTTGTTTGACTTTATTCTTCAAGTTACACCAGATCCAGGTGGACGGTAAGTAATTTAAGGCCTAAAGTTGGATATTTTTAATTAAAAGTATATGTTAATAGGATAATACAGACAAAATGAAAAATCTCACTTCAAGAGAAAAACAGCATCGTTTCCGTACTTGTACAGGGAATTTCTTCTAGAGTTATTGCAGAAAGAGTAAACCTTTGTCAACGAACTGTTCTTTTAATGAAAAAGAGAAGAAATGTGCAGTCTACAAACAATGCTCCAGGCCGAACAAAACTTTTATCAAATGGCGACGCGCGTTTAATGGAGCGTTTGTGGCGGCAACGAATCATCATCGATGCTAACTTTACACTTGTCAGTTTCAAGTCGATAACTACACTCAATCGATAACCTCGCCTATCAACGCACATGTTCAACTCGAGCATCCATATCATTTCTCGCACCTCGCTGCTTTTTGACATAAAAAGCAACGTGGTCGGTTTTGTTCGGCCCTTTTTGTTTTTGGCACGAGTCCGAAAGGTCGTGGCTCGTGGTAGCGAATCTGCCAGTAACTTTTCCTGTAATAAAGTAAATCTGCCTTTAATTTTTCCTGTAATAAAGTTAAGTAAACAAGAAAAAAGAAAAAATTTATTTGGTGTTTGTTGAGAAGACATTTCCAAATTGGTGACCCCGACGTGATTAGTTGCAAAAGTTTTTTCTTTTTTCCTTGTGCTATCGTGTCCGCTGCAAGCATTCAAGCATTCCGCTTGAAGCATCAATCTACAGACAACTTCGTCAAATCCTGCAAAATCGACGGCATCCGTGGCAGTCTCATCTGGCCATCATCTTCTGTGGCTTGCTCAAACGCAATTAATCTCGATTTACTACAACGTAAAATTGTTTGCCTCGTGAATCTTGAGGTTATCTGCCATCTTAGCAACCTCAGCATCATCCGCGTGGGTAAGAACGAACGTTTCATAATCCGCGCCGACGCCACGTCCAACGTGCCTGAGCACTCGCGTACATCCAGCACCAGCCAGCCGCAGCCGCCACCAATCAAAAATTTACAGAAACGAATGCGCCCTTTGCGAATAGCACCGTGGGGCTGCGCTGGACATTAAAAAATATACACAAACGATTGCACCCTTTGCGAATCGCACCGTGAGACAACGGTGGACCAGAATCCATATAAAGTTAACTCAACGTTCCTCACAGTAGAGACACACTATCCCTCGTCCACTACGCAGCTTAACACCACATATAGGCGAGACGCACCATCCCTCGTCCGCAGTAACCTTTTATTTGAACTATTGAATTATTAAATTACATTATTAAAGTGTATCATTATAATCAGGTTAGATTTGTAGCTAGTTTTAGATTGTTGCAGATGCATTTGTAAACCACGCATATAGCCACTTGTTTTCAATTTTCGTTTAGTGCCTTCGACCGCGTAATAACCATACCTTTCTGCATCTTGACAAGTTTCTTTTTCTTCTCGATTGAGCATAGTTGTTAGTATTGATAGTTGCAAGTGTTGATAAGTGCTTGAATATGAGTAAGGAGGAGATATCACCATCCCCACAGTTGCCCCCTTCCACTAGTGGTCAGTCGTCATCGGCTGCAGAGTCGGAAGATCAACCAGTTCCATACAGTGTTGAGACAGTAACCTATAAGCCTATAAATTGATGGCCATATGGAAGTTCAATTCGCCATGGCGAGGAACATGTCGGATGAGAGGAAATTTTATTCAGCCATAGCCTTAATGGATATTAACACTGTGCAGCGCGTTCGGGACATTATTTCTTCTCCACCCCCTCAGCGTAAATTCGAATCATTAAAAAATGCAGTTCTTTCTCGGCTTATGGATTCTGAAGATGTTCGGTTGCAACAGCTTTTAGGCGGTTTAGACTTAGGTGATAAAAAGCCAAGCCAACTGTTACGCGATATGAAAGTGTTAGCCGGGTCGGCATTTTCGCCAACTATTATAACAAAGCTTTGGCTCCAACGATTACCTGATATGGTGAAAGCAATTTTGGCGGGGAGCACGGAAGAGCTGGAAGCGATGGCACTAACAGCCTATAAAATTATCGAAGCCACTCAGCAGTACAATATCAGCGCCTTAGGTATTCATTCGGCACCGTCCACTAGTATTACACCTCTACAAGCGTCTTCACCTACTTCCAGTACGCCTACAAGCACTATGCTTTCAAACTTAGAGAACCGAGTGGAACAGTTGACCGTTCAGCTTCATGAGCTAAGAACCGTTGACAGGACCAATAATTTCCATTCAAGAAGTCGATCTAGGAGAGGCAGGACTAGGAACAGAAGCCGTTCTGGGTCTAGAATGTGCTGGTACCATAGGTGTCACGGGGAAAAGGCCGTTCGTTGTACACAACCTTGTACGTACAGGCGAACTGAGGTTAGACCGGAAAACTAGAGGGCAGGTCGAATGTGGCGACCGTCGACTCCTACCCTTCAAATAGCAGTCGTCTTTTTATGTTTGATCACTCTAGCAATACACACTACTTAGTCGACACGGGTGCCGATATATCTGTACTACCCGCTTCCCGTGCTGATAAAGCCAGTCCACCAAACCCAGATCTGTCTCTTTTCGCAGCCGATGCATCTCGCGTACGAACATACGGAAAGAAGGCTGTAAAACTAGATCTTGGTCTACTTCGCTCCTTCAGTTGGGTGTTTGTGGTGGCCGATGTGGACAAGGGTATTATCGGGGCCGACTTCCTTGGAGCACATGGCATTTTGGTCGATCTCAAGGCGAAACGTCTTATCGATCCTCTCACATCTCTGTACTCTACTGGTCGTGTAGTTTCAGGTCACGCTTCTCTTTCTGTCGTTTCCGACAGAGTCACTAATCCCAAAATAAGGGAGTTGATAAAAACTTATTGCAGCACGAGACCCGAGAACGCTTTTAGGCGAGAAGTCTCACACAGTGTCACGCATCATGTAGCGACCAAAGGTCCTCCAATCGCCTGCAAACCTCGAAGACTATCTCCAGAAAAATTGGCAATCGCCAAGAAAGAGTTTCAGTTCCTCTTCGACACCGGCATATACAGGCCGTCAAAAAGCAGTTGGTCCTCTCCTCTACACATGGTCCCTAAGAAAAATGGTGATGTCAGGGCATGTGGTGACTACCGGCGCTTAAATGCAGTGTCGGAACCTGATCGTTATCCAATTCCTCATATCCAAGATTTCAGCCACAATCTGGATGGCTGCAAGGTTTTTTCCACTCTGGACTTGGAACCCAGTAGAACCCAAAGATATTCCCAAGACTGCCATCTGCACACCTTTCGGGTTATTTGAATTTACTCGAATGACATTCGGGTTGAGAAATGCATCGCAGTCGTTCCAACGTTTCATTCATTCGATCACCCGCGACCTCAAGTTTTGCTATGTATACATCGATGATGTTTTGATAGCATCTGCGAACGTAAAGGAACACTTAGAACACGTTGAAATCATTTTACTTAAGTTGCACGAATTTGGGCTCGTTGTCAATCTGAACAAAAGCAGTTTCGCACAATCGTCAGTCAATTTCCTTGGGCACACGATTGATGCAAGTAGTATTCGCCCCAATCAAATGAAGGTCGAAGCAATACTCAAGTACGAGCCACCCAGAACTGTAAAAGACATGAGAAGGTTCCTCGGATTGATAAACTTTTATTGACGGTTTATCCCAAATGCGGCAAGCTCACAAATCCTTCTGAACAACTACCTCGAAGGTAGCAAACGGAAAAACGATAAGCGGGAGATAGTGTGGACTCCAGAAGCCTTACATGCTTTTAAAGAGTGCAAAGACCAGTTGAGCAGCGCCACAATACTTGCTTTCCCGGCCTTAAACGCCGAGTTAGCGCTCGTAGTCGACGCCTCAGACTCTGCCATTCGAGCAGTAGTTCAACAAAAGCGTGACTCACATTGGCAGCCCCTAAGCTTCTTTTCAGTCAAACTATCCATAACGGAACGTAAATACAGTGCATAGGATAGGGTGCTGCTGGCGGCGTATGCCTCGATCAGGCACTTTAAGCATTTACTGGAGGGAAGAGAGTTCACGCTGTACACTGACCACAAACCGTCAAAGCAGAAACCGTTGCCGAAGCATTATGCCGGGAGTGGATTCCGCGCTTTGGCGTACCCTCCACGGTCATCACAGATCAAGGGAAGCAGTTTGAGTCAAAGTTGTTCGAGGAGTTAAGTAAACTCTTAGGATTCAAGAGGAACCGTACGACTGCATATCATCCGCAGGCTAACGGAATGATTGAAAGGTGGCACAGGACGTTAAAGACCGCTATCATGTGTTATCAGAACAAGCAGTGGTCAAAAACGCTTCCGTGGATTCTTCTAGGCCTTCGAACCGCGCTACGAGAAGACTTGCAAACCACTTCAGCAGAGTTGGTGTATGGCAAAAATCTGAGGCTTCCGCATGCATTTTTACATTCAAGTATTGTGAAACCCCAAACAGAATTTGTGACTGATCTAAAACAACACTTTGTCGAGCTGAGACCAGCACCGTCTTCGAACCACGCCTTGCAAAAGCCATTCATGTTCAAAGATCTCATGACTTCCGATTACGTGTTTGTACGCAATGACACAGTTCGAGCTACGCTGCAACACCTTTACGACGGTCCCTTTAAGGTTGTAAAGCGAGGCAAGAAACATTTTTCAATGTTAATTAGAGGCAAGCCTATCAATATCGGAATCGACAGACTCAAGCCGGCTTTCATAGAAAACCTACACCAAAACACCGATCAGCCCGAAGTTTCATTAGAACACATCAATCCACAGAAGAGAGTAGCCTTTACTAAAGAAGTCGGTCATGAGAAGAAAACATCGGCAGTCAATTCAAAGCGTGTTCGAGATAGAGAGACAATTGTAACTTCGCGAGCAGGTAGGGATGTTAAGCCACCGGATAGGTATCGTGCACAGTAGACCTGTCCACTGAGGACGGGGTACTGTGGCGGCAACGAATCATCATCGAAGCTAAGTTTACACTTGTCAGTTTCAAGTCGATAACTACACTCAATCGATAACCTCGCCTATCAACGCACACGTTCAACTCGATCATCCATATCATTTCTCGCACCTCGCTGCTTTTTGGCATAAAAAGCAACGTGGTCAGTCTTGTTCGGCCCTTTTTCTTTTTGGCACGAGTCCGAAAGGACGTGGCTCGTGGTAGCGAATCTGCTAGTAACTTTTCCTGTAATAAAGTAAATCTGCCTTTAATTTTTACTGTAAATGGTATAAAGTTAAGTAAACAAGAAAAAAGAGAAAATTTATTTGGTGTTTGTTGAGAAGACATTTCTAAACGTTTAATGAAAACCAAGGACTGCAGACCACCTAAGGCAGCTGCAAAATGCCTAAATAAAAATGTCAGCAAGCGGACCGCCAGAAGAGCATTGCGCAGGATAGGTTTGGTGTCCGCAGTTAAACAGAAAAAAACAGCCTTGTCAGACAAAAATGTTAAGGCACGCCTAAAGTTCTGCAAAGAACATAAAAATTGGACTGCTGAAGATTGGAAGCGAGTAATTTGGTCAGATGAGACGAAAGTTAATCGATTCCAGTCAGATGGTAAAGAATATTGCTGGCATCGACCAAATGAAAGCCTACAAAAATACCAGGTTAAAGAAACAATGAAGCATGGAGGAGGAAGTTTGATGGTGTGGGGTTGTTTGACGTGGTGGAATATTGGCCCTTTAGTTAAAATTGAAGGTATTATGAAGAAGGAGCAATACCTCGATATTCTGCGAACCAATTTACCACAATTTGTTAACGAGTGCGCCTACCCTATTGACGAAATAATTTTTCAACAAGACGGCGACCCAAAACACACCGCGCAAATTGTTCAAAACTGGCTTGGAGAGCAATTATTTCAAACGCTCAAGTAGCCAGCACAGAGCCCAGATCTAAATCCTATCGAGAATTTGTGGGCTATAGTTAAAAGAAGTCTGGTGCAATATGACAATCCTCCAAAAAATATAAACGATCTGTGGATTAGACTACAAGCAGAGTGGGCCAAAATTCCACATGAATACATTGAAAAATTAGTGGAAAATATGCCAACTCGAATGCAAAGTGTTATCAAAAATAAGGGACTATGGACGAAAATTAATTAATTAATATTAATATCAAAAGAAACATGTCACCAGAAAAAAACGTGCAAAAATGAATACATACCCACTTCAACATTTTTATATTTTTTTTAACTTTTTTACTAGAATTGTTTTGTTTTCTTTATTTTAAGCAGTGAAGTATATTATTTGTATTGAAATGTAAATATTTTTTTTAATGTTCTAAGCGAAATAATAAAATATTAATCTATTTTCCTCTAATTTCTGCAACATGTACTCATTTTTGCTCGCCACTGTATATGCTTTTGAAGGATATTATTTTTTATAAGTATACCGACTCCTTGTTTAGCGGTGTTGTTACAAGAAAAGTTTCTGAAGTACTCAACATATGCAGTAAGCACTATTGGATAAAATGTGATACATACTTGTGGGATCACCCTGTCCTATTCGTTAAGTTGGTGCTACTCTATCATCAAACTGAGTCAGTCAAAGTTCGTACGCGTTGTAGGCCAGTCGCACATTCCTTTTGCTGTAGTATTTCTTTTTTATGATTTTTCTTCATTGAATTATCAATAAACACTTTTGTTCTTCGTTTTTTATTTCGTTTTGTCCGATACCCCGTAATAAATTCTGGGGGTTCAACTGGGATCGATTTGTCCAATACGAAAAAAAAGTAAGAAGAAAAATGTGCTACGTCAACAAAACTATACGAGTACAGTTATTTGCTGCCGCTGGAGTCGTCGTCGTCGAGAAAAAAAAAAGCTGAGCTGTAGGTGAAACCAGAAGAGTAAGTTCGTCGGGTTGGACTTGGACTCGCCGAGAAATTACCAAAAAATCAGTGTCCGAGGAGGTGATTTGCGTCGTTGGAGCCGAGAACAAAGGAGAAGGAAAAAAAAACTCGTATGTAACACGTATGGAGTATCACGAACTTCTATCAGAACTGTACAGAGTACTTCTACAGAGGAGGAAGTTTGATGGTGTGGGGTTGTTTCACGTGGTGGAATATTGGCCCTTTAGTTAAAATTGAAGGTATTATGAAGAAGGAGCAATACCTCGATATTCTGCGAACCAATTTACCACAATTTGTTAACGAGTGCGCCTACCCTATTGACGAAATAATTTTTCAACAAGACGGCGACCCAAAACACACCGCGCAAATTGTTCAAAACTGGCTTGGAGAGCAATTATTTCAAACGCTCAAGTAGCCAGCACAGAGCCCAGATCTAAATCCTATCGAGAATTTGTGGGCTATAGTTAAAAGAAGTCTGGTGCAATATGGCAATCCTCCAAAAAATATAAACGATCTGTGGATTAGACTACAAGCAGAGTGGGCCAAAATTCCACATGAATATATTGAACAATTAGTGGAAAATATGCCAACTCGAATGCAAAGTGTTATCAAAAATAAGGGACTATGGACGAAAATTAATTAATTAATATTAATATCAAAAGAAACATGTCACCAGAAAAAAACGTGCAAAAATGAATACATACCCACTTCAACATTTTTATATTTTTTTTAACTTTTTTACTAGAATTGTTTTGTTTTCTTTATTTTAAGCAGTGAAGTATATTATTTGTATTGAAATGTAAATATTTTTTTTAATGTTCTAAGCGAAATAATAAAATATTAATCTATTTTCCTCTAATTTCTGCAACATGTACTCATTTTTGCTCGCCACTGTATATGCTTTTGAAGGATATTATTTTTTATAAGTATACCGACTCCTTGTTTAGCGGTGTTGTTACAAGAAAAGTTTCTGAAGTACTCAACATATGCAGTAAGCACTATTGGATAAAATGTGATACATACCTGTGGGATCACCCTGTCCTATTCGTTAAGTTGGTGCTACTCTATCATCAAACTGAGTCAGTCAAAGTTCGTACGCGTTGTAGGCCAGTCGCACATTCCTTTTGCTGTAGTATTTCTTTTTTATGATTTTTCTTCATTGAATTATCAATAAACACTTTTGTTCTTCGTTTTTTATTTCGTTTTGTCCGATACCCCGTAATAAATTCTGGGGGTTCAACTGGGATCGATTTGTCCAATACGAAAAAAAAGTAAGAAGAAAAATGTGCTACGTCAACAAAACTATACGAGTACAGTTATTTGCTGCCGCTGGAGTCGTCGTCGCCGAGAAAAAAAAAAGCTGAGCTGTAGGTGAAACCAGAAGAGTAAGTTCGTCGGGTTGGACTTGGACTCGCCGAGAAATTACCAGAAAATCAGTGTCCGAGGAGGTGATTTGCGTCGTTGGAGCCGAGAACAAAGGAGAAGGAAAAAAAAACTCGTATGTAACACGTATGGAGTATCACGAACTTCTATCAGAACTGTACAGAGTTCTACTACTCCATTCTCTACCACTGTAATCGGCATATAAGTTTGTTCCACTCGCATATTGCAACCATCTTGCACGAATCTGCTGACAACTATTTAAATCGTCATGACTTCGATTCATTCTCTTTCTTCTCGTACCTTCCTGTGAAGCAACCAATCAGCTCTTAGCAATCGGCGAATAATTCAATTCAGATCACGTGTGAATTATATTTAATTGCTTTAAAAAAAATAAATATTTGAAGTTTCGGAAACCTGGTGGATTTATTTGTTACATGTGGGTGGCCGTGGTGTAGTGGTAACATCATCGCTCGTCACGATACACGTTCACGGTTCGAATCCTGATGTCAATAATCATCTATTTATTTCGCATGAAGTAAATAAAAAAGTCGATCAATTGCGAAAGCTTATGTCAACTCTACTGCGAAGGCATAACATTTTTTTCATTCATTTTAAGTGCATTTTTATTAATTCATTTATTAACTTACATGCTAGACAAAACGCTTAAAACTAGCTTAACTAACTTAACTATTCTTATTCTAACTTACTGGCCCTATGCGGGCGCTCTAAGCTAAACCTAACACTTAAAACTATGTCTTTCGACGTAACGAACTTTTTATTTATTTATTTATTTTTTAATTTTAATTGTTACTAAGAAAATTACACAAAAAACTTAGTACATGAACTTTTTTTTTTTTTTAATTGATCTTATATATAAAACTTAACTTAACTAAAATCTACCTTAAAATATCTTATTCTACCTTAATCTATCTTACTCTAGCTTACGTAATTATATACGTACTTTTTTTTTGTTTTTTAATTTTTTTTTTTTTTATCAAGTGCTGTTTTTTTTTTTTTTTTTTTTTTCTATCCAAGTGCTGATTTTTTTTTTTTTTTTTTTTTTTCTTTTTTTTTTTTTTTTTTTTGTTTAACCTATATACAATGTACCTAAACTACCTAAACCTTAAAACTATGTAAGTCGGCCATGGACAAGAACAGCCAACCTCAAACATGCAACAGGCTACCCTGGATCAGGAGGAAACGACGAAGGAGTTTCCTCTCTTTCGGCTAGCCACCAGAAACGACCGTACTGACGTTGTACGTCCTCAACATCGCGACCCGATACCGCCCTACTAAACCGGAGACGCTCCACACTGCCGTGTGCAACGTCTCTGTCGTAGTTGAGTCGCCTATCCACAACTGTCCGAGCAACGTGGAAGATTAGCGGTACCGCCAATCTGTCCTGGATCAGACCTTTCTTATCGAAATGGAGGAACGCCTCTGGGGGAACAAAGCCGTTAAGGCGCACTCTCTCGTGATACTCGTAATTGGGGTAATAAGCCCCGAAGATCAGGTTGTTCGTCGAGCTCATTGCTCTTGCAATGTGCCTTCGAATCAGCTTGATAACGAAATTATCCACTCTTATTAGGTTAGCCCTGTTGTATAGGACCTCATTGGGATAGAATTTTATGTACTGGGACTCTGGTGTTCTGTACAAATGAAGGCAAGCCCGAAGGCAAGCCCTCTCAAACACCCGAATCTTTTCCAACAAGCTTGCTCCCACGTTGAACCACACGGGGCATCCATATACGAGCATAGGCCTAATGAGGGCCATGTAGCAGATTACCTTTACCCTTGCATCGAGTTGCTTGCTATAAAAAAGTCTCTTTGTAAGGGCAAAGGCACCTTTGGCTCTGGCCAGAGCAGCATCTATATGTTTGTTAAAATATAGATATTGGTCTAACCACAGCTCCAGGTATCTGACTACACTTCGACTCGCAAGTGGCTGTCCGTGCGGTCCCACGATTGAGAACTTTCGCCAATTCTTTCTGGTATCCCTAGAGGCCCCAGACAACGGCGTCCTAAAAAGAATGGTTTCCGATTTCTGGAAGTTGATCTTCAACTTCCAGTCATCGCAATATCGCTGAATCTTATCGAAGTCACGTTGCAAGAGAATTGCAATGACCTCGATTTTTGGTCCTGATCTGTACGCGATCAAGTCGTCTGCATACGCTATGGCATGGTGAAGTGATCCTATGAGATCGCTCGTGTAAATGTTGAAAAGGATCGGTGAATTAACCGCACCTTGTTGCAGACAGTTTTTAATTAGAAATGTTCCAGCAGAAGTCACATTGCCATTTTTGACGATGAACTGTCTACTGATGAGCATGTTATAAAGTATGTACAGCAGTGGTTTGCTTATGCCCAGCCTGCTCAGCTTGTAGAAGAGTCCCTCTAACCATACGGTATCGAAGGCCTTCTCCAAGTCAATCAGGCAGGCACCCGTGCATTGGTTCTTGCTTTTGTTCCATTGGATATCCGATACCAGTTTAGACGCGGCATGTATTATGCACTAGAACAGTTTGTTCCAAAAAAGCGAATAAAGTCAAATTCTAATCCTCCTTGGTTTAATAAAAGATTATCCAATTTAAAAAATCGAAAGATTAAGGCATATAAATTATATAAACGTGACAAAAAAAACTCATTTCTTCAACTGAAATACTTGCAGTCTCTGAAAGAGTTTGATTATCTTAACAAATTTCTCTACAGTAGTTATGTATTGTCAGCTGAGGCTAAAGTCAAAGAAAATAGTAAACATTTTTGGACCTTTATTAACAATAAGCGAAAATGCATTGGCCTCCCAAACTGTATGCAATATCTTGAAGAGGAATCGAGCGATACTGGCACCATTTGCTCATTTTTTGCAAATTACTTCAAATCCGTGTATTGCCCATCCTCTCGAGTTACTCGTCAAGATTTCAGTTCTTTAAATCAGGGTTCTGTAGGAAATCTGCAGTTAACCCCAGCGGATGTTTTTAGTGCCTTAACAGGTTTGGATGTGAAAAAGGGTGTCGGTCCAGATGGGATCTCTTCCATTTTTTGAAAGGATGTGCAACATCACTTGCATTACCACTATGTACAATTTTTAATGTATCCCTTAGGACTGGCAATTTTCTTAACGAGTGGAAAGTGTCTTACATATCACCTATTTTTAAGGCCGGATCCAAGCGTGAAGTGACTAACTATAGGCCCATATGTAAGCTATCAGTCATTCCCAAGATTTTGGAAATGATTGTGTGTAATAAGTTAAATTTCTTTGTCAAGGAAATCATATCTGATTCTCAACACGGCTTTGTTCAAGGTAGATCCACAGCCACTAACCTAGCAATCCTGTGCGATAAAATTGTAACAAACTTTGAACGCGGTTTTCAGACTGACATAATTTTCACCGACTTTGCTAAGGCTTTTGACAGAGTAAATCATAGTGTGCTGATTCAAAAATTAAAATGTACTGGGTTTGGCTCACCTCTGTTAGATTGGATATCGTCGTACTTAAGAGACCGAATTCAACACGTTAAGATTGGTGGTTGTCTTTCGGAGCCTATCTTTGCAACATCAGGTGTTCCGCAAGGAAGTCACATTGGACCATTGCTTTTCGTTCTCTTTGTTAATGATATTCCGTCTCGTATTCGTAATTCCACCTGTCTTTTATTCGCTGATGACTTAAAAATCTTTCACTGCATTCAAACTGCTGAAGATTGCTTGCTTCTTCAAGATGATCTTGACAGTCTAGCTAGTTGGTGTCAGCACAACCTTCTAGATTTAAACGTATCTAAATGTCAAACACTTACTTGTGCAAGATGCATTGGTCCAATATCCTTCAATTATCAAATTAATAGTGTCCAGCTTGAAAAAGTACATCGAAAAAAAGACCTTAGAGTCGTGTTGGACTCACAACTCACTTTTAAGCCTCATATCGACTACATTGTGAGTAATGCTTTTAGAATGCTTGGGTTTATTAGGCGTAATACAAAGGAATTCTCTGATCCTTACGCACTGAAGGCTCTATACTTTGCATTAGTACGATCGGTATTAGATTATTGTAGTATAATCTGGAACCCTTACTTCCAAAACCAGTGCTACAGGATAGAAAGGGTGCAAAAATGTTTCACTAGGTTTGTTTTTAAAAAGCTTAGGTGGAATATAGAAACTCCACCCTACTTAACTAGATGCCTTCTTTTTAATATACTCACTCTTGAAAATAGGCGCAAGTATTTCAGTATTATGTTTATAAGAGATGTAATTAATTACCACATTAATTGTCCCTGTTTACTTGAGCGGATAAACTTTTTTTTTCCTGAAAGGAATTTGCGTATGAAATTTCATCTTCGAGGTCGGTTTCACAGAACAAATTATGGCAGTAATGAACCGATTGAGCGTTGCACCAGCGAATTAAATTTAGTTATTGATCGCATTGATGTTTTTGGTAACTATTTTAGAAATTCTTTTAAGAATCAAATAATGTCTGTTCTCTATCATAATAATTAATATTTTAACTCACAGTAATATTTTTAAGTTCTTAATTATAATAGTTTTTAAGTTGTCTAATTGAGTTTATAGCTCTAATTGATGAAACAAATAAATGAAATAAATGAAATGAAATGAAATGTATTGTATCATGCCCCGCCTTAAAACCGAATTGGTTATCCGGAATTATATTACTGTTCTCAGTCCACTTAAGCAGGGCTCTATTGATCACTTTCTCGAATACCTTGCTGATGTTCGGAAGGAGACTTATCGACCGGAGATTTGCCGGATTGGAAGTGTCCTTACCCCGTTTGGGGATGGGTTGTATCACTGCTGTTTTCCAATGCACTGGATAATGTGCATTGTTAAACAGAGTGGTGTAAATGTCCACCGCTTCTAGAGGGAGATGTCGAAGCACAATGTTCGACACTCCATCGATTCCTACAGATTTCTTCCTCCTCAATGAGTCGAAGATCGCTTGGAGCTCCACCTTCGATATGTACGGGGGATGTACCCTTTCATCGGCGATGACATTATTTGCCATGTTATCGTCATTGAACTCGGTAAAACCTATGTTCTCGGATCGCCAGTGCTCTATATCATTTCGAAGGTAGAAGTTGTGCACAAGGACGCGATTTTCCAGGTCGTGGTTCGGGCAAATGGTATCATTCACCTTGTACACTTCCTGGAAAGTCGCTCCTATAGCCTCTACCTTCTCCTGCGGATCTTCGATCACAAAGAAGTTATCATCCTCTACTGCGTTATCTGGATCTATACCTGCTGTTATAAGTATTCGTCCATTGTTCGTCGTTCGGGGGATCTTAAGACACGGAAGGTCGTTTTGATTATTCCTCCGAAATATTTTATTTATTTGCGGGAACATACTCGGGTTGTTGGATTTTACAGCCCGAATTTTGTTGTTCCAATGCAAATTTACAGAAAGTCTGTAATTTTCTCTAATTAATTTTTGGAGGTTTTTAATCAAAGACTTCAGTGTCCTAACCTCCGAGTTCTGTCTGTCAGTAAACTGTCTGTACAAGGTTTTTAGTCTCGACAGCAGCCTACTTTTGTGTTGGTGTAGTGCGTCAATTGTTGCATTGCGGAATATGTCTGCGTTGTCAGTATGTTGATACCGAGGTATCGTATTATCCATAGTTCGTTTAATTGTCTCGTCCATTTGTTTTAGGTACCAGTCAATCTCCTCGTTTGACAGATTCCTATTGGACGGTGGGTAGAGCGAGTTCGAGGAGAGTGCTCTTGTTAAAGTTCTGGAGAAGCGAGTCCAACGCGTCCTACTATAATTGTAGGAGTACGTTTGGACAAACTCCTCCAACTCCGCAATTTCGTTGGGAATCGTTATTACGGCACTGAGTCCGCAATGGTCACTGTCATACACAAATGTGTGCAGGCAGTTTATAGTTTGTCGGTCCATGTCGGTCAGTTGTAACCGTACGTCGAACAGCATAAGATCCAGATAAGAGCCACTTCTAGGAAACGACGGACTATCTGTTGCTTTCAAATCGAGTTTATACTCGACACTGTGCCGACCCCACCAATTGAATAGTAGGTTCCCTCTAGGATTTGGTGTGTTATTTCCCCAATCTCTATGTTTGGCATTGAGATCTCCGGCCATGATGAAATAATTCTCCTCCGACTCCAGCCTTAGGAATCGAAAAAGTGTCTCGAGCTCTGAGATAAATAAAGTAGATTGAGTAGCTTCAGGTGCATAGAGTGCGACCAAGTACATCCTCTTTCCACTACGGAGAGGGATGCACACGATACACGCTTCCAGCTCCTGGAACCTTCGCACTTCACCGCTGTACATTACTTTAAATTGCAATTGTTTGCGTATGAAGATCGCAACACCTCCTCCTTGTGTAGAGTTGGGTCGGTCTCTTCTGACAATACTGTATTTATTGTGCCCCAATTTGTGCTTCTGGGATAGCTTTGTTTCGCTAACCATAAGCACATCAGGGGTTTGGTCTTCAAGCAACTTAAACAATACGGCTCTTCGTTCGATCCTAATCAGTGAATTCACATTCACCGCAAGGATCTTCAAGGATTGCTCCTCCATGTTCGTACCCATTACGACTGAAGGTGCGTTAAGCCCGGCAGAAGTGCGTAGATCTGGTCCACCCGCTTCGCCTGCTCCTGTACCTGACGTTGAAGCTGCTCCATCTGCCCTTGGATAGAGTGCAAGATGGTAAGCAAGTCAGATTGAGCCTCCGGTGCTCTAGGCGCTGGGGCCTGAGAAGCAACCTTCGGTCTTTTTTGTTCCGCGTTTCCCCGACCTGCCGCCATTTGGGCGTAGGTCACTTGGGGAGTCACGGATGGTGTTTGAATTGGAGCAGGTGGACGTTTCACAACGACCTTCTCCTGGCGAACTAGATTTACTTTCTTAATATACTGGAACTTAGGACAACCCCGATAGTTTGCGGTGTGTCCCGAGTTCCTGCATAAAGCACACGAGAGCTGGCTCTTATCTGCAACTCCATCCTTACCCAGAGTGCATTCCTCTGCTTTGTGGTTCTTTCCACACTTAACACATCGAGGCTGCATTTCGCAGTTCGACGCGGCGTGACCGAACCTTTGGCAGCGAACACATTGTAAAATGTTTTCGCTCCTTCTTAATTTTTCCCATGCGACAACCTGGTAGTCTAGGACTTTAATACTCCTTAGACCATCCAGCTTGCTATTGGGTGAAAGCTGAACCAGGAAAAACGGCAATTTCCGCTTCTCCCTTTTTGCCTTAGCTGTGGTGAATGGCTTGACCCCTACGAATTCGAGCTCGTTGCACTCTTTCTCTTTAAGCAGCGCAAGGAGCGTCTCCGGATCAGTAGACGGGTCTATCCCCCTCAGCAGCATTGTTTGCCGCTTTTCCCCCTTCGGGGTGAAGGAGAAGAACTCCGTCGTCGTGTCCCTAAGTAACTGCTTAATTTTTTTATAATCTTCCACTGTATTACAGTGGATAGCATGTCTATTTTCATTTAATCTTTTAATGGAAAAATTATTTCCTATGGCCGACTTACATAGTTCGATGGTATCCTTCAACTCCACCTTGTAGGTATTTATTGGCGGTACCCTCGCTTTTGCCGTCGTGCGAAGGCATAACACTGGCAGTAGGGCGGTCATATGGCTAAAATGCAACTTGATCGTTGTGATGACATCAGGAGGACGGAAAAAAATATACTGTGAATCATGAGCAACGACAAAAGCAAAAACAAACAATCCGCAGTTATCTGGACAGCCACCCTTGGAGTTCCCTGAAACTTAATACCAGCTGAGTTTCAAACCAACTACACCAATCTGTCTTTCTCTTTGTCTCTTCCCCTTTCCTCAAAACGCCCGTGCCCTAAAATGAGTATAAGGGTATTCATAACCCCATTCACACGTGCAAATTATAAAAAAAAAAAAAAAAGTGGGATTTTCAACCCTCACATATTGGTCACCCCAACGTGACCCAGACGGATTAAAATTAGTAACCCAACATGCCAGATTCCAATCTGCTAATACGTAACGGAATTCCACAGCCCGTTGCAAATGCTGAACAACTATCAAACGATAATGAACGGCAAGCGATCGAGAACCACACAGTTACATCGACGCTAGGCAGTATGGAGCGCATCAGTATACCCAATTTCTGGGCCAAGAAACCCGAACTTTGGTTCGCAGCGTTAGAATCTCAGTTCCAGTTTAACTGCATTTTCGCCGACACATCCAAATTCCACAGTGTGATAAGCAAGCTGGATCAAGACATTTTGTTTGTAGTCGAGGACATTTTGCTTCACCCACCAGAGAAAGACGTTTTTCAATTTCAGAAGAGCAAAAGCCTCAAAGGTTAATTTATGGCCCGCAACTCGGTGACCTCAAACCTTCCACGTTGTTAGCCGAAATGGAGTCACTCAATCAGAGCAAATTGGATTACCGCATCATTCCAATATTGTGGCTCGATTATCTGCCACAACAATTGCAAGTTACCCTCTCTTCATGCGACTCGCTTGACACCACTGCTATAGGAAGGCTAATAGACCGTATTTGGGAAATTAGCCAAACCCCGAATCATGGATGTTCGCCATCAAACACCGCATGGGAAAATAAAATCAGCAAGCTCGAACAACAAATGACCCTGATGATGAAGGAACTCAGAACCCATCGAAACAAAGCAAGCACGCTCTCGTTCCACCCGAAATAGCAAAAATTGTTTTTACCACCAATGGTTTGCCGCCAGCGGAAAAAAGTATCTACCGTCCTGCCAATTTAAAGAAAATTCAGAAAACTAGATTTTCCATCAGCTCAAGCGGCAACAGCTGATGGTATGGAGACATCACGCCGCTTATTCCTTCACGATCGCATAACCCCACAGCGCTTTCTTGTCGACACTGGGGCCGACTTGTCTGTAATCAAACCTTAACGTCTTGACACATCTTCTACATCCAATATCGAACTCTTCGCAGCAAATGGCAGTCGGGTTCAGACTTACGGCCAACGAATGCAGACCATCAACCTTGGATTAAGACGACCGGTAAAGTGGATCGCCTCCCTATCGAACTGCTAGGAAGAACGAAGAGTGAATTCCGTGGCGACTGGAAAATTTGCGGTGGTTATAGGTGGTTGAACGCACAAACAGTTCGTATTCGTTACCCTATAACGCATATCCTCGACTACAGATCGATCATACACGGCAAGACCATATTCATCACCATCGACCTAGTCCGCGCCTACTACCAGATCCCAATGAACACAGATTACATCCCCACGATCGCAGTCTTAACACCTCTCCGTTTGTTTGAGTTTTTGATCATATTATTCGGCGTGAAGAACGCTGCGCAAACCTTCCAGAGAAGTACTAAAGGACCTTGACTTCGTTCACGCATACTTAGCCGACCTTCTTATTGCCTCGACGTGAGAAAAAGAGCACCGAGAACAGCTAAAGACCGTATTTGGACGCCTTCGGAACTACGGTCTCACCAACAATCAAGAAAAAAAGCATCGAATACCTGGAGTACCTGATCTCAGCTGCAAGTTCACAGACGTTGCCCGAAAAAATTAAGGCAATTGTCGAATTCCAACGACCAGATATGCTTGCACAGCTTCGTCGCTTTGTTGGAATGGCCCTTTTTACCGACGGCACATCAAAAGAGCTGCAGGTACACAAGCCATACTCTATGGACTGCTCAAGCATGCACGCAGAAAGGCCCAAAGGCCTGTAAATTGGACAGGAGACCACGTTATCCACTTTCGAACGCTACAAAAAGGATCTAGCCAACTCCGCACTCCTAGCGCACCCAGCATCAGCCTCGGATCGCAGTACTAGAGCGGGGTCTAATAACGGCTGGGAACCACTAGGATACTTCTCCAAGAAACTCACACCGGCCGAGACGAATTACAGTGTCTATGACAAAGAGCTTACAACTGTATACAAAGGCGTCAAATTATTTTGGCCATGGGTTGAAAGTAACAACTTTTGCATTCGAACCGACCATGTGCCATTAACACACGAGTTCAATCAACGTTCGGACAAGCATAACCACGTCAAGTTCGACATATGAACTTCTTCAGCCAGTACTATATGCACTTTTTTTTTTATATAATCTGCGCGCGGGGATATGAATACCCCTAAAATGTTTCAGGGCACGGGCGTCAGGGAAAAAGGGGAAGATGAACAGAGAAGGAGCCTATGCACATTGGCTTTGAATGTTTGAAAGTTGTAGTGATTTGGAAATACACATTCGTGTTGTTCGGCTTATAAATGAATCCCTATATTTGACAGTACGACCGAAGTTTGGCTTTAGGGTAAACTGATTCGAAGCATGTCGCGTATTGCGGGTGAAATTTTGAAGGGGAGGAATGCAACTGGCTATTTCACTGGAGCATTTTTTATAAAAAAAACGACAAAACAGGGAGAGACAGGAAACATTTCTCCGATGTTCTAGTGAATGAATGGCATTCACAATGTCTCTATCACCTATAAGTTTTAACGCGCGATTCTGTACCCTATCAAGAACGTGCAGAACGGTCTTGGGTGCACCGGACCAGCGTTATATTCCAGCTGAATGCCTTATAATTTGAGGCGAGATCAGATGGGTTAAAATATTTCTTGCACCGCTTAAGGAATCCTAGACATTTTGCAGCATTTTTGGCGACCTCGAATATGCACATTATACCAACAAAAGGACTTGAAAACATCGTTGACAATACCTTCTCCACAACCAAATCAGATCGCGAACTCTATCGACCTCACAGCTCTGGCAAAAGCTCAAACCACCGATAACGAATTGCAACGCTTGTTCAACGATAGCACAACATCACTCAAGCTTCAGAAATTATCCGTAGGACCACGACACCGAAGCGGTATTTATTGCGATGTTTCCCAGGGAGAAATCCGCCCGTACGTGAGTAAAAAATTTAGACAGCAGGTCTTTAACGCCTTTCATAACCTCGCACATCCAAGCGGCAAGACATCATGCAAAATTATATGTAAATGGTACGGCTGGCCTTCCATAAACAAGGACATCATTCAGTGGGCACGAAACTACATTGCCGGCCTACTCTCCAAAGTCGAAAGACACGTCCATACATAAGCTGCAACTTTCCTTGAAGCCTTTCACCCAGCATCTAAAGGGATTATAGAAAGATGGTATCGAGTTCTCAAACCGCGATACGCTGCCACCAAACGAAGAACTGGGTAGAAGTTCTTCCTACAGTACTGCTTGTTTTACGCGCATGCTACAAAGAAGTAGTAAAAGCATCAACCGCAGAATACCTATATTGTACAATGCTCAGGATTCCCGGAGTATTTTTCACCTACGAAGATCCACCGTCAGATCCTAACATCTTCCTAGAGGAATTCAGGATGCACATACGTAATCTTAAACCCACACCCGCATTGTCATAACAAAACATTTTACTTTAAAGATTACTTGCAGACACGTATTCTTTCGGCAAGATGCATCAAAGCAAGGGCTGGATCCACCGGACTCAAGTACACACCAAGTCCTCGATCGGCCCAATGACAGAGTTGTCACCATCGATATAAATGGTACACCTGCTGTTTTGGTTTCATTCTTATTTTTCCTTTAAACTTGTAAATATAACAATTCAAACTTTATTTCATTTTCAAATTTAATTTATACACATTCACAATGTAATTAAACAAATTCATATTTACATAACAATAATTGTTACTCACTAGACTAGCTATCCACAAAGCAGCACCCGTACACATTATAATCGCACTCTTAACAGTTCTACTCTCTTCGCTTTTGTCTCGCCTTATCAGAACCGCTATCAGAATTCAATCTGGCGATTTTTTTTCGAACCGGTCGTAAAGCTGCATACTTGTGGAGATGTAGGGGGAGAAGTGAGTGGATTTCTCATTGTCTTTTTGTTTGTGATCTGGCCCAGCCAATTGGTAACATTAAAATTATAACGCTGTTAGAAAGGCTTTTACTGGCTGTCATCGATAAGAACGATATCGATGGTACAATCACTCCAGAGCTGCGAGGATGATCCCAGCCAAACTGACGACTTGCTTCCTTGACAACATGAAGAACAATCCCGGCCCTCTTCCCAACTGTCGTGACGGCGGTTGGCATCAAGGCCATGTCGAGCTGATCGCTTGTGCTGATAAGATATCCTGTGTTCTCTATAGGCTAGCGATTAGCAAACTAGGGGAGGTTTGGCCTGGTGCTAAGCTTAAGGCTAGGGAGAACTCATGCAGACCAAGAACTCGAACCTGGATCCCAGTCGAACCCTCTAACACGGAGGTCATTATCCTGATCCTCCAAATCAGCAACCCGTCGCTTCCTACTCGCAACTGGAAAGTCGCTAAGCTGGAGGAGCAGAGAGGCCTTTACAAATGCGCGCTAATTGTGATCAATAACGAATCTCTTGCTTCTTTGGCGAAGACTGAAGGTGTGATTAGCTATGGGTTCAATGCCATAACCTTGAAAGTCTACAAAAAGTACGAGGTGGATGTTAAAAAACTTCCCCCTCACCCTTCAGACCCTATTATAGGTACTAAAGGCACTGAGAAATCAATGTCCTTCCCTTCTATGTAGAATGCTAACTCTCAGTCTACCATACAACCATCTTTAGTCGATGACGGTTCGTTATCAGACTTGGAGATGGTTGATAACATCTTGGTTTGTCCTTAGACTCAGAGGGTTGAATATTACTGTAATGGAAGTTTATCTAATCAGATTAACCACCATCGCTCCGTCTCTCCGTCTCTCAACGGATAGGGTAGATATTGACCTGATCAAAGGTCGCAGACGCTGAAAAAAGTGAAACGGGAATCATAGTTGGATGTGATGCTAATGCTCACCTCTTCGCGTGGGGTAGCTCTGACATTAACGAAAGAGGTGAGTTGCTTTTTGACTATATTTTAAAAACTAACCTCATTTTGTGCAACATCTTTAACGAACACACATTTATAACTAGAAACCCTCAGGGGGTTCTAGATAAAACCCTTGTCTCCGACAACATTAATCAAATGATCAAGAACTGGAAGGTATCTGGTGAACACTATTTTTCTGAAAACCGATACCTTAAATTTAGTCTTAACGACGATCCTCCAGGCCCATTGTTTTACAGAAATATCCGTAATACCAACTGGCTCAAATACAGGGAAACTTTAAAGAAATCGGTTGATTCCGACACTATAAAGCCCCGAATAATACTCAAGAGCTTGATTCTATGGTTAATGATCTTACCTTGGCCCTCAATAAAGCAAAGTTTTCCTCTTGTCATTTGGTTAGTGTTAGGGGCAAGAAAAAACCACACTGGTGGATCTCTGGACCACTCAGAAATATCTGCAGAAAACTTTTCAACAAAAGGAAAAGCGCAAGAGAATTGAGGAAAGTCAAACGTAATTCTTTGAGACACCTTTGTGGTAAAATAGAAGAATCTTCTGAGGCGTCTAGGCTGAGAAAAATCCTCTCGACAAATCCTTCAGTGCCCAGCTGTTTACTAAAAACAGATGGGTCTTGGACAACTTCTAGTGTAGACACATTAAATTTACTTATTGATACACACTTCACAAGTAATTCCCTGACTTCAAGTGCTCAAAAAACCAACCTTTCAAGTCTGATTGCGCAGGACAAACTCCTTTGGACGCTACATAGCTTCAAACCATATAAATCCGCTGGACCAGACGGCATAATACCTGTCATCTGATATTATCATGAAAGTTCTAAAAAACATTTTTCAGAGATGTCTGAATATTCCGCAAATACGGGGAGTAGTCAATGTGGTATTCGTACCCAAAACTGGTAAATATTCACACGCTAGTCCAATAGAACTTAGACCTATTAGTCTATCATCCTTCCTTCTAAAAACACTAGAATGACTGATTGCTTACGTGACAGTATTGACACTAAACTACTGTCCATTGCTCAACATGCATACTGTAAGGGCAAATCAGTCGAAACAGCATTGCATACGTTAGTCAATAAGATCGAATATTTCATGTATCATAAAGAGTACACCATGCTAGCTTTTCTAGATATTGAAGGCTCTTTTAACAACGTCTACTCATCTGCGATAATCGAAGCACTGTTAAATCTGCAGATAGATAGGTCACTTGGCGAGCTGATTAATTTACTGCCTAATAGTCGGATTATTAACTCAGAGTTGTGTGGGACATCTGTTAGAAGATATGTGGGCAGGGGTACCCCCCACGGGGGCATACTTTCCTCACTTCTTTGGAATCTGGTGGTCAATAAACTACTGATAATCCTGGAGGCTAAGAGTTGTGATGTATGTTGCTATAGCAGTCTCTGGTATAATGGTAAAAAGGCCATTGGGAACAAATGGGGCTTACAACCCAGATTAACTCACTGGTTATATATCTCGGTCATTAGACCGATAATTATCTACGGTTTAGTTGTCTGGTGGATTGCCTTGAGTAAGGCAATAAACCAGAAGTTATTAAGCAAAGTCCGACGTTCAGCTTATCTGTGCATTAGGGGAGCCCTGCGGATGACACCTTCCGCAGCCATAAACATTAATTTTCATTTAACAGCCCTCGATATTTATGGCAGGTAACTAAGCTATTCGCCTTAAAGCTAGTTCATAGTGGTCCAAAAAAGTATATGGCCACGTCTCCATCTTAAACAAGTTTTAATATCTTCCCTGAAGACATTGACTACACCATACTCAAGTTAAATTTTGACAAAAACTTCCAAGTTCCTTCCAGAGCATTCTGGGAAGAAGTTGGTTTTACGGAAGATAAGTCGGTACATTTCTATACCGACGGTTCAAAAACTAACGACCGGGTGGGCGGAATATCCCTATCCCCCGGCACCCAAATTAAGTGAATATTAAGCTGCTACACCGGACGGCCTTCGGCCTCAAATGCAGGTTCTCAGGGCACCGCTACGCGGCGTGTAACCAAACACCAAGTTTTTCATTTCGAAACCACACTTTGAGACACAGCCGGCGTTTGCAAAACCAATGAATGTCAAGTGTCGTTTTGCCAAATACATAAACGACAATGCACCAAAATGGGAATTAACAGTTAGCGAAATAAATTCCTTCAAAACAACAAATTGCTGCCTAATCATAAGCGAAATGTAAAAGCGCGGGAAAAGTATTGCGAAATGATCTCGTCGTGAGATAAATCAAAGACTGAATGAAAATTTGCGAAACAAACAAAATTTGTTTCGATAAATGCGAAGTAATATTTGCGAAATGAATTTTGACAAATAGGCAGGCACCCCAATGAACGATATCACGTTTTTCTTTAGCCAAGACAAGACTTCTCTTATTACCATTATCTCTGCCACGCTACACGCTACAGATTTGACAGTGCTTCGATTATCGCAGATGAGTAGACGTTGTTAAAAGAGCCTTCAAAAGCTACCATGGTGTACTCTTTATGATACATGGAGTATTCGATCTTATTGAGTAACGTATGCAATGCTGTTTCGACTGATTTGCCCTTACAGTATGCATGTTGAGCCGTGGACAGCAGTTTAGTGTCAATACTGTCACGTAAGTAATCAGTCGTTCTAGTGTTTTTAGAATTAAGGATGACAGACTAATAAGTCTGTGTTCTATTGGACTAGCGTGTGAATATTTACCAGTTTTATGTACGAATACCACATTGACTTCTCCCCATATGTGCGGAATATGGACCAGATTCAGACATCTCTGAAAAATATTTTTTAGAACTGGCAGGATAATATCAGATGACAAGTGTTATGTCGTCTGGTCCAGCGAATTTATATGGTTTGAAGCTATGTAGGGTCCAAGGGAGTTTGTCCTGCGCAATCAGACTTGAAAGGTTGGTTTTTTGAGCATTTGATTTGATAGAGTCAATATTGTTGGCAGTCAGGGAATTATTTGGGAAGTGTGTATCAATAAGTAAATTTAATGTGTCTACACTAGAAATTGTCCAAGACCCATCTGTTTTTAGTAAACAGCTGGGCACTGAAGGATTTGTCGAGAGGATTTTTCTCAGCCTAGACGCCTAATAATTGGTGTAAAAATCGCGCTATTTTTTAAAATAAAACAACTGGTTTTGATTGCGAAAACGGTGTAATAAAAAAATAAAAGAAATAAGTGAAACAAAAAGAAATATGTTTTATTGCAGCGAATTTTGTTATTATTTATAATAAGAAATATAACAATATAATAAATAAAGTATCTAATCCTTTTGATTACATTATCTACTAGAAAAAATTAGGAAATTCAATCGGGAGCGTATCGGAATCTTGCTTTTTAAAATCCCGTTTTTTGTAAATCCCGAAAAAGGGGCTTTTAAAAAGCGGGATTATATTAGGTCGGGATTTTAGAAGGCATTATATAAAAAATCAGTATTTTAAACGTGAGGATTTTAAAACTTTTTTTCGGGATTTACGAAAATCGGAATTTTAAAAAGCGAAATTCTGTTGCGCTCCTATATAGTTGTCGTCCCATGGGAGACCATGTAAGGCAAAACGGATAAACCTGCGTTGCACGGCTTGGATTCTAAGGGAGAGGGTGTCGTGAAATGGTGACCAAATTTGGCTGGCGTATTCAAGGAGGGGTGTAACAAAGGTGATGTAAAGAGACTTTGTAACGTAAGGGTTCGAGAATTCTTTAGACCAGCGTTTTATGAAACCGAGAGAAGAATTGGCCTTGTGAATAATTTGATCAATGTGGGAACGGAAGTTTATTTAGTATTTTTAGTATTTATTGGTATTTATAATTAATTAAGTAACATCATTTATAATAGACTTTACATCATCTTTAAGCTATAAATGAGATATGTACTCGAATATAGTACTAATATTCAAAAATTCATACAATTCAGTGCTAAATTCATGACAAATGTATTAGTAGAAAATTATTATGGTATACAATATGTAGAAACAAAAAGTTAAAGTAATTGCGAAAATGTAAATAAATTAAAATGTGCTTGTTTTACCCTGCCAAGTGCCGAAAGAGAGTTTCCCCAAAACCATTCGCATCATAAAGTCTATTAACGCTGAGAGGAGACTTTATGGTGCAAATTGTTTTGGGGAAATCCTATTTCGGCACTTGGCAGAAGTTTAGCTCCCTTTCACAAATAATACCCAGATCGCGTATGGAGGAGACTGCGGGAACAGGCTCGTTGCGAAAGTAATAGGTTCTGAAGGGTGGGGGAAGTCGCTTACGAGAGAACGTTATGGATTGACATTTGCTGACGTTAAGTTCTAAGAAGTTTTTGTCGCATCATGTGTAGAATGAATTTAGGTTAATCTTAATGATTTTCATGTCATCCGCGTAAATAGACAGATCTGAGTATTTTATGATATGATCAACATCGTTTATTGTTAAGACAAAAATCAGTGGACCAAGGCGACTGCCTTGAGGAACACCTGAAATGGCATTAATGGGGTAAGAGACTGAGAACCTAAAAAGAACACTGTACTGGCGTTTCTCTAGGTTTTTTGTCTTTTTTTTTATAATCTGCGCACCGCAGGGGATATGAATACTCTAAAACTGTTTCAGGGCACGAGCGTTAGGGAAAAGGGGGAAGAGGAACAGAGGAAGAGCCTATGCACGCTGGCTTTGAATGTTTGAAGGTTATAGTGATGGGGAGATACAGAGCCTGGTAGATCATTCCACATTCGTGTTGTTCGGCTTATAAATGAATCGATGTATTTGACAGTACGACCGAAGTTTGGCTTTAGGGTAAACTGATGTGCATTCGAAGCATGTCGCGTATTGCCGGTGAACTTTCTATATCGCTCTAGCATTTTAAAAAAAAAAAAACTATTAAACAAGAAGAGACAAGAGACATTTCTCCGATGTTCTAGTGAATGAATGGAATTCGCAATATCTCTATCGCCTATAAGTTTTAACGCGCTATTCCGTACCCTATCAAGAATGTGTAGAACGGTCTTGGGTGCACCAGACCAGATATGGGCTTTATATTCCAACTTAGGGCTGATGAATGCCTTATAAATTGAGGCCAGATCAGACGGGGTAAAATACTTCTTGCAGAATGGCAAGTGTTTAGGTGTAAACGTAGCTTAACATCTAGTTGCTATTTTCTAGTAGTTATTTGCATATTCAGAAGCTAGAGGTCTCTTCTGTACCTACATAAATTTGTTAAAGAGGAACGCACTCAACCATTTTGTTAACTTTCACAAAGTCTTCTTACTGCAATCTTCAACGAGGTAAGACATCTTCCTCAAGAGATAAATAAAGACATGTATAAGAAAAGCGATGGAAGAAAAGACGAAATGTTGTCTTTTCTTCCAATCGCTTTTCCTCCCATCCGAATCAACGAGAAGCAGCAGGGGCCCTACCTTCAGACCCCAACATTTGGTCCACATGAGCCAGATAATATTTACGAAAAAAAAGTATTTTTTTCTAACAGATCATCTAAGCATTGAGCCCAAAGGTCATCCACGATCATTGATTAGATCGCATCACCAAGATTCCTAACTCTTGCCCCACCGATCACCGAAGATCATCCACGATCATTGATTAGATCGCATCGCCAAGATTCTTAAGTCTTGCCCCACCGATCACCGAAGATCATCCCGAAGTTTCTGCATTTCGTTCATCAAACAACCATACGCAAAGATCTCTATACATATACACATGTATATAGATCTCCCGCCGTTTATCGATCAATGATCCCATCGCAAAGATTTTGTTCCATCGATCTCCAAAGATCAGCAAAATCTTCTCTCATCGAACAAAAAATATTCACGTCTTTCCCCTCCACCGTTATCGATTGCGTCACAGCAATATCCACTGGACTCTCCAGTCGACCATCGATCGCACTGCAGTTAATATTGCATAATCTGGCCCTACAAGCATTCGCCAGCATTTTCAAGAAGCTTATCACCTATCAAAAAAAAAAAAAAAACAAATTCATCAAAATCACCACACCGCTACTTCGGTACGAGACAGATCATCATCCAACATCATCATCATCATCATCATAATTATCAGCATTATCAGCGAAGAACATTCATCATCATTTTGTCATCACATTCGAAACACAAGAAGCTGAAGTACCGATACCCTACGAAGATTAACGATCATCCACAACAGAAGCTTAGCAATTCAGTTTCAATTGCTTAACAGGTGCGTGCATAACTTTAAGATCAGTGCATTATTATTCAGTAGATATACGTATATATATAATAATAAAAAAATAATAATAATTTAGTAATCTTACATATATTATATTATTTTCGAAAGTGATTTTACTATTGCAAAGTTTAGTGATTTGGATAGTAATTAGTACGTACAAGTATATACGGGTTTATCGTGCAAGTGCCTAGTTAATTTCCTTTGGGGTGAATCTATTTCTTTTCTATTATCAAAATGAGTGCGTAAGACGATTTTATTATCTCTGCCGATCAGCTGATAGATTTTTATACAAATTTCCAAGAAATTCCTATAGTTGAGCAAACTTCAAGTTCATTGGAAGCATCAAAAATAGAAGTAAAAGATCTGTGGTGTAATATTAAAAGGTGCTATTCTCCTTATTTACGTGCGGATGATACCTCATCTGAAGATGATTTGGATGCAATAAAATCCAAATATCGGTTATCCTCTAATACATACATTAATTGTCTAAGTGAAATTATTGAAAGTGCAAAGAAATTAATCTTAATCTTTTAAAAAGCGAAATTCTCTTGCGCTCCTATATAGTTGTCGTCCCATGGGAGACCATGTAAGGCAAAACGGATAAACCTGCGTTGCACGGCTTGGATTCTAAGGGAGAGGGTGTCGTGAAATGGTGACCAAATTTGGCTGGCGTATTCAAGGAGGGGTGTAACAAAGGTGATGTAAAGAGACTTTGTAACGTAAGGGTTCGAGAATTCTTTAGACCAGCGTTTTATGAAACCGAGAGAAGAATTGGCCTTGTGAATAATTTGATCAATGTGGGAACGGAAGTTTATTTAGTATTTTTAGTATTTATTGGTATTTATAATTAATTAAGTAACATCATTTATAATAGACTTTACATCATCTTTAAGCTATAAATGAGATATGTACTCGAATATAGTACTAATATTCAAAAATTCATACAATTCAGTGCTAAATTCATGACAAATGTATTAGTAGAAAATTATTATGGTATACAATATGTAGAAACAAAAAGTTAAAGTAATTGCGAAAATGTAAATAAATTAAAATGTGCTTGTTTTACCCTGCCAAGTGCCGAAAGAGAGTTTCCCCAAAACCATTCGCATCATAAAGTCTATTAACGCTGAGAGGAGACTTTATGGTGCAAATTGTTTTGGGGAAATCCTATTTCGGCACTTGGCAGAAGTTTAGCTCCCTTTCACAAATAATACCCAGATCGCGTATGGAGGAGACTGCGGGAACAGGCTCGTTGCGAAAGTAATAGGTTCTGAAGGGTGGGGGAAGTCGCTTACGAGAGAACGTTATGGATTGACATTTGCTGACGTTAAGTTCTAAGAAGTTTTTGTCGCATCATGTGTAGAATGAATTTAGGTTAATCTTAATGATTTTCATGTCATTCGGGTAAATAGACAGATCTGAGTATTTTATGATATGATCAACATCGTTTATTGTTAAGACAAAAATCAGTGGACCAAGGCGACTGCCTTGAGGAACACCTGAAATGGCATTAATGGGGTAAGAGACTGAGAACCTAAAAAGAACACTGTACTGGCGTTTCTCTAGGTTTTTTGTCTTTTTTTTTATAATCTGCGCACCGCAGGGGATATGAATACTCTAAAACTGTTTCAGGGCACGAGCGTTAGGGAAAAGGGGGAAGAGGAACAGAGGAAGAGCCTATGCACGCTGGCTTTGAATGTTTGAAGGTTATAGTGATGGGGAGATACAGAGCCTGGTAGATCATTCCACATTCGTGTTGTTCGGCTTATAAATGAATCGATGTATTTGACAGTACGACCGAAGTTTGGCTTTAGGGTAAACTGATGTGCATTCGAAGCATGTCGCGTATTGCCGGTGAACTTTCTATATCGCTCTAGCATTTTAAAAAAAAAAAAACTATTAAACAAGAAGAGACAAGAGACATTTCTCCGATGTTCTAGTGAATGAATGGAATTCGCAATATCTCTATCGCCTATAAGTTTTAACGCGCTATTCCGTACCCTATCAAGAATGTGTAGAACGGTCTTGGGTGCACCAGACCAGATATGGGCTTTATATTCCAACTTAGGGCTGATGAATGCCTTATAAATTGAGGCCAGATCAGACGGGGTAAAATACTTCTTGCAGAATGGCAAGTGTTTAGGTGTAAACGTAGCTTAACATCTAGTTGCTATTTTCTAGTAGTTATTTGCATATTCAGAAGCTAGAGGTCTCTTCTGTACCTACATAAATTTGTTAAAGAGGAACGCACTCAACCATTTTGTTAACTTTCACAAAGTCTTCTTACTGCAATCTTCAACGAGGTAAGACATCTTCCTCAAGAGATAAATAAAGACATGTATAAGAAAAGCGATGGAAGAAAAGACGAAATGTTGTCTTTTCTTCCAATCGCTTTTCCTCCCATCCGAATCAACGAGAAGCAGCAGGGGCCCTTCAGACCCCAACATTTGGTCCACATGAGCCAGATAATATTTACGAAAAAAAAGTATTTTTTCTAACAGATCATCTAATCATTGAGCTCAAAGGTCATCCACGATCATTGATTAGATCGCATCGCCAAGATTCTTAAGTCTTGCCCCACCGATCACCGAAGATCATCCCGAAGTTTCTGCATTTCGTTCATCAAACAACCATACGCAAAGATCTCTATACATATACACATGTATATAGATCTCCCGCCGTTTATCGATCAATGATCCCATCGCAAAGATTTTGTTCCATCGATCTCCAAAGATCAACAAAATCTTCTCTCATCGAACAAAAAATATTCACGTCTTTCCCCTCCACCGTTATCGATTGCGTCACAGCAATATCCACTGGACTCTCCAGTCGACCATCGATCGCACTGCAGTTAATATTGCATAATCTGGCCCTACAAGCATTCGCCAGCATTTTCAAGAAGCTTATCACCTATCAAAAAAAAAAAAAAACAAATTCATCAAAATCACCACACCGCTACTTCGGTACGAGACAGATCATCATCCAACATCATCATCATCATCATCATAATTATCAGCATTATCAGCGAAGAACATTCATCATCATTTTGTCATCACATTCGAAACACAAGAAGCTGAAGTACCGATACCCTACGAAGATTAACGATCATCCACAACAGAAGCTTAGCAATTCAGTTTCAATTGCTTAACAGGTGCGTGCATAACTTTAAGATCAGTGCATTATTATTCAGTAGATATACGTATATATATAATAATAAAAAAATAATAATAATTTAGTAATCTTACATATTGTAACATAATGTAGCATAATAACTACGCCCTCGAACAGGCAACAAATTCCGAAGTGTCTTTTCATTGCTTTCTTTTGAGGTTCGTGTCTGAAATTAGTCACCACAGCTCGGATAATATCGCGGATAAAAGAGAACAAGAGAGAATTATAACTGCACGAAATGATTGTCATCTTGGAATTATTATATCAGAATTTTTCTTGCTCCAGTGGTCGAAGAATTTGCTAGAAGTTTCTGGCTATCAGAAACTTCTGCTATATAAGGACAGATGGCGATCAAAAAAAGGGACAGTTGGTTTAGAACCGTGGCGAAGAGATTGGAAAAGTGATAATGGGCGAAGTTGTAATTTGGTGATAAATTGAAAGTTGAGAGTGAACAAGAAAAAGTAATTAGTTTGGATTTGTGAATTAAGTAATAGAAAGGAGATAAAGTGATTTGAGAGGAAAGAGACCTTGTAAGAAAAGAATTTGCGAAGAATAGTATAGTGTGAACTTGAATTGTTCTATAGACTAGAAAATAAAGAAATAAATTTCACAGAATAATTGTTTTATCTACTCGAGCCGTAGCCAGCATATTACATTGGTGTCAGAAGCTGGGATAAAACTTATTCTGTGAATAACTATTTCCGTGGTGTGAAATTGCACAAACAAAAAAAAAAAAAAAAAAAAAAACGATTTCTGTGTTGAGTTAATTAGTTGCGCAAAATGGGTCGCAAATTGGGAAAACTAACTATAACTCAACTAAAGGCAGAACTCAGTAAGCGGAACCTCGACACAACTGGGGGAAAAGATGCCCTGCTGATTCGTCTGGAAGAAGCAGTAACGCAGGAAGGTGAAAATCCGCACGACGTAGAGTTTGACGTGGAAGAGGAACCAGCAAGTACAGCAGCCGACCCGGGTATAACAAGTCTGCTCCTGCAACTTAAGTTAGTCATGGACGAACAAAAGAAAGCAATAGAAGACCAAAGGAATTCTATAGAACTTAAGCTGGACGAACAAAAGAAAGCAATGGACGAACAAAAGAATTCTCTAGAACTTAAGCTGGATGAACAAAAGAAAGCGATGGACGAACAAAAGAAAGCAATGGGCGACCAAAGGAATTCTCTAGAACTTAAGCTGGACGAACAAAAGAAAGCAATGGACGAACAAAAGAAAGCAATGGACGAACAAAAGAATTCTCTAGATGCTCTGGAAAGTAAACTTGATGAGCAAAACAAGAACTTGGAATCCAAATTCGAAGTGATCGAAGAGAAAATCGAGAAGGTCGAGACGCAACTCGAAAAAGTCGAAATTAGATTCGATGAAAATTTTGAGAAACATGAAACTCAGTTCGGGAAGATAGAGACTCAATTTGAAAAAGTGGATACGAAATTCGAGATAGTAGGAAAGCAAGTCGAAAATCTTGCTAAGGAGCTCAGCAACGTGAAGAGACAGAAAGCACGGGAATATTCCACTGACGGTCTGAGAAGAAAGGAGATGCAGCCTCCTATCTTCGATGGTCAAACATCATGGCCAATTTATAAAAGGCAATTCGAAGCGGCCGCAATGACCAATAGCTGGGACGATGAAGAGAAGTCCATTGCACTCACACTTGCACTGAGGGGTCCAGCTGCGGAGCTCTTGCAGACCATCCCGGAAGATAAACAGCAGAACTACGACTCTCTGGTTCAGGCTATCGAGATGCGGTTTGGGGATGAACACATGCAGCAGGTGTACAGGGTTCAGCTGCGTAGTCGAGTCCAGAAAAGGGGGGAAACGCTCCAACAGTTGCAAGCGGATATAGAGCGACTAGCCCATCTTTCATACCCTAAAGCCGGTGAGGAGCTTATCAACGAAATGGCGGTGGAAGCTTTTATTCAGGCCATAGAGGACAGACAACTGCAAATGGCTGTAAGGATGGCTGAAAAGCGAACACTCCCCGAGGCATTGGCATTCGCTCTGTCAATGAAGGCTGCGGACCAAGCATACCAGGGAATACACCGTGTCAGGGAAATGTCCGTCGTGGAATGCTCATGCCAGAGAACAGCCGTCTTGGATGAAGACAAAGCTCGCGGAAGTCAAATCCGTTGCTGGAATTGCAACCAAACCGGACACCTACAACGGCAGTGCAGAAGTGCACCTAGACGAGGAAATTGTCCACATTGCGGAAGTAGGAGAAGCAGAGAGGAAGCATCTGGCGGTGATAACATTCATCCTGTCAGTCAGACTTCCCAAAACCAGCAGTCGGGAAATGCGTAAGGACCAACTTCGCGGGGCAGAAGTTGGTTACTGGAATCGAGGCCCCCAGGACCACCATTCAAGTTTCGCAAACCAAACGGGGTAACAAGAGCCTGACAGTGGAGGCACTAATCAACAAGAAGAAGTGCGTAGCCACCATCGACACAGGTGCCACCGCCTCCATTGTAAGAAGAGATATCGTCAAAGGCTCCTGGCTGCACAACACCAACAGCTACTGCCTGAAGACTGCAACAGGGGAAATGGCGAAGGTATTTGGAGAAGTTCGTCTTACGATTACTCTGGCAGGACTGACGTTCTCCCATGCGTTTCTGGTGGCAGATATATGCGACGAGTGCATCATCGGAATAGACTTCATGAAAGCAAATGAAGTAATCTTGGACATCGGGATGCAAGTACTGAGGTATCGAAATGTGGAAATTCCGATGGTGTACGGAAACGAGAATGCCGCAACTCTCAGGACAGTCATCAGCAAAGACGAAGTTTTGCCGCCGTCTTCAGAGACAATCATTTGGACGAAGCTGGAAGGTGATCTTGGGAGCCACCGATTCTACATAGTAGAACCAGACCCAGAGAAGAATTCTCAAGACTACGTCGTGGGAAAGACGTTAGTCGAACCAAAGAACACCATGGTTCCAGTGAGAGTTTTGAACACAAGACCACACACTGTCAAACTAAGGCGAGGGGAGGTGACTGGAAAATGCACGCCGATTACCGCCGTCGCAACAATATCTGAACGTGATGCTCCAAAACCTCTCCCATCACCTTGGACAGCGGAAACGAGAGAGACGATTCTCCAGTCCAGTGAGCTGAATCAGGAGCAGCGAACTATGGCAGAGGATCTTATCAATGAGTACGCTGATGTATTTGCCTCACAGGACGGAGAATACGGCCGAACACACCTGGTACAACATCGAATAGACACTGGTGATACTAGACCAATTCGTCAGCCTGCTAGGCGCCTTCCATTGGCAAAGCAGACAGAAGTTGCAGAGATGGTGTCGGCAATGGAGAAAGAAGGTGTGATTGAAAGTTCCAAAAGTCCGTGGGCATCACCGGTTGTACTGGTTAAGAAGAAAGATGGCAGCACGCGGTTCTGCGTGGACTATCGGCAGCTCAATTACGTCACCAAGAAAGACAGCTACCCTCTGCCACGGATTGACGACACGCTAGACACACTATCAGGAGCCCGATGGTTTTCCACTCTCGACTTGAAGAGTGGCTACTGGCAGGTACAGATCCATCCAGAAGACCGGGAGAAAACCGCCTTCACCGCAGGAAATGGGCTATGGCAATTCACGGTAATGCCATTCGGGCTGTGCAATGCTTCGGCGACTTTCGAGCGATTGATGGAATGTGTCCTGCAAGGGTTAACATGGAAAACCTGTTTGGTATACTTGGATGATGTCATCGTCGTAGGAAAAACGTTTGCGCAACACCGAGACAATCTAAGGGATGTATTTCAAAGGCTTCGAAGTGCCCACCTGAAGCTCAACCCCAAGAAGTGCGCCCTGTTTAGAGCGGAAGTCAAGTACCTGGGACACATAATTTCAGCGAAAGGAGTGAGAACCGATCCGGAGAAGGTAGAAGCGGTGAAAAACTGGCCAGTCCCCAAAGACAAACACCAACTAAGGAGCTTCCTGGGCCTAGCCACCTACTACAGACGGTTCGTGAAGGATTTTGCCGGGATCGCAAAGAACCTGCACCAGTTGACGGAAAAGGGAAAACAATTCAAATGGTCAATTGAGTGCGAGAAGAGCTTCAAGGCACTTAAACAACGGCTATGCGATGCCCCGATACTGGCTTACCCCACTCCCGGGGAAACGTTCGTTGTGGATGCAGATGCTAGTAATGTCGGGGTAGGAGCCGTACTCTCCCAGGTGCATGACGGCCAAGAGAAGGTGGTTGCGTACTTCAGCAAAGCTGCTCTCTAAGCCGGAAAGGAACTACTGCGTGACAAGGCGGGAACTTCTAGCTTTGATCTTGGCTACGAAGCATTTTCACAAATACCTCTACGGGAGGAAGTTCGTTCTTCGTACAGACCATGCAGCCTTAAAATGGCTATTACAGTTCAAGAGTCCTGAGGGTCAGGTCGCAAGATGGATCGAAAGGCTGCAAATCTACGACTACGAAATACAGCATCGTAAAGGAAAACTCCACTCTAATGCGGATGCACTGTCCCGGAGACCATGCAGAACGGATTGTAAACATTGTGCGCGTCAGGAAGAACGGGAGCTGGTTTCCATCCAAAGAATGAGAGCCGAACCTATCGCCGGCTGGAGCGTAGATGAGATCCGGAACGCTCAGAAGGAAGACCCGGATATCGAGCCGATTCTGGCCTGGAAGGAGAACATGGAGAAACCGGATCATCAGGACATCTCTCACAGAAGCCCGACCTTAAAGGCATATTTTGCGCAGTGGGACTCCCTCCATGTCCAAGAAGGTGTTCTGAGAAGAAAATGGGAATCCTCCGACGGAAAGTCGTTTGTAATGCAGCTTGTCGTACCACGGACGAGGGTCAAGGAGGTGTTACAGGAAATGCATGGCGGGGCGACCGGAGGCCACTTGGGAGTGAATAAGACGTTAGAAAAGGTACGAGAACGTTTTTATTGGTTAAAAGCGAAGGAAGATATCGAAGACTGGTGCAGAAAATGCGACGTGTGTGCAGCTAGCAAGGGTCCGAGAATCAAAACTCGAGGTAAGATGCACCAATACAACGTGGGAGCACCTTTCGAACGAATCGCCATTGACATCGCAGGGCCCTTTCCGGAAACCGACAATGGTAATCGGTATATACTCGTAGTGATGGACTACTTCAGTAAGTGGCCGGAAGCGTTTCCGATCCCTAACCAGGAAGCCAGAACCGTGGCGGAGCAGATCGTCTACAATTGGGTTAGCAGATTCGGTGTGCCCTTGGAATTGCATTCTGACCAAGGGCGGAACTTCGAGTCAAGAATCTTCCAAGAGATGTGTCAACTACTCGGAATCAAAAAGACAAGGACAACCCCGCTTCATCCACAGTCGGACGGTATGGTGGAGCGTTTCAATAGGACTTTGGACGAACATCTCTCGAAGGTCGTAGGTGACTACCAACGGGATTGGGACCGGCAGATTCCCTTGTTTTTGATGGCCTATAGAAGTGCCGTGCATAGCACTACTCGACATACGCCGTTCGAAATCTTATTTGGTGGAATAGCTCGTTTACCCAGTGAGGTGAAATTTGGATCTCCTACCAATGAGCCCAGAAATGAAGAAGAGTACGTGGCGGACCTGAGGGAAAGGCTTAGGGACATACACCAAAGGACCAGAAGCCAGATTAAGATGACGAGCGACCGCATGAAGACCAGGTATGATGCCAAGGCAACAACGTCAGGATTCCAGGAAGGAGATCTAGTGTGGCTGTATAATCCCCATCGCCAAAAGGGGAAATCACCTAAGTTGCAGCAGAACTGGGAGGGTCCCTACAGAATAATAGCCCGCATCAACGATGTTGTCTACCGCATCCAGCGAGGACCAAGGGCCAAAATGAAAGTGGTTCATGTGGACCGACTGAGTCGATACAATGGCCGAAGTGAGGACACACTTGTTCGGGACGAACAAGTCTAAGAGGAGGGCAGTGTAACATAATGTAGCATAATAACTACGCCCTCGAACAGGCAACAAATTCCGAAGTGTCTTTTCATTGCTTTCTTTTGAGGTTCGTGTCTGAAATTAGTCACCACAGCTCGGATAATATCGCGGATAAAAGAGAACAAGAGAGAATTATAACTGCACGAAATGATTGTCATCTTGGAATTATTATATCAGAATTTTTCTTGCTCCAGTGGTCGAAGAATTTGCTAGAAGTTTCTGGCTATCAGAAACTTCTGCTATATAAGGACAGATGGCGATCAAAAAAAGGGACAGTTGGTTTAGAACCGTGGCGAAGAGATTGGAAAAGTGATAATGGGCGAAGTTGTAATTTGGTGATAAATTGAAAGTTGAGAGTGAACAAGAAAAAGTAATTAGTTTGGATTTGTGAATTAAGTAATAGAAAGGAGATAAAGTGATTTGAGAGGAAAGAGACCTTGTAAGAAAAGAATTTGCGAAGAATAGTATAGTGTGAACTTGAATTGTTCTATAGACTAGAAAATAAAGAAATAAATTTCACAGAATAATTGTTTTATCTACTCGAGCCGTAGCCAGCATATTACAATATATTATATTATTTTCGAAAGTGATTTTACTATTGCAAAGTTTAGTGATTTGGATAGTAATTAGTACGTACAAGTATATACGGGTTTATCGTGCAAGTGCCTAGTTAATTTCCTTTGGGGTGAATCTATTTCTTTTCTATTATCAAAATGAGTGCGTAAGACGATTTTATTATCGCTGCCGATCAGCTGATAGATTTTTATACAAATTTCCAAGAAATTCCTATAGTTGAGCAAACTTCAAGTTCATTGGAAGCATCAAAAATAGAAGTAAAAGATCTGTGGTGTAATATTAAAAGGTGCTATTCTCCTTATTTACGTGCGGATGATACCTCATCTGAAGATGATTTGAATGCAATAAAATCCAAATATCGGTTATCCTCTAATACATACATTAATTGTCTAAGTGAAATTATTGAAAGTGCAAAGAAATTAATCTTAATCTTTTAAAAAGCGAAATTCTGTTGCGCTCCTATATAGTTGTCGTCCCATGGGAGACCATGTAAGGCAAAACGGATAAACCTGCGTTGCACGGCTTGGATTCTAAGGGAGAGGGTGTCGTGAAATGGTGACCAAATTTGGCTGGCGTATTCAAGGAGGGGTGTAACAAAGGTGATGTAAAGAGACTTTGTAACGTAAGGGTTCGAGAATTCTTTAGACCAGCGTTTTATGAAACCGAGAGAAGAATTGGCCTTGTGAATAATTTGATCAATGTGGGAACGGAAGTTTATTTAGTATTTTTAGTATTTATTGGTATTTATAATTAATTAAGTAACATCATTTATAATAGACTTTACATCATCTTTAAGCTATAAATGAGATATGTACTCGAATATAGTACTAATATTCAAAAATTCATACAATTCAGTGCTAAATTCATGACAAATGTATTAGTAGAAAATTATTATGGTATACAATATGTAGAAACAAAAAGTTAAAGTAATTGCGAAAATGTAAATAAATTAAAATGTGCTTGTTTTACCCTGCCAAGTGCCGAAAGAGAGTTTCCCCAAAACCATTCGCATCATAAAGTCTATTAACGCTGAGAGGAGACTTTATGGTGCAAATTGTTTTGGGGAAATCCTATTTCGGCACTTGGCAGAAGTTTAGCTCCCTTTCACAAATAATACCCAGATCGCGTATGGAGGAGACTGCGGGAACAGGCTCGTTGCGAAAGTAATAGGTTCTGAAGGGTGGGGGAAGTCGCTTACGAGAGAACGTTATGGATTGACATTTGCTGACGTTAAGTTCTAAGAAGTTTTTGTCGCATCATGTGTAGAATGAATTTAGGTTAATCTTAATGATTTTCATGTCATCCGGGTAAATAGACAGATCTGAGTATTTTATGATATGATCAACATCGTTTATTGTTAAGACAAAAATCAGTGGACCAAGGCGACTGCCTTGAGGAACACCTGAAATGGCATTAATGGGGTAAGAGACTGAGAACCTAAAAAGAACACTGTACTGGCGTTTCTCTAGGTTTTTTGTCTTTTTTTTTATAATCTGCGCACCGCAGGGGATATGAATACTCTAAAACTGTTTCAGGGCACGAGCGTTAGGGAAAAGGGGGAAGAGGAACAGAGGAAGATCCTATGCACGCTGGCTTTGAATGTTTGAAGGTTATAGTGATGGGGAGATACAGAGCCTGGTAGATCATTCCACATTCGTGTTGTTCGGCTTATAAATGAATCGATGTATTTGACAGTACGACCGAAGTTTGGCTTTAGGGTAAACTGATGTGCATTCGAAGCATGTCGCGTATTGCCGGTGAACTTTCTATATCGCTCTAGCATTTTAAAAAAAAAAAAACTATTAAACAAGAAGAGACAAGAGACATTTCTCCGATGTTCTAGTGAATGAATGGAATTCGCAATATCTCTATCGCCTATAAGTTTTAACGCGCTATTCCGTACCCTATCAAGAATGTGTAGAACGGTCTTGGGTGCACCAGACCAGATATGGGCTTTATATTCCAACTTAGGGCTGATGAATGCCTTATAAATTGAGGCCAGATCAGACGGGGTAAAATACTTCTTGCAGAATGGCAAGTGTTTAGGTGTAAACGTAGCTTAACATCTAGTTGCTATTTTCTAGTAGTTATTTGCATATTCAGAAGCTAGAGGTCTCTTCTGTACCTACATAAATTTGTTAAAGAGGAACGCACTCAACCATTTTGTTAACTTTCACAAAGTCTTCTTACTGCAATCTTCAACGAGGTAAGACATCTTCCTCAAGAGGTAAATAAAGACATGTATAAGAAAAGCGATGGAAGAAAAGACGAAATGTTGTCTTTTCTTCCAATCGCTTTTCCTCCCATCCGAATCAACGAGAAGCAGCAGGGGCCCTACCTTCAGACCCCAACATTTGGTCCACATGAGCCAGATAATATTTACGAAAAAAAAGTATTTTTTCTAACAGATCATCTAATCATTGAGCCCAAAGGTCATCCACGATCATTGATTAGATCGCATCACCAAGATTCCTAACTCTTGCCCCACCGATCACCGAAGATCATCCACGATCATTGATTAGATCGCATCGCCAAGATTCTTAAGTCTTGCCCCACCGATCACCGAAGATCATCCCGAAGTTTCTGCATTTCGTTCATCAAACAACCATACGCAAAGATCTCTATACATATACACATGTATATAGATCTCCCACCGTTTATCGATCAATGATCCCATCGCAAAGATTTTGTTCCATCGATCTCCAAAGATCAGCAAAATCTTCTCTCATCGAACAAAAAATATTCACGTCTTTCCCCTCCACCGTTATCGATTGCGTCACAGCAATATCCACTGGACTCTCCAGTCGACCATCGATCGCACTGCAGTTAATATTGCATAATCTGGCCCTACAAGCATTCGCCAGCATTTTCAAGAAGCTTATCACCTATCAAAAAAAAAAAAAAAACAAATTCATCAAAATCACCACACCGCTACTTCGGTACGAGACAGATCATCATCCAACATCATCATCATCATCATCATAATTATCAGCATTATCAGCGAAGAACATTCATCATCATTTTGTCATCACATTCGAAACACAAGAAGCTGAAGTACCGATACCCTACGAAGATTAACGATCATCCACAACAGAAGCTTAGCAATTCAGTTTCAATTGCTTAACAGGTGCGTGCATAACTTTAAGATCAGTGCATTATTATTCAGTAGATATACGTATATATTGTAGCATAATAATAACTACGCTCCTATGTCTATGCAGCAAATTCCGAAGTGACTTTCCATTCTGGCAGAATTTTGGTTCGAACTGTCCTTTCATTCGAGGTTCGTGTCTGGGACGAAGTCTCCACAGCTCATGTCAACGAAAGAGACGAATAATATCAGGGATAAAAGGGAATTATAACTGCAAGAATTATTTCTCTTGTTCCAGTGGTCGAAGAATTTGCTAGAAGTTTCTGGCTATCAGAAACTTCTGCTATATAAGGACAGATGGCGATCAAAAAAGACAGTTGGTGTAGAACCGTGGCGAAGAGATTGGAAAAGTGATAATGGGCGAAGTTGTAATTTGGTGATAAATTGAAAGTTGAGAGTGAACAAGAAAAAGTAATTAGTTTGGATTTGTGAATTAAGTAATTGAAAGGAGATAAAGTGATTTGAGAGGAAAGAGACCTTGTAAGAAAAGAATTTGCGGAGAATAGTATAGTGTGAACTTGAATTGTTCTTGCTTGCATATTACATTGGTGTCAGAAGCGGGATAAAACTTATTCTGTGAATAACTATTTCCGTGGTGTGAAATTGCACAAAAAAAAAAAAAAAAAAAAAAAAAAAAAAAAAAAAAAAAAAAAAAAAAAAACATTTCTGCGTTGAGTTAATTAGTTGCGCAAAATGGGTCGCAAATTGGGAAAACTAACTATAACTCAACTAAAGGCAGAACTCAGTAAGCGGAATCTCGACACAACTGGGGGAAAAGATGCCCTACTGATTCGTCTGGAAGAAGCAGTAACGCAGCAAGGTGAAAATCCGCACGACGTAGAGTTTGACGTGGAAGAGGAACCAGCAAGTACAGCAGCCGACCCGGGTATAACAAGTCTGCTCCTGCAACTTAAGTTAGTCATGGACGAACAAAAGAAAGCAATAGAAGATCAAAGGAATTCTCTAGAACTTAAGCTGGACGAACAAAAGAAAGAAATGGGCGACCAAAGGAATTCTCTAGAACTTAAGCTGGACGAACAAAGGAAAGCGATGGACGAACAAAAGAATTCTCTAGATGCTCTGGAAAGTAAACTTGATGAGCAAAACAAGAACTTGGAATCCAAATTCGAAGTGATCGAAGAGAAAATCCATAAGGTCGAGACGCAACTCGAAAAAGTCGAAACTAGATTCGATGAAAATTTTGAGAAACATGAAACTCAGTTCGGGAAGATAGAGACTCAGTTTGAAAAAGTGGATACGCAATTCGAGATAGTAGGAAAGCAAGTCGAAAATCTTGCTAAGGAGCTCAGCAACGTGAAGAGACAGAAAGCACGGGAATATTCCACTGACGGACTGAGAAGAAAGGAGATGCAGCCTCCTATCTTCGATGGTCAAACATCATGGCCAATTTATAAGAGGCAATTCGAAGCGGCCGCAATGACCAATAGCTGGGACGATGAAGAAAAGTCTATTGCACTCACGCTTGCACTGAGGGGTCCAGCTGCGGAGCTCTTGCAGACCATCCCGGAAGATAAACAGCAGAACTACGACTCTCTGGTTCAGGCTATCGAGATGCGGTTTGGGGATGAACACATGCAGCAGGTGTACAGGGTTCAGCTGCGTAGTCGAGTCCAGAAAAGGGGGGAAACGCTCCAACAGTTGCAAGCGGATATAGAGCGACTAGCCCATCTTTCATACCCTAAAGCCGGTGAGGAGCTTATCAACGAAATGGCGGTGGAAGCTTTTATTCAGGCCATAGAGGACAGACAACTGCAAATGGCTGTAAGGATGGCTGAAAAGCGAACACTCCCCGAGGCATTGGCATTCGCTTTGTCAATGAAGGCTGCGGACCAAGCATACCAGGGAATACACCGTGTCAGGGAAATGTCCGTCGTGGAATGCTCATGCCAGAGAACAGCCGTCAAAGCTCGCGGAAGTCAAATCCGTTGCTGGAATTGCAACCAAACCGGACACCTACAACGGCAGTGCAGAAGTGCACCTAGACGAGGAAATTGTCCACATTGCGGAAGTAGGAGAAGCAGAGAGGAAGCATCCTGTCGGTCAGACTTCCCAAAACCAGCAGTCGGGAGATGCGTAAGGACCAACTTCGCGGGGCAGAAGTTGGTTACTGGAATCGAGGCCCCCAGGACCACCATTCAAGTTTCGCAAACCAAACGGGGTAACAAGAGCCTGACAGTGGAGGCACTAATCAACGAGAAGAAGTGCGTAACCACCATCGACACAGGTGCCACTGCCTCCATTGTAAGAAGAGATATCGTCAAAAGCTCCTGGCTGCACAACACCAACAGCTACTGCCTGAAGACTGCAACAGGGGAAATGGCGAAGGTATTTGGAGAAGTTCGTCTTACGATTACTCTGGCAGGACTGACGTTCTCCCATGCGTTTCTGGTGGCAGATATATGCGACGAGTGCATCATCGGAGTAGACTTCATGAAAGCAAATGAAGTAATCTTGGACATCGGGATGCAAGTACTGAGGTATCGAAATGTGGAGATTCCGATGGTGTACGGAAATGAGAATGCCGTAACTCTCAGGACAGTCATCAGCAAAGACGAAGTTTTGCCGCCGTCTTCAGAGACAATCATTTGGACGAAGCTGGAAGGTGATCTAGGGAGCCACCGATTCTATATAGTAGAACCAGACCCAGAGAAGAATTCTCAAGACTACATCGTGGGAAAGACGTTAGTCGAACCGAAGAACACCATGGTTCCAGTGAGGGTTTTGAACGCAAGACCACACACTGTCAAACTAAGGCGAGGGGAGGTGACTGGAAAATGCACGCCGATTACCGCCGTCGCAACAATATCTGAACGTGATGCTCCAAAACCTCTCCCATCACCTTGGACAGCGGAAACGAGAGAGACGATTCTCCAGTCCAATGAGCTGAATCAGGAGCAGCGAACTATGGCAGAGAATCTTATCAATGAGTACGCTGATGTATTTGCCTCACAGGACGGAGAATACGGCCGAACACACCTGGTACAACATCGAATAGACACTGGTGATACTAGACCAATTCGTCAGCCTGCTAGGCGCCTTCCATTGGCAAAGCAGACAGAAGTTGCAGAGATGGTGTCGGCAATGGAGAAAGAAGGTCTGATTGAAAGTTCCAAAAGTCCGTGGGCATCCCCGGTTGTACTGGTTAAGAAGAAAGATGGCAGCACGCGGTTCTGCGTGGACTATCGGCAGCTCAATTACGTCACCAAGAAAGACAGCTACCCTCTGCCACGGATTGACGACACGCTAGACACACTATCAGGAGCCCGATGGTTTTCCACTCTCGACTTGAAGAGTGGCTACTGGCAGGTACAGATCCATCCAGAAGACCGGGAGAAAACCGCCTTCACCGCAGGAAATGGGCTATGGCAATTCACGGTAATGCCATTCGGGCTGTGCAATGCTCCGGCGACTTTCGAGCGATTGATGGAATGTGTCCTGCAAGGGTTAACATGGAAAACCTGTTTGGTATACTTGGATGATGTCATCGTCGTAGGAAAAACGTTTGCGCAACACCGAGACAATCTAAGGGATGTGTTTCAAAGGCTTCGAAGTGCCCACCTGAAGCTCAACCCCAAGAAGTGCGCCCTGTTTAGAGCGGAAGTCAAATACCTGGGACACATAATTTCAGCGAAAGGAGTGAGAACCGATCCGGAGAAGGTCGAAGCGGTGAAAAACTGGCCAGTACCCAAAGACAAACACCAACTAAGGAGCTTCCTGGGCCTAGCCACCTACTACAGACGGTTCGTGAAGGATTTTGCCGGGATCGCAAAGAACCTGCACCAGTTGACGGAAAAGGGAAAACAATTCAAATGGTCAATTGAGTGCGAGAAGAGCTTCAAGGCACTTAAACAACGGCTATGCGATGCCCCGATACTGGCTTACCCCACTCCCGGGGAAACGTTCGTTGTGGATGCAGATGCTAGTAATGTCGGGGTAGGAGCCGTACTCTCCCAGGTGCATGACGGCCAAGAGAAGGTGGTTGCGTACTTCAGCAAGGTGCTCTCTAAGCCAGAAAGGAACTACTGCGTGACAAGGCGGGAACTTCTAGCTTTGATCTTGGCTACGAAGCATTTTCACAAATACCTCTACGGGAGGAAGTTCGTTCTTCGCACAGACCATGCAGCCTTAAAATGGCTATTACAGTTCAAGAGTCCTGAGGGTCAGGTCGCAAGATGGATCGAAAGGCTGCAAATCTACGACTACGAAATACAGCATCGTAAAGGAAAACTCTACTCTAATGCGGATGCACTGTCCCGGAGACCATGCAGAACGGATTGTAAACATTGTGCGCGTCAGGAAGAACGGGAGCTGGTTTCCATCCAAAGAATGAGAGCCGAACCTATCGCCGGCTGGAGCGTAGATGAGATCCGGAACGCTCAGAAGGAAGACCCGGATATCGAGCCGATTCTGGCCTGGAAGGAGAACATGGAGAAACCGGATCATCAGGACATCTCTCACAGAAGCCCGACCTTAAAGGCATATTTTGCGCAGTGGGACTCCCTCCATGTCCAAGAAGGTGTTCTGAGAAGAAAATGGAAATCCTCCGACGGAAAGTCGTTTGTAATGCAGCTTGTCGTACCGCGGACGAGGGTCAAGGAGGTGTTACAGGAAATGCATGGCGGGGCGACCGGAGGCCACTTGGGAGTGAATAAGACGCTAGAAAAGGTACGAGAACGTTTTTATTGGTTAAAAGCGAAGGAAGATATCGAAGACTGGTGCAGAAAATGCGACGTGTGTGCAGCTAGCAAGGGTCCGAGAATCAAAACTCGAGGTAAGATGCACCAATACAACGTGGGAGCACCTTTCGAACGAATCGCCATTGACATCGCAGGGCCTTTTCCGGAAACCGACAATGGTAATCGGTATATCCTCGTAGTGATGGACTACTTCAGTAAGTGGCCGGAAGCGTTTCCGATCCCTAACCAGGAAGCCAGAACCGTGGCGGAGCAGATCGTCTACAATTGGGTTAGCAGATTCGGTGTGCCCTTGGAATTGCATTCTGACCAAGGGCGGAACTTCGAGTCAAGAATCTTCCAAGAGATGTGTCAACTACTCGGAATCAAAAAGACAAGGACAACCCCGCTTCATCCACAGTCGGACGGTATGGTGGAGCGTTTCAATAGGACTTTGGACGAACATCTCTCGAAGGTCGTAGGTGACTACCAACGGGATTGGGACCGGCAGATTCCCTTGTTTTTGATGGCCTATAGAAGTGCCGTGCATAGCACTACTCGACATACGCCGTTCGAAATCTTATTTGGTGGAATAGCTCGTTTACCCAGTGAGGTGAAATTTGGATCTCCTACCAATGAGCCCAGAAATGAAGAAGAGTACGTGGCGGACCTTAGGGAAAGGCTTAGGGACATACACCAAAGGACCAGAAGCCAGATTAAGATGACGAGCGACCGCATGAAGACCAGGTATGATGCCAAGGCAACAACGTCAGGATTCCAGGAAGGAGATCTAGTGTGGCTGTATAATCCCCATCGCCAAAAGGGGAAATCACCTAAATTACAGCGGAACTGGGAAGGTCCCTACAGAATAGTAACCCGCATCAACGATGTTGTCTACCGCATCCAGCGAGGACCGAGGGCCAAAATGAAAGTGGTTCATGTGGACCGACTGAGTCGATACAATGGCCGAAATGTTCGGGACGAACACGTCTAAGAGGGGGGCAGTGTAGCATAATAATAACTACGCTCCTATGTCTATGCAGCAAATTCCGAAGTGACTTTCCATTCTGGCAGAATTTTGGTTCGAACTGTCCTTTCATTCGAGGTTCGTGTCTGGGACGAAGTCTCCACAGCTCATGTCAACGAAAGAGACGAATAATATCAGGGATAAAAGGGAATTATAACTGCAAGAATTATTTCTCTTGTTCCAGTGGTCGAAGAATTTGCTAGAAGTTTCTGGCTATCAGAAACTTCTGCTATATAAGGACAGATGGCGATCAAAAAAGACAGTTGGTGTAGAACCGTGGCGAAGAGATTGGAAAAGTGATAATGGGCGAAGTTGTAATTTGGTGATAAATTGAAAGTTGAGAGTGAACAAGAAAAAGTAATTAGTTTGGATTTGTGAATTAAGTAATTGAAAGGAGATAAAGTGATTTGAGAGGAAAGAGACCTTGTAAGAAAAGAATTTGCGGAGAATAGTATAGTGTGAACTTGAATTGTTCTTGCTTGCATATTACATTGGTGTCAGAAGCGGGATAAAACTTATTCTGTGAATAACTATTTCCGTGGTGTGAAATTGCACAAAAAAAAAAAAAAAAAAAAAAAAAAAAAAAAAAAAAAAAAAAAAACATTTCTGCGTTGAGTTAATTAGTTGCGCAAAATGGGTCGCAAATTGGGAAAACTAACTATAACTCAACTAAAGGCAGAACTCAGTAAGCGGAATCTCGACACAACTGGGGGAAAAGATGCCCTACTGATTCGTCTGGAAGAAGCAGTAACGCAGCAAGGTGAAAATCCGCACGACGTAGAGTTTGACGTGGAAGAGGAACCAGCAAGTACAGCAGCCGACCCGGGTATAACAAGTCTGCTCCTGCAACTTAAGTTAGTCATGGACGAACAAAAGAAAGCAATAGAAGATCAAAGGAATTCTCTAGAACTTAAGCTGGACGAACAAAAGAAAGCGGAGAATAGTATAGTGTGAACTTGAATTGTTCTATAGACTAGAAAATAAAAAAATAAATTTCACAGAATATCGTTTTATCTACTCGAGCCGTAGCTTGCATATTACAATATATAATAATAAAAAAATAATAATAATTTAGTAATCTTACATATATTATATTATTTTCGAAAGTGATTTTACTATTGCAAAGTTTAGTGATTTGGATAGTAATTAGTACGTACAAGTATATACGGGTTTATCGTGCAAGTGCCTAGTTAATTTCCTTTGGGGTGAATCTATTTCTTTTCTATTATCAAAATGAGTGCGTAAGACGATTTTATTATCGCTGCCGATCAGCTGATAGATTTTTATACAAATTTCCAAGAAATTCCTATAGTTGAGCAAACTTCAAGTTCATTAGAAGCATCAAAAATAGAAGTAAAAGATCTGTGGTGTAATATTAAAAGGTACTATTCTCCTTATTTACGTGCGGATGATACCTCATCTGAAGATGATTTGGATGCAATAAAATCCAAATATCGGTTATCCTCTAATACATACATTAATTGTCTAAGTGAAATTATTGAAAGTGCAAAGAAATTAATCTCTATTGAACTGGATGATGCTCAGAGCAATCCAAGTGGCATTTCGCACCGTGCTCTGCCACAATCTGTTACAGAGCAAGAGTCAGACAATATTCCGAATAATTCGGCTGACACTCCTAGCCCCCTGGGACCACCAAAGGGCTAGATGCATATATCAGATGCTACTCAGACCATTTTGGCTGATATTCCTAGCTCTGCTCCATGCATAAAGGTTCCACCATATGATACGGAAACTTTTATGGCGACGATTTAACATGGCCGTCATTTCGAGATATGTTCACAGCAGTTTATATAAACCATCCAAAATAGTGTTCCGTGCAAAAGTTGTTTCATCCGCGTGCGAAAACGAAGGGAGAAGCTAACAATATAGTTTCCAAGTTTGCCCTTACTGCTGAGCATTTCGAGTTAGCATGGAAAGCATTATCAGATCAATACGAGAACAAGAGAATTTTAGTAAATAACCAATTAAAGAATCTTTTTAACCTACCGTCTATTTCATTTGAGTCCGGAAAAAATATTAAAGAACTCCAAAGGGAGGTCAATGACTGCTTGTCAATTCTAAAGGGTCATAATGTGGATACCAATACTTGGGATCCTATTCTTGTCTACTTATGTTCCAATCGACTACCAGAACGGACTCTCTCTTTATGGGAATAATCAATTAAAAGCCCTCGCGATATTCCATTATGAACAGAAATGAATCTGTTCTTAACCATCAGATTCAGGTGCTAGAAACTGCGTCTGACATAAGATATTCTTTCAGACCAAAGGGTCAATCACCAAAAAATCAAATTCACAGCTCTAAAAGAGAAAACCAACATAGGACTTTCCATACAAAAACCAGTAACTTCAGTTGTAAACTTTGAAAAAGTTACCACCCTCTCCGACTGAGTCCAAAATTTGCCCAAATGTCTATACGAGATAGAATTTCAAAGTTGAGTTCTCTAAAATATTGTACGAATTGCCTATCTTCTACTCATTTAGCGTCAGATTGCCAAAGTGCCCATACTTGCATGCAATGTAAACAGAGACATCATACGCTGTTACATACGTCTAATAGTCCTAAAACTCGCAATGCTCCTTATATTCCGAGGCAAAACGTTTCTCCACTGAAAATCCAAATTCTCTTCAAGTTCAATCATATTTTTCTCGAAATAACAAGCGAGTCCTTTTAGCTACGCCTTGATAGATGTTCATCACCAAGGAAATACTTTTACATTGCGAGCATTATTAGACACTGGATCGGAAGTTACCTTCATTTCGGAAGTTTTGCAAAGAAAATTGGGTCTTCCTGTGAAACCAATACATGCTCAGATATCTGGTATGAGTTCGGTAGTAACAGCAACAGCCTCAAAACTATGTACTCTTCGTCTAGGCTCTAAGTATATTCCAACATTCTCCATTGTAGCTAATGCAATTGTTTTAAAACACCTTACAAGTGATTTGCCATCATGCACTATATATCACGAAGAAATTTCACAACCGATAGATTTTGAGCTAGCCGATCCCTATTTTCATGAAAGCTCAAAAATAGATCTCGCTATCTGTTGTGAAAGTCGGGTTTTATATAGAATTCAATTTATTTACAAGATATACTTCTAACTTAAGATTAATTACAAATATCGAAAAATTGATTATGGCAAGCTAGTGGGAGGTCGGTGAATCCACGAGGAAAGATGACAAGCAAGTGCAGGATTGTCGAAAGGCGGAAAAAGCCAGAACGTCAGATGACAATATGGTGGGCGAAATCGGAAACTTCGCTGAACGCCATCTAGATCTTCGAATGTTTATCGTGATGAATTATGAGTGCTTAATAGCTCCATCTTGGAGACACAACAGTTTCCTCCACACTTATTTGGAATCAAACCTGACTCGCTTATTCCTTAAACGTTTGGACCGTCTAAGATCGTATAAAATCGGACTGGTTGAGGGTTGGAAATGTTCTGGTTCCGAACGTTCTGCTTCCACAGTTTCAGTAGGCGTAGAGCACGTTGGTGCAACCGGAGATGTGAACTCAATCACGGGGGGTGACGACGGATACGTCTCTATGATTGAATCATCTTCGACCAATGGTGCGGATGTGCGATGCGTTTCTTCGACCGGATCTCTCCCTTCTTGCTGATTATTCCTTATTGGTTGTGAGTGATCTGAATTGAAATGAAAAGCTGGATTAGTAAAAGCGAAATGTTCACTTGCCTGAATCCTTGGAGTAGATAATATTTGATTATCAGCTGCTGGGGCTGCTCTTGGTCGAATTTGGTTCTGATGACGACGCCAAATACTGCCAAGTTCAGTTTCAACCCTGTACATTCGCCTTCCCAACAATTCTCGGATGATGGCCTTAACCCATTTGACTTTGCGTAGATATTGTCGAACGAAGACAGCTTGACCTACGGCAAATTTAGATGACATCACTTTTGCAACCTTCCGGTCAGGATCTGGACACATGGTGGATAAGGCGGTACGATGGCAACGTCCATGAAGTTTCTCTGCCGGAGACTTCCCATCGGTACCAGGTGTTGAACGATACGTGGACAAAAATACTTGTAAAGCATCATCGCTCTGAGTGTTGTCGCAGAGAATTTTTGTTACGGCCGTTTTAAACGTACGCACCATCCGTTCAGCAGCTCCGTTCGACTCCGGATTGAAAGGAGCGGAAGTAACATGCTGGATGGAATTACGGCAGCAAAAACCTTGGAATTCCGCAGACATGAATTGGGTGCCGTTGTCAGATACTATGGTCTTTGGCAAACCCTCCAGAGCAAACAGTGAGCGCAGCGCGCTTATAGTTGATTTTGATGTAGTCGAGGCCATCTTTATGATAAATGGGAATTTCGAGAAAGAGTCGACGATTATAAGCCACATGTGTTTCTCGAAAGGAATCGCAAAATCGATATGGATGCGTTCCCAGGCTGCTTCGGTGCATGGCCAACTAGTATACTGCTTCGGGGACTGACTTGCATTGATCTGACAAGCGGAGCACTGACTGACTGTTTGACGAATCGACTCATCTATCCCAGGCCACCAACAATAACGACGAGACATCTGCTTCATCCTGGTTTCTCCCCAATGGCCTTCATGCAGCAACGAAAGCACTCTTGACTGGAGACATTGTGGAACTACTACTCTGGTATGATCTGTCTGCAATAAAACAATATTAGTACACACACATAAGCTTAACCTGCGTCGAAAAAATGGAATTAAATTGTCTTCGCTACTCGGTAACTGTGTGGGCCAGCCATTGCGAATATACCATACTACCGGCTAAGAATTGGATCTTTTTTTGAATACTCGGCCACCACTAAGGAATTGATTGGGAAATCATCAACCACCAAATCGTAGATCTCGTGCATGGTTTTACAGGTTTCTGATTTGTCGAAGTCCTCATCAGGTCCTACTGGTAAACGGGAAAGACAGTCAGCATTGCCATGCTGCTTTGTTGACCTATAGCGTATAGTATACGTATAAGAGTAATTGCCCACCTCTGTAGGCGTTGAATAGTCATCTGGGGTAATTTTTTGCTCGGGTTGAAAATCGTCACAAGGGGCTGATGGTCAGTGATGATCTCGAACTGACGCCCATACAGGTACTGGTTGAATTTCTTCACGCCGTAGATGATCGACAGCGCCTCCTTTTCGATCTGACTATAGTTCTTTTGGGCTTCTGTCAGAGTCTTTGAGGCGAAAGCAATGGGCTTCTCTGATCCGTTGGGATAAATATGTGATATAACGGCGCCGATGCCGTGAGACGACGCGTCTGTTGCCAATGAGATAGGCAAGTCTTCCTGGTAATGGACCAATCTTGTTTCGTGCATAATTCTCTCTTTGAATTTTTCGAAGGCTTGCTGTTGGTCTCTCCCCCAGACAAATTTCACATTCTTCGAGCGCAGCTTGTTGAGCGGGGCTGCAATTTGTGCGAAATTCTCAATAAACTGATGGTAGTAGTTTAGTTTTCCCAGAAATGCCTCCAAATCTTTTAGATTGTTAGGTCTAGGCAGGTCTCTTAGTGCCTGCAGCCGTGACTCAGACGGGCGGATTCCATTTGCATCAATAATGTGACCCAAATACTCGACCTCTTTTTAGGCAAAATAGCATTTCACAAGGTTACACTTAAGACCGTGTGCTTCAAAACGCTCTAAAACTGTTTCCAGGTTTCGCAGATGCTCAGCTGGGGTTCTTCCTGAAACAATGACGTCATCAATATATGCGCCGCAGCAACTTAAGTCGCATAACAACTGATCGATGAATCTTTGAAATATTCCGGTGGAGCTAGATGTGCCGAAAGGTAGCCTTTGAAGCTCGAATAATCCGAATTCAGTTGAAATAACACAAATCTTCTTAGATCGTTCGTCTAAGGGGATTTGTAAATACGCTTCGGACATGTCAATTTTAGTGAAGTGTTCTCCCCCTTGAATTCGATGGAACAGTTCCTCTTTCTTTGGCATGGGGTGGCGGTCGACTTCTAGTTGTGGATTAATCGTTATTTTATAGTCGCCACAAATGCGAATAGAACCATTTGATTTGCCTACCACCACAATTGGAGTCGCCCACTGACTTGTCTCCAAAGGACGTAGAATACCAAGTTGAACCATTCTATTGATCTCTGCTTTCACGATTTGCTTTTGAGCGTATGGCACGGAACGAAATGGTACAAATACAGGGTGAGAGCCTGCTTTCAACTTTAAATGAGCTTGGTACTGAGTACTGCGTCCTAGACCTGGGCTGAAAACTGATTTATAAGATTCGCAAAGTAATTTTGCCTGAGCAGCGAGCTCCTCTCTAGTTACGTCACGCATTTGGAAAACTAACTCCTCTGTTGAACTACTGAGCGAAAATTTAAATGCCTTTAACCAATCTAGGCCCATTATATTTGACCCATGCTCACTATCTACTACCAGTAACGGCAATGACAGTACCTTCTGCTTCCATGTTACGTTTACATGCACTATCCCTTTAACCGGCACCTCAACATCGCCGTAAGCTCGTAACTTCTTATCTGTGTACTGAAAATTGGCTGACCTAAGTCGCGATACCCTTGCATACCTATTAATGAGCACGATGCACCCGTGTCTAATTGAAAAGTTAACGGCGAATTATTGATCATAATGAGACCATAAATTTTTTGTTTGCCTCAAAATTCTCTTTTTTTCTTGAAAGCATGCAACCCTCTCTCGGCTGCAACTGATTAATTGATTGTGCGGTTTCATTGATGTTCCGGTGACGATTGTTATTGGAAAGACTTCGACGAGAAGTTGTATGTGAATGTGAATGTGCTGAGTTATGGCGAGAGCTTCTATGGTTTTTAGAAAAATCTCTTTGACGACGTCGAGAGCGTGAACCTGTCTGTGAGGTGTCTAATTTTCTCTGGCTTGCCATACATACGCTTTGTATGTGACCCCTACGCTGGCACTTATCGCAAACTGAATCTTGATGTCTACATCTACTTCGGTCATGATTTACATGGCAATCAGGGCAAGATTTACGGCTTAGAAAATTTTGATTGGACTTACTTGAGTGTGGATATATCACGTTAACCTCTGCTGCAGCTGCTGAGCTTTTATCACTGTCTCTTAAAATCGATGAAGCCAGCTGCGATGTCTCGAATCCGGCGATGATCTCTTCCATTTTCTCCAACGTTGGATCTTTACTCTGCGTCGCTACCAGTCGAACCTGTTCGTGCGGTGTATAAAACGCAATCATGTCGCGTATCATATAATCGGCGTATGAATGATTGCATCCCTCTTTTTTGCAGACAAATGCACAGTCCTTTGCAATACCCCTAAGATCTGCGATCCAGTCAATGTACTTTTGTCCTGGTGACATTTTATGGCGGAGGAACTTACATCTCGACGCGAGTATGTGTTGATTAGATTGAAAATGTTGTGTTAATCGCGAGGTTAGCTTAGTATACGTGTGTGTACTTACATCTGTTGTCTCGAACAATTTTCTGAGCAGATCCAGAAGGTAATCACCGCATGCTGATAAAAAATATGATTTCCTTAGATTCTCCTCTGTTACTGCATGTGCATGGAAATGTTGTTGGAGTTGGAAAAGATAGTTTTCCCAATTTGCCTTGGCTGGATCGAAAGCTGCGAAAACGGGAATATTGGTGGTCGCTGCACCGGTGAACTTTTTGATTAACTCCTGCATGTTCTCCATGTTCTTCTGCATCATGCCGGTAAACCACTCTTGCTGTAGTTTAATTAATTTCTCCTCCATCCTCGTCGCCAATTGTTGTGAAAGTCGGGTTTTATATAGAATTCAATTTATTTACAAGATATACTTCTAACTTAAGATTAATTACAAATATCGAAAAATTAATTATGCAAGCTAGTGGGAGGTCGGTGAATCCACGAGGAAAGATGACAAGCAAGTGCAGGATTGTCGAAAGGCGGAAAAAGCCAGAACGTCAGATGACAATATGGTGGGCGAAATCGTAAACTTCGCTGAACGCCATCTAGATCTTCGAATGTTTATCGTGATGAATTATGAGTGCTTAGTAGCTCCATCTTGGAGACACAACACTATCGGTTCCGATTTATACCCTTCAATTATTAAGGAAGGAGTCAAATCTAATGTCTTCGGTTCACTGGTGGCTCAGAATACGGTATTTGGCTGGATACTATCCGGTTCCCTGCCACAAGCAAGTGTTAGCTCCTTTTCAACATTCCTGTCGTACTTCAGTGAGACTTCACTGGATCAACAAATTGCTAAATTGTGGGAAATTGAGGAGATTTTAGAACCCAAGCGGCTTTCGGATGCAGATAGAATTTGTGAAGAGCGTTACTAAAAAACAACATCACGAGACTCCAATGGTCGCTATGTTGTACGTCTTTCATTCAAAACCCCTATGCCCGCACTGGGTTATTCAAGGGATATAGCACTCAAGCAATATAGTCGCTTAGAAAGATCTTTACAACGAGATCCTGAATTACATTCAATGTATAATCAAGTACTAGAAGAATATTCTACCATTGGCCACATGGAGGTAGTCTCACCTAAGAAATTAATCCGACACCAAAAGATATGTTCGTACTATCTATCTCATCATACGGTCACAAAGCCTGATAGTCTCACAACCAAAACCCGAGTGGTTTTCAATGCATCTAATCCATCAAGTAATGTAGTCAGCTTAAATGACGTATTATACACAGGTCCTGCTTTACAAACCGACTTAATGACTTTGATTTTAAAATGGCGTTTTTATCGATTCGTGTTTAATGCTGATATCGAAAAAATGTACCGTCAAATCTTGGTTCATCACGAGGATGTAAAGAATACTGTTGCGCAAACTCGAAAACAGTGAATATCAAGATTATGAACTAAAGACGGTTACGTTTGGCGTCAATTGTTCACCATATCTGGCTATACGTACCCTATTGCAATTAGCAGATGATGTACAATACACCTTTCCCTTCTCTTCTGCAATACTAAAAAACGACTTCTACGTCGATGATGTCCTTTCTGGAGCCCACGATCTTAAAACGGAATTACAGGCTCAACAGGGTTGTCTTTGCGAAAGTGGACGTCGAATTGTTTCGATCTCATTAAGGGATTCCCTTCCTCACAACTCTGTGATCAAGATTTCTAAAAGTTGGAAGACAGAAGTATCTCAAAAACACTTGGTATTCAGTGGAATGCGAAGCAAGATTCTTTTTACTTCTTTTATAAAACTCCAGAAGGAGATGCCGCAGTTACAAAGAGAGCTGTCTTATCGATCATCTCGCAATTATTCGATCCTGCAGGTTGGTTGGCACCTGTATTTATTACAGCAAAAATCATAATGAAGCAAATCTGGCGTGATGGGACGTCTTGGGACAGACCAATTGAGTCCGTAACGTGTCACCGCTGGAAATCCTTCTTTGTTACCCTTCCAGATATTCAAAAGATTCAAGTTCGTCGATGAGTTTGATATAACCCGCATCATTCCATCCAAATTCATGGTTTTTGCGACGCATTTAAAAGAGCCTATGCAGATACTTTCTACTTGCGTGTCCAGCACAATGATAATACTTGGTCATCTCATCTTTTATGTGCCAAAAGTAGGGTTGCTCCTGTGAAAGTACTTCCTTTACCGAGACTTGAACTTTGTGGTGCTGTATTGTTGTCAAGGCTGTTTAATAAAGTCATCAAACAGCTCCCATGTTCGAACAAAGAACTCTTTCTTTGGACTGATAGTTCCATAGTTTTGGCTTGGTTAGACAAACTGCCATACATGTGAAAAACTTTCATAGGAAATCGCGTTTCTAAGATACAAACCCATGTGCCCAATTCGAAGTGGAGGCATGTTCGATCCGCAGACAATCCAGCCGATTTAGCCACGATTGGTCTGCCACCAATAGATCTTCAATCAAACAGTTTGTGGTGGAATGCATTTTTGCAACAATATGATGAAACTGACATAGAACGGAGACCTATTAAGGCTAATCATACCACAGTAACTCCCAATATTGAGACTGTAATAGAGAGATTTTCGTCATGGTCGAAAACGTTACATGTAATTTGTTACCTAATGCGTTTTTTCCACAGAACACATCCCCGTTTTAGAAATCAATTTTCTTATTTATCTCATCTCTTAACTCACAAAGAAGTATCTGACACTAAACTGTTACTTATTCGTATGACTCAATCTCTGCATTTCTCCAGTGAATATCTACTCCTTTCCAAAAATGAGCCTCTCCCAAAAAAAGCTCTTTGTTGACTTCCGATCAAATCATTCGTTCTAACGGAAGACTAACATCTTCTACTCTCTCATTTAACGAAAAGTATCGAATAATACTACCCTATCGAGCTTATATATCTACTCTTCTTGTCAAGTTTGCACATGATGTCACACTTCATGGTGGAAACCAATTGGTAATCCGTTGGATTCGGTGCGAGTTTTGGATACCTAAAGTGAAGAATTTTGTGAAGAAATGTATTCGGTTGTGTAAAATATGCGTAATACACAAAAACAAAGTACTAACTCAACTTATGGCGGCCCTGCCCCTAGAACGAACCTTTATTTCTTCACCATTCACTAATACAGGTCTAGACTTCGCTGGTCCATTTGGCATAAGAAGCTTTTCCGGACGAAATTGTCGAATCTTAAAGGGATACATATGTCTCTTCGTATGTTTTGCCACACGGGCAAATGACTTAGAGGCTACCAGTGATTTGACAACACAATCATTTTTAGCTGCTTTAAGCAGCTTCATTGCACCAAGAGGCATGCCTAAAAAACTGTTTTGTGATAACGGTACTAACTTGGTAGGCGCTAGTAAAGTAATATCAAAGGATTTCCAGCAATTTCTAAAATCTTTATCCAGTGATATATCTGAGAGATACAAAGACCAGAACCTGGAGTGGAAATTTATTCCACCCGGCGCACCCCATATGGGTGGATTATGGGAAGATGGGGTGAAGAGTTTTAAACAGCATTTCCGAAAAATTGAGGGTACTAATAAATTTACATTCGAAGAGTTTTCTACTCTTCTCTCCAAAAATTGAAGCTTGTCTTCATTCCCGGCCAATTTCTCCCATGTCTGAAAATTCCACAGAGATTCCTCCAATAGTTAAGCTTTGCATATTGTCTCACTGTTAAATTTCTAGTAAATTCTCGATAACTTTTTTACATAAGTTCTAAACCGATAAGTATAAATGAAATCTATTTATTGCACTGTTCTTTAAAGTATTGCTCGCTTATTATTTAGGTATCTATTGTATGATTTTTTAAATTTAATTTGTTAATGTATCCTTGAAGCTGAAGTGGTGTTTCCGGAATTAAGTAGCTTAATCTGAAATTGTGTGTAAAGTTTCTGAATATTAGATTTCTAACTTTTTACAGCCAATGCTGCAAGGCGGCCGGCAATATTTAGGTGTAAACGTAGCTTAACATCTAGTTGCTATTTTCTAGTAGTTATTTGCATATTCAGAAGCTAGAGGTCTCTTCTGTACCTACATAAGTTTGTTAAAGTGGAACCCACTCAACCATTTTGTTAACTTTCACAAAGTCTTCTTGCTGCAACCTTCAACGAGGTAAGACCTCTTCCTCAAGAGATAAATAAAGACGTGTATAAGGAAGCAACATTTCGTCTTTTCTTCCATCGCTTTTCCTCCCATCCGAATCAATGAGAACCAGCAGGGGCCGTTCCTTCAGACCCCAACAGCAAGTCTTTCGGTTTCAATGATGTAAGTACCATCCATGGATAATGGTTGAGTGCTTTGGTTTCGCTTGAGAGACTGAAGACAGCGTTGTATTTTGGAAGCATTAAATTCCACTCTGTTGGTTGAACCCCATTTCATTATACTGTACAGGTCGGAATTTCAAGTGTTTAACATACGTTGCTGTTCCCCTTCTATGGCCGAAGAGCAAGAACGTGAGTTAGGGAACGAATATGAAAAACTGAGGGTACTGTCATCAGCGAAGAAATGGGTTGGATTGGAAGTTGCAGACAAGAGATCGCTTATAAAAATAAGAAAGAGAGTCGGAGACAAAACAGAGCCTTGGGGAACACCAGCATTTCTTTGGTGAATTGTTGACTTGAAGCTGCCCAAATCAACTTGTAGGTGAAATTAAAAGAGCCTGATGCCAAACTCTGTCAAATGCCTTTGAAATATCAAGCGCAACCATCTTAGTTTCGCCGAAGTGATGGAGGGATTGGTTCCACTTCTCGGTGAGATATGCCATCAAATCACTAGTGGACCTGTTGCTACGAAAACCATACTGCCGGTCATTAAGGAGTTTTCGTGAATCTAGATATTTCATAAGCTGACGATTTATCAGCGCTTCCATGACCTTGAAAAGTAGGGACGTAAATGCAATGGGTCGGTAATTGGACAGGGAGGAAGATTCGCCTTTTTTAGGGATGGGTTGGACAAATGCTGTTTTCCATCTACTCGCGAAGAGCCCTGAAAAGTAGGAAAGACAGAAAAGCTTACGCAAAGGTTTTGCCAGCGTAGAAGAACACCTTTTCAAAACTATGGGTGGGGATACCATCTGGACCAGGGGATTCAATTTGACGCTCTCAAATACAGGCGGAGACAAAGCATTATCTGGCAAGCGTGGAGTTCGCTGCAAACTGAACAGCAAGCAGATTAGTTTGGCCTAAGGAGCTGACATCTGGAATGTCATTGTAAATGAGGGTGGGGATTGCAGACGAGGCAGAATTTTTAATATTTTTGTCGAATGACCAAAAATTTTTACTACCTTTGGGACATTACAGGGTTTTTTGTTTCAATTGTTGGTCATGTAAGAATTTTACTCGTCGAATATGGGCATTGCAGTCCTTTCTGGCTTGTTTAAACTTCTTTCGGGTTTCCTCAGATTTGTTGGCTTTATAAGATCGAAAGCTTACTTCTTTCAACCTAATAGCATCTTTAGAGCAATGCTCAAACCACGAGTTTGCCTTATTTTTAATGCTCTTTATTCTGTTAGGAATAAAGTCATTCATACCTAAGAGGATAGTGTCGATGATCATATCAGCTGCGGCATCCACGTCCCTATCGAGGAAGCATAGCAACCAGTTAAAATTCCTAAGGAAGCTATTAAGGCCGCTTCAGTTGGCTTTCTCGTATTTCCATACTTTTCTTTTAGGAGTTTTTTCTTTAACTGAATGGTCGGAGTACGAGAATTTAGTTGATACGATATTATGGTCAGACCGACTTAGAGGCGCTAAAACATCAATGGTCTACATTGAAATCGCTATGAGGGTACAAGGAGACAATTCGAGTAATGGAATCGGACAGCGCATCAAATTCGTCGAAAGTTGAGTTGCTGTCCGCACTAGGGCTTCTGTAAACAAAGCAGCAGTGAATTAATTGCTTACGGGCGGTGAGTTTTAGCCATTTGAAATTAAATTCCATTTTGGAACAGTGGCCTTACTGTGGTGGAACTTGGTAAGCAATATCACTACAGACGTAAATGGGGAGGTCGCGGTGGGGAAAGAATAATGACACTAAGTTATATCCAGGCAGTTTCAAATCGGAAGATTCTTCAACTACCTGCGTTTCGCTTAGTGCCAAAACAGCTGGTTTATGGGAATGGGGTGGGCGTACACATCGATGAAATTCATTCGAAGCCCACGAATACTGGTAAGATCAACCCAAAATTCTCTCATCACTACAACATAGAAACATAAAAAGACACAACTCTGACGTAACTAAGCGAAGCTGTGAATTGAAGATCCAATGAATAGTTTTCCAAAACAAACTGTCGCAGGTGCTATGCCCAAACGACAATCAGCTAAGATCCGCTATTCGGATAAACATTCACAGTCCTCTATGCATCAAATGTTACACTCTCTTAGTCACCGCGACTGGAAGTATGTACTTACATAGCACGTAATCCAATTGCGATAACAAAAAAGCACAACAGCGGGTGAGAGGGGGTGAAAGATAGGAAGCATTTTACGAGTACAGTAATACCCCGGACTTACGCTATATGTGGGACCAAGAGATACCCGTGTAAGTTGAATTCGCGTAAGTCGGGGTTCAACCTTGCATATAAATACGTATAAAGTTTGTGTAATCGGGACCAGAGTCTAAAGAAAACAATAGTTTAGAAGAAACATGTTTAATAAAATGTTAAATAATTAAAACAATTTACATTAGTTGGAATAAAACAACGTAAATCAAAGTTATTTTGATGTCGAAGGCTTCATATATTCTAACAATGTCGCCTGACGAGTTAAGTTTTTCTTCTGCTCACGTAAAATTTCTTCGTAGCATGCCAGTAACTTTTTTATTTCCAGTTTTGTAGTAGACACGAGCTCTTCATTGGAATCTATTTTTTCTAAAATTTGTAACCCCCTTTCAATTGTACTGAGGCCTTCTGTTAAGTTAGAAATCGTCATTTGATTTTCCGATTCAACTGGGTCTAACGAATCAGTTTGTTCAATGTCTTGATCATGCTCACGCATTTCTATAAGCTCGTCAATTGTTAGCTCTTGATTGTGTGAATCCAGCAATTCTTGGACGTCATCAGCATCCACCTCTAAATTTAATTGTTTGGCAATATCGATCACTTCTTCTATTATACCATCGATTTGTTCAGGATCTGAGGCTGATTCTCCTCCGGTTTCTGTGGTGAAAAAAAATGGACACAGCTTTTTCCAGACGCCATTCAAAGTTTTTTGTAAAATCTCATTCCAAGATTGTCCAATAATTCTTACAGCATCTAAAACATTTAATTGCTTCCATAAGTCTTTAACAGAAAGCTCGCCATTTTGTCTCATAGCTTCATTTAGATGTGCAAATGATCGCCTTGTGTAGTAAGCTTTAAATGTTTTAATGACTCTGTGGTCCATTGGTTGAAGCAAGCTCGTGGTATTTGGTGGCAAAAATTCAACTTCCACCCGTGGATCGAAATTAATTAGAGTTGTAGGAGGATGACCTGGTGCATTGTCAATTAGTAGCATCACCTTAAATGGAATTTCTTTCAATTGGCAATAACGTTCGACTTCAGGAATAAAATGATGACCAAACCAGTCTTCAAAAAGAGAAGCTGTCACCCAAGCTTTCGCATTAGATTTCCAAATGACGGGCAAATCAGCTTTAGATTTCTTTTTTAAGGCTCTTGGATTTTCTGAGCGATAAACTAAGAGAGGTTTCAATTTACAATCACCAGCTGCATTCGCACCGACCATCACTGTCAATCGATCTTTGGCGGCTTTGAAACCTGGAAAGGTTTTCTCTTCATGCGAAATAAAAGTTCTTTTAGGCATTTTCTTCCAAAAAAGACCGGTTTCGTCTACATTGAAAATGGTTTGGCTAGAGTAGCCACCATCTTCAATCATTTTCTTGAGTTTTTCTGGATAAAGAGACGCAGCTTCTTTGTCAGCACTTGCCGCCTCTCCACTTTCTGCGATGCTATGCCAATTACAACGACTTTTAAATCTGCTGAACCAGCCGTTACTAGCTTTAAAGTCTTCATTTTTGGCCGCCTCCCCAGCTTCTTCTTTTAGTCTCTGAAAAATCTGCTTAGCTTGAAAGCACACTGTGTTTTGGTCAACAGGACAATTTTTAAGTCTTACTTGATTATCACACCATAACTGTAACATTGTTTCCATCTGAGCGATAATACCGTGACGTTTACGAATAATGCTTGAATTCAAAGACTGAGAGCCTTTCACAGCTTCAGTAATTTTTTCTTTATTTTTTATAACCGTTCGGACTGTTGATTCCGGTAGGTCAAATTTCTTTGCCAATTCACAAATTTCTATTTTCGATTCAAAGTCTTTGATAATATTTAGTTTACACTCCAAAGATAGTGTTTTTCGTTTCTTGTTAGGTACACATGACTCATTTTTTTGTCTTTTAGATGACATAATTAAAGATAAACCAATAAAGTGCACTGTGTGCGTAAAATAATTCCACAAGGAACACGTCCGAATTTGTCATAAACCGAATTTGCACTGCGTACATAATGTTTTACAGAATTGGAATTTTTATTCCACACGGAACACGTTCGAACTTGTCGTAAACCGAACACGCCGATGCGCGCGATGATCAAAAAGAAAAACCGCGTGTCTCCGAATTCGCGTAAAACGGGGTAGCGTAGGTCGGGGTATTACTGTATAGCACTGGTTTTTTATTTACTTATTTTTCCACTGCACCACACGATCTGAACCATGAGATGAAAAAGGGGGAAACCCGAAGGCTCTAAGTTTAAGGTAAATAGTTAGGTGACATATTTTTGAAAGAGAGTTGTAAGGGGCTGACATAAAACATTTACAATTTTTTTTTTTTTAGAAATATGGCGGGCAGACCATCAGGGCCTGGGGAAAAGTCATCCTTAAGCTGGGTTATTTAAGCACATACGAATTCGAATGAAGTGGCGTTTGAGATTTTAACGAGGGTTGCATCAAGACGATTATAAATGGCTGGAAGAACACCGCGGCCGAAGTCGAGGTCGTCATTATTCTGGCCGTTAGCGCGAAAGACTTCGAAATCGGAAGTGAATAATTCACAGTTTAGAAAATTTGGACAAAGGTTGGTTTCTGTTAGGCAAAAATGTCGTAAGGAAGTGTTTGTGAGCTAAGATGCACCATCAAGGATTTAGTGCGAAGTCGTCTGACATTCTGGTAGTAAAGGGAAAGGAACTGCGGCTGAGAAACTTCCGGCTGAGTTAGATGGACCGACTGGATGGGGGTTAGGGACGAAAATAATTACTAAATTAATTATAGCGGCCATCGAGGTCATTAATTGTTGACGTGGGGTCGGCTAATTTCGACGTGAGTGGGAGGAAACAGTCGATCAAAAATAGGTGAAGCTGCGGTAGGTGGCGAGTCGACTGAAGAGGGTGCAGAAAAGGCGATAGAATTGTTAAGTGAGGCCGTGGACGAAGAAGGGGCAGAAGAGCTAGGATAGGTTAAATGAGAAGAGTTTGCGGATCTACTGAGGGTTGAAGAGGATGGGGGTGGATTGAGGGTGTGGGAATGAATGAAATTCTAATAGAAGGTGGGGTTTTGGATGTAGAAGGAGAAGAGACGGGCGTCAGATTAAATGAGATGCGGTTACGTTGAAGAATTGTGGGCCTGGGAAAAGTTGATGAAGGGAAAGAATTGTTTAACGGATTAGTAGAAACATTGGTGATTTTATTGCGGAAAGGAGAAGGCGGACGAATCAGAGGGGTTAAATTGGGGAGGATTCTCCTTTTGAAGCTCCAATTGGGGTCTGGTTTAGGTTGAAGAAGGGAGTGAGAAGAATTAGAACTAAGGTTACGTTTAGGCCTATTGTTAAAATTAGATTTATGGTTAAATTTAATGTTGCCAGCTTCCAGGACCTTGGGATTAACTCTTCTCATACTTATCTTAACCAAATGAAAAACATTACCAGATGAGTTGAAGAAAATCCATTCATATTTCTTAGGAATTTTGAGGCTGAAAGAGCTGGATTTCTTGGCATTTGGTGGGGTGATTTTCTTACAGTCCCTGATGGTGATGGTGAACTTCCGTTGATAAAATTGTGTCATCCAGACGGTATCTACTAGCCGCGGAGCTCCATTAACGAATTTGGATTTGTTGACGATTCTGAGTTTGTCAAGCCTTTGATTCCATTCGGAGAGGGTCCAAGTTGTTTCGAGACGCACAACTGTGGGTGGGAGTTACGTAGCAGGTTGCAGTGCAGATCGTGGAGCGGATTGTGGAGCAGATCGCAGAATAGGTGGTGGACAAGCTTCTGGCGAGGTGCATGCAGATTCTTACATCTCGGCGAGAATCGAAGTATTATATACAGAACTGGAGTGCGGCGGAGGAATGTTGTCAATTTTGTTAGACGTCATTTTAATTTCTTCGCAAAATCACTTGGAGGATTTTTTAGTACATCAGCGATACTTGTAAGCTGTTCGTCTATACTTTTTAATTTAGGCTAGAAAAGAATTGTAGAGTGGGTCTGTAAAGTTGTTCAATTCGTCAAAATATTTATTGAGCTCATCGAACTTAGATAACTGACCAAACAATTTTTTATAACAGAGTTTGTTGTCCGACGTTAATGAGGCAGTGGAGTCACTAATACACTTAATGGCAGACATAAGATGGGACAGGGAAATGAATTTACATTCGTCGCCGAAAAACAAAAAGTTATTGGAGAACTCTTTGAGGTAATCTACAGCACGTTTGCTCAGTCAAACACACGTAGGGTGGAAGGAATTACCGCAAAGACCATTGCACTGCACTTAATCCGCGTTGGTATCGTTACACTAACAATTCGAGTACCCACAGAGCTTCGACATAGTTTAAGTTTTGGGGTAGGTCAGCGAAGAAGAGAAAATTTAGGGTAAATGCAGTTTATTGAGTACAAAATACAGAGCGGCTGAGAAAGAAGGAAAGACACAGTCCGAACAGTTTTAAGGTTGAAATGGTAATAACTGAACTCTGTCTAATAGTCAAGCATTCAACAAGGCTCGGCGTTTTCGCTAACGATTTCTGCAGAAGCCGCATGGACGAGGAGGAGGAAGAGACTATTTTTCATCTTCTTTCCAGCTGCCTAGCTCTCTACCAAAGAAGGAAACTCCACTTAGGAGCCTTCTGTTTCAATGACCTAGATGATCTGAATAATATTGGCGTTAGGTACATTCTACGCTTCATCAGAAGCTCTAAATGGTTCAACGGGTAGGCTAGAGGTTGGCTTCTTTTTGCTGACAGCCACTTCAACCTAACCTGACCTAAAAAGGCTCTCGTTTTTTTTTTCCCCCCTTGCTCATGTAAACGGCATTGTTTTTTTTTTGTCTCGTTGTTGCACACCTGCCAAACAATGTCATTCAAGAGCAAAAATACACAGAGCCGGCAACCGTTTCCCAACCGAATCCAGTGACCCGACAGCAAGACAACACCGCAATGCATCGTCCCACCTTTCATACCTACCTTGAACCTAAAACGAAGCGCCAAACCTTATCAAGGAATCAAAAGCGGTAACATTTTCTGCAGCCGATTTGCCAACTTTTTGGTAGTGAAGATGACATCGTCGCTTCGAGGGGAGTTCTAGGAGTATCACAAACTTCTGTCAGAACTGTACAGAGTTCTACTGCTCCCTTCTGTACCGCTGTAATCGCCATACAAGTTTGCCTTACTCGCACTTTGCAACTATGTACCTTAGACGAATCTGCTGACAGCTATTTAAATCGTCATGACTTCGATTCATTCTTTTGGTACCTTCCTGTGAAGCAACCAGTCAGCTCTTAGCAATCGACGAATAATTCAGATCACGTATCAATTATATTTAATTGTTTTAAGAAATAAATATTTGAAGTTTCGGAAACCTGGTGATTTAATTGTTACATGTGGGATTTTCAACCCCCACACACGTAACATCTGTGGCATCATCTATCGGTAAATATTTAAATTAACTTTGAACATTAACTGCTTTAGTTGTAATGAATTTGGCCACAAAGCAATGACTTGCCCGAAGAAGAAGTCTGGAAAGAGTTCGAACGTTTTGCAAACGATTACAAGCTGGAAGGCCTTGCAGATACCGGAAGCAACATCACGTTAATACGAAGTGACGTTTACGTCAGAATGGATGCTCCTACGATCACACAGCAGACATTACCTGTCAGGGGGTTTTCTGAAAATGCAGTTGAGGCGTTAGGGTGCTAGTATTTTAATGCAAATATCAGCATAGACAATTGCGTATCCAATTCCTCCGCTTTCATTGTGTCCGATTCCGTGATGCAGTCACCTTTTATAATTGGGAAGGATATCCTCATAGGCAAGAACATACAACTTTTGCTTTTGTATTATAGAAGAAGCATTTTATCAGATTTGTCAGTTGCCCGAAACAAATATTGAAGACGCAGTTTTAAATATTGGAAACCCACGTCTCACAAAAGGGATTCAGAAAAATTATTAAGGATTACACCCCACGGGAAGAAAAATTCAGGCCGAACGAAATGAAAATAATTTTAAAATCTGATGTTCCACTATCTCAACCCCAAGATTACTAGCTCCCCTAGAAAAGAAGATTGTAGACGATAAGATAGAAGAGTTTTTGGCCTAAGGTTAAGTTAGACCTTGCTCTTCGGAATACGCTAGTCCAGTCGTAGTAGCCAACAAAAAGGATGGTACTAAGCGTTTATGTGTCGACTATCGTAGGCTCAATAAAGAAATCGTGAGATATCATTGCCCATTGCCTCTAATAGATGACCAAATGGGCGCACTTAGTAAGGCAACAATTTTTTGTACTTTAGATTTGGAACGGCAAATCTAAAGTATCAGAAGAAAGCATCAAGAACACATCGTTTGTGATCCCATCCAGTCAGTGGGAGTTTCTCCGAGTACCATTCGGACTACAGTTTTTCAAAAGTACATAAATCGCATTTTTAAGCCTCTGGTCGAGAAGAGGTATCTTCCTCTGTATATGCATGACGTGGTCATCATTGGGGATAGCGATGAGCAATGCTACGATAGACTCAAAGAGGCTCTTTCTTCATCGGAATGCTACGGATTGAAAATAAAATGGTCAAAATTCCAATTTCTCTGCCGTTTCATTGATTATTATCTAGGTTTTATGGTTTCAAGTGTATCTATCCAGCCGACAACCCACAAAACACATGCCATTATCAAGTTCCCAGAACCCAACTCAGTTAAGAAGATTCAAAGTTTCCTAGGTCTTACCGGGTATTTTAGAAAATTTGTGCAAGACTACTCCCTGATCGCTCGGCCACTCACTCAAGTCTTACGAAGTAACCAACCTTTCCAGTGTGGAATTACCAAAAAGATAGCTTTCGATGAGCTGAAGAAAGTTTGATCCTCGAAACCAGTCTTGAAGCTTTATGTCCAGGAGGAAGAGATGGAACTACATACTAACACGTCTAAGGGGGGGTATGGGGCAGTGCTTCTCCAGAAATCTGATTACGGCGAATTTCATTTATAGCAAAAAGACTTCACCAGCAAAAGAGCGATACAGTAGCTATGAGCTGGATGTTCTCGCCATAATTAGTGCTCTAAAAAAGCTGAGAGTTTATCTGCTGGGCCTCCAATTCAAAATAGTTACAGATTATGTGGCGTTTAAAGCAACAATGGAGAAGAAGGAGATATGCCGAGGATCGTAGTATGTGCACTCGCCTTACAATACTAAGATTTGAAGTTGGAACATATCCCTGGAATATGCATGAAGCACGTAGATGAACTCGGCCGAAATCCTATCTCTATGGTTGTAACTAGTGAATTTTTGTTCAAGGTGAAAGCAGCTCAAGACGCCGATGAGTATCAGGGTTGACATCGTACCTAGTGCAACGCCAGTACAGGGTTCTCTTTAGATTTTCAGTCTCTGATCCCATTAACGCCACTTCGGGTGTTCCTCAAGGCAGTCACCTTGGTCAACTGATTTTTGTCTTAACAATAAACGATGTTGATCACATCATAAAAGACTCAGATCTGTCTATTTACGCGGATGAGATGAAAATCATTAAGACAATATCTACCCCCACTGATTCTCTCTTACTTCAAAACGACCTTAATTCATTCTACACATGGTGCGACAAAAACTACTTAGAACTTAACGTCGGAAAATGTCAATCCATAACGTTCTCTCGTAAGCGTCTTCCCCCACCCCTCAGAGCCTACTACTTTCGCAACGATCCTGTTCCCGCAGTCTCCTCTCTACGCGATCTGGGTATTATTTGTGACAGGGAGCTAAACTTCCGTTCCCACATTGATCAAATTATTCACAAGGCCAATTCTTCTCTCGGTTTCATAAAACCCTGGTCTGAAGAATTCTCGAACCCTTACGTTACAAAGTCTCTTTACATCACCTTTAGTAGACCCCTCCTTGAATATGCCAGCCAAGTTTGGTCTCCATTTCACGACACCCACTCTCTTAGAATCGAAGCCGTGCAGCGAAGGTTTATCCGTTTTGCCTTACGTGGTCTCCCATGGGACAACAACTATATCTTACCCCCTACGAAAATCGGCTAAAATTAATTAACTTGCATACCCTTATAAAACGTCGCGAGGTAGCTGACATACTCTTCGTACACCAATTATTAACTGGCACGATCGATTCTCCCGCACTACTGGAAATGATTTCACTTCAGACTAACCCACGCAACCTTAAATCCGTACCGCTCTTTCGTCTCCCTCTCCACCGCACCAACTGCGGTCATTTCGAACCTATCTCCAGAATATTGCGTCTGGCCAACAATGCACAGAACACACTTGACTTTCATTCCAGTATATTGTAGCATAATAATAACTACGCGCCTATGTCTATGCAGCAAATTCCGAAGTGACTTTCCATTCTGGCAGAATTTTGGTTCAAACTGTCCTTCATTCGAGGTTCGTGTCGGGGACGAAGTCTCCACAGCTCATGTCAACGAAAGAGACGAATAATATTAGGGATAAAAGGGAATTATAACTGCAAGAATTATTTCTCTTGTTCCAGTGGTCGAAGAATTTGCTAGAAGTTTCTGGCTATCTGAAACTTCTGCTATATAAGGACAGATGGCGATCAATAGGCAAGACAGTGATTTTTAAACTGTGGCGAAGAGATTAGAAAAGTGATAATAGGCGAAGTTGTAATTTTGTGATAAATTGAAAGTTGAGAGTTAACAAGAAGGAGTAATTACTTTGGATTTGTGAATTAAGTAATAGAAAGGAGATAAAGTGATTTGAGAGGAAAGAGACATTGTAACAAAAGAATTGCGAAGGATAGTACAGTGTGAACCTGAATTGTTCTATAGACTAGAAAATAAAGAAATAAATTTCACAGAATATTGTTTTATCTACTCGAGCCGTAGCTCGCATATTACATTTGGTGTTGTGCAGCCAGGAGCTTTTGACGATATCTCTTCTTACAATGGAGGCAGTGGCACCTGTGTCGATGGTGGCTACGCACTTCTTCTCGTTGATTAGTGCCTCCACTGTCAGGCTCTTGTTACCCCGTTTGGTTTGCGAAACTTGAATGGTGGTCCTGGGGGCCTCGATTCCAGTAACCAACTTCTGCCCCGCGAAGTTGGTCCTTACGCATTTCCCGACTGCTGGTTTTGCGAAGTCTGACTGACAGGATGGATGTTATCACCGCCAGATGCTTCCTCTCTGCTTCTCCTACTTCCGCAATGTGAACAATTTCCTCGTCTAGGTGCACTTCTGCACTGCCGTTGTAGGTGTCCCGTTTGGTTGCAATTCCAGCAACGGATTTGACTTCCGCGAGCTCTGTCTTCATCCATGACGGCTGTTCTCTGGCATGAGCATTCCACGACGGACATTTCCCTGACACGGTGTATTCCCTGGTATGCTTGGTCCGCAGCCTTCATTGACAAAGCGAATGCCAATGCCTCGGGGAGTGTTCGCTTTTCAGCCATCCTTACAGCCATTTGCAGTTGTCTGTCCTCTATGGCCTGAATAAAAGCTTCCACCGCCATTTCGTTGATAAGCTCCTCACCGGCTTTAGGGTATGAAAGATGGGCTAGTCGCTCTATATCCGCTTGCAACTGTTGGAGCGTTTCCCCCCTTTTCTGGACTCGACTACGCAGCTGAACCCTGTACACCTGCTGCATGTGTTCATCCCCAAACCGCATCTCGATAGCCTGAACCAGAGAGTCGTAGTTCTGCTGTTTATCTTCCGGGATGGTCTGCAAGAGCTCCGCAGCTGGACCCCTCAGTGCAAGTGTGAGTGCAATGGACTTCTCTTCATCGTCCCAGCTATTGGTCATTGCGGCCGCTTCGAATTGCCTTTTATAAATTGGCCATGATGTTTGACCATCGAAGATAGGAGGCTGCATTTCCTTTCTTCTCAGACCGTCAGTGGAATATTCCCGTGCTTTCTGTCTCTTCACGTTGCTGAGCTCCTTAGCAAGATTTTCGACTTGCTTTCCTACTATCTCGAATTGCGTATCCACTTTTTCAAACTGAGTCTCTATCTTCCCGAACTGAGTTTCATGTTTCTCAAAATTTTCATCGAATCTAATTTCGACTTTTTCGAGTTGCGTCTCGACCTTCTCGATTTTCTCTTCGATCACTTCGAATTTGGATTCCAAGTTCTTGTTTTGCTCATCAAGTTTACTTTCCAGAGCATCTAGAGAATTCTTTTGTTCGTCCATTGCTTTCTTTTGTTCGTCCATTGCTTTCTTTTGTTCATCCAGCTTAAGATCTAGAGAATTCTTTTGTTCGTCCATTGCTTTCTTTTGTTCGTCCAGCTTAAGTTCTAGAGAATTCCTTTGGTCGCCCATTGCTTTCTTTTGTTCGTCCATCGCTTTCTTTTGTTCATCCAGCTTAAGTTCTAGAGAATTCCTTTGGTCGCCCATTGCTTTCTTTTGTTCGTCCATCGCTTTCTTTTGTTCATCCAGCTTAAGTTCTAGAGAATTCTTTTGGTCATCGAGCTTATGACTTTGATCTTCTATTGCTTTCTTTTGTTCGTCCATGACTAACTTAAGTTGCAGGAGCAGACTTGTTATACCCGGGTCGGCTACTGTACTTGCTGGTTCCTCTTCCACGTCAAACTCTATGTCATGCGGATTTTCACCTTCCTGCGTTACTGCTTCTTCCAGACGAATCAGTAGGGCATCTTTTCCCCCAGTTGTGTCGAGGTTCCGCTTACTGAGTTCTGCCTTTAGTTGAGTTATAGTTAGTTTTCCCAATTTGCGACCCATTTTGCGCAACTAATTAACTCAACACAGAAATCGTTTTTTTTTTTTTTTTGTGCAATTTCTGTCTGCTTTGCCAATGGAAGGCGCCTAGCAGGCTGACGAATTGGTCTAGTATCACCAGTGTCTATTCGATGTTGTACCAGGTGTGTTCGGCCGTATTCTCCGTCCTGTGAGGCAAATACATCAGCGTACTCATTGATAAGATTCTCTGCCATAGTTCGCTGCTCCTGATTCAGCTCACTGGACTGGAGAATCGTCTCTCTCGCTTCCGCTGTCCAAGGTGATGGGAGAAGTTTTGGAGCATCACGTTCAGATATTGTTGCGACGGCGGTAATCGGCGTGCATTTTCCAGTCACCTCCCCTCGCCTTAGTTTGACAGTGTGTGGTCTTGCGTTCAAAACCCTCACTGGAACCATGGTGTTCTTTGGTTCGACTAACGTCTTTCCCACGATGTAGTCTTGAGAATTCTTCTCTGGGTCTGGTTCTACTATGTAGAATCGGTGGCTCCCAAGATCACCTTCCAGCTTCGTCCAAATGATTGTCTCTGAAGACGGCGGCAAAACTTCGTCTTTGCTGATGACTGTCCTGAGAGTTACGGCATTCTCATTTCCGTACACCATCGGAATCTCCACATTTCGATACCTCAGTACCTGCATCCCGATGTCCAAGATTACTTCATTTGCTTTCATGAAGTCTACTCCGATGATGCACTCGTCGCATATATCTGCCACCAGAAACGCATGGGAGAACGTCAGTCCAGCCAGAGTAATCGTAAGACGAACTTCTCCAAATACCTTCGCCAACCTGAATACCTTGGACTCCTCCATGGCACCCATATTGATGGCAAGCTTAGTGCGGACGTTCCGTCAACATGACCTGGCCCACTGCACAAGGGCCCCGACCTCAAAGGCATATTTTGCGCAGTGGGACTCCCTCCATGTCCAAGAAGGTGTTCTGAGAAGAAAATGGGAATCCTCCGACGGAAAGTCGTTTGTAATGCAGCTTGTAGTACCGCGGACGAGGGTCAAGGAGGTGTTACAGGAAATGCATGGCGGGGCGTCCGGAGGCCACTTGGGAGTGAATAAGACGCTAGAAAAGGTACGAGAACGTTTTTATTGGTTAAAAGCGAAGGAAGATATCGAAGACTGGTGCAGAAAATGCGACGTGTGTGCAGCTAGCAAGGGTCCGAGAATCAAAACTCGAGGTAAGATGCACCAATACAACGTGGGAGCACCTTTCGAACGAATCGCCATTGACATCGCAGGGCCCTTTCCGGAAACCGACAATGGTAATCGGTATATACTCGTAGTGATGGACTACTTCAGTAAGTGGCCGGAAGCGTTTCCGATCCCTAACCAGGAAAGCAGAACCGTGGCGGAGCAGATCGTCTACAATTGGGTTAGCAGATTCGGTGTGCCCTTGGAATTGCATTCTGACCAAGGGCGGAACTTCGAGTCAAGAATCTTCCAAGAGATGTGTCAACTACTCGGAATCAAAAAGACAAGGACAACCCCGCTTCATCCACAGTCGGACGGTATGGTGGAGCGTTTCAATAGGACTTTGGACGAACATCTCTCGAAGGTCGTAGGTGACTACCAACGGGATTGGGACCGGCAGATTCCCTTGTTTTTGATGGCCTATAGAAGTGCCGTGCATAGCACTACTCGACATACGCCGTTCGAAATCTTATTTGGTGGAATAGCTCGTTTACCCAGTGAGGTGAAATTTGGATCTCCTACCAATGAGCCCAGAAATGAAGAAGAGTACGTGGCGGACCTTAGGGAAAGGCTTAGGGACATACACCAAAGGACCAGAAGCCAGATTAAGATGACGAGCGACCGCATGAAGACCAGGTATGATGCCAAGGCAACAACGTCAGGATTCCAGGAAGGAGATCTGGTGTGGCTGTATAATCCCCATCGCCAAAAGGGGAAATCACCTAAGTTACAGCGGAACTGGGAAGGTCCCTACAGAATAGTAACCCGCATCAACGATGTTGTCTACCGCATCCAGCGAGGACCAAGGGCCAAAATGAAAGTGGTTCATGTGGACCGACTGAGTCGATACAATGGCCGAAATGAGGATGCACTTGTTCGGGACGAACACGTCTAAGAGGGGGGCAGTGTAGCATAATAATAACTACGCGCCTATGTCTATGCAGCAAATTCCGAAGTGACTTTCCATTCTGGCAGAATTTTGGTTCAAACTGTCCTTCATTCGAGGTTCGTGTCGGGGACGAAGTCTCCACAGCTCATGTCAACGAAAGAGACGAATAATATTAGGGATAAAAGGGAATTATAACTGCAAGAATTATTTCTCTTGTTCCAGTGGTCGAAGAATTTGCTAGAAGTTTCTGGCTATCTGAAACTTCTGCTATATAAGGACAGATGGCGATCAATAGGCAAGACAGTGATTTTTAAACTGTGGCGAAGAGATTAGAAAAGTGATAATAGGCGAAGTTGTAATTTTGTGATAAATTGAAAGTTGAGAGTTAACAAGAAGGAGTAATTACTTTGGATTTGTGAATTAAGTAATAGAAAGGAGATAAAGTGATTTGAGAGGAAAGAGACATTGTAACAAAAGAATTGCGAAGGATAGTACAGTGTGAACCTGAATTGTTCTATAGACTAGAAAATAAAGAAATAAATTTCACAGAATATTGTTTTATCTACTCGAGCCGTAGCTCGCATATTACAATATCTTCTATTAGAAATTCTCTCTATACCTCCTCTTAACAACTCCCCATTCTTCCCTTCCCTTAAATGTTAGTTTTAAGTCTTAGTTTAAGATAGTGCGGACAGCAACTCAACTTTTGATGAATTTGATGCGTTGTCCGATTCCATCACTCGAATTGTCTCCTTGTATCCTCATACTGAAATTGTCATTACGGGCGATTTCAATATACACAATTCGGATTGGCTTCAACATTCTGGCCAGACAACACCCGAAGGAAGGTATGTTGAACTTTTTGCTGAGATTAACAATTTGACTCAGCTTGTAAATGAGCCTACACGTATACCGGACATTGAAAGTCATTCCGCCAACACCTTAGACTTGTTTCTTACTTCTCACCCTGATAAATACACCATTGATGTTCTAGCGCCCCTAGGTCGGTCCGACCACAATATCGTATCAGCTAAATTCTCGTACTCTGACCACACAGTTAAAGAAAAAACTCCTAAAAGAAAAGTATGGCAATACGAGAAAGCCAACTGGAGCGGCCTCAATAGCTTCTTTAGGAGTTTTAACTGGTCGCTATGCTTCCTCGATAACGACGTGGATGCCGCTGCTGATATGATCACTAACACTATCCTCTTAGGTATGAATGACTTTATTCCTAACAGAATAAAGAGCATTAAACCTAAGGAAAACTCGTGGTTTGACCAGAGCTGTAAAGAGGCCATCAGGTTAAAAGAAGTAAGTTTCGGTCTTATAAAGCCAACAAATCTGAGGAAAACCGAATGAAGTTTAAACAAGCCAGAAAAGACTGCAATGCCCACATTCGACGTGTAAAATTCTTACATGACCAAAAATTGAGGCAAAAAATCCTACAATGTTCCAAAGGTAGTAAAAATTTTTGGTCATTCGTCAAAAATATTAAAAATTCTGCCTCGTCTGCCATCCCCACGCTCATTTACAATGACATTCCAGCTGTCAGCTCCTTAGACAAAGCTAATCTGCTTGCTGCTCACTTTGCAGCGAACTCAACACTGCCAGATAATGCTTCGTCTCCACCTGTATTTGAGAGCGTCAACTTATCCATGGGACAAGTCCACTTTCGCACTCGTACAGTTGCAGGAGTACTCAAAGGTCTTAACATACACAAATCCGCTGGTCCAGATGGTATCTCCCCCATAGTTCTGAAGAGGTGTTCTTCTACGCTGGCAAAACCTCTGCGTAAGCTTTTCTGTCTATCCTACTTTTCAGGGCTCTTTCCGAGTAGATGGAAAACAGCATTTGTCCAGCCCGTCCCCAAAAAAGGCGAATCTTCCTCCCCGTCCAATTACCGACCCATTGCACTTACGTCCCTTCTTTCCAAGGTCATGGAAACGCTGATAAATCGTCAGCTTATGAAATATCTCGATTCACGAAAACTCCTTAATGACCGGCAGTATGGTTTTCGTAGCAACAGGTCCACTGGTGATTTGATGGCATATCTCACCGAGAAGTGGAACCAATCTCTCCATCACTTCGGCGAAACCAAGATGGTTGCGCTTGATATTTCAAAGGCATTTGACAGAGTTTGGCATCAGGCTCTTTTGTCGAAAATGCGTGCATATGGCATCGATGAGTCTCTTCTTCAATGGATTAGAAATTACCTTTCGGGGCGTTCAGTACAAGTTGTTTTGGACGGCTTCAAGTCTGTAATTCACCAAATAAATGCTGGTGTTCCCCAAGGCTCTGTTTTGTCTCCGACTCTCTTTCTCATTTTTATAAATGATCTCTTGTCTGCAACTTCTAATCCAATCCATTCCTTCGCTGATGACAGTACCCTCAGTTTTTCATATTCGTTCCCTAACTCACGTCCTTGCTCTTCGGCCGTAGAAGGGGAACGGCAACGTATGTTAAACACATTAAATTCCGACCTGGACAGCATAATTAAATGGGGTTCAACCAACCGCGTGGAATTTAATGCTTCCAAAACACAATGCTGTCTTCTGTCTCTCAAGCGAAACCAATTATCCATTATCCAACCATTATCCATGGATGGTACTTGCATCATTGAAACCGAAAGACTTGCCATTCTCGGTATGTGTATTAATAACCATCTTCGATGGAATGATCACATATTCGAGGTCGCCAAAAATGCTGCAAAATGTCTCGGATTCCTTAAACGGTGCAAGAAATATTTTACCCCGTCTGATCTGGCCTCAATTTATAAGGCATTCATCCGCCCTAAGCTGGAATATAACGCCCATATCTGGTCTGGTGCACCCAAGACCGTTCTGCACATTCTTGATAGGGTACAAAATCGCGCGTTAAAACTCATAGGTGATAGAGACATTGTGAATTCCATTCATTCATTAGAACATCGGAGAAATGTCTCCTGTCTCTCCCTGTTTTATCGTTTTTTCTACAAAAAATGCTCCAGCGAAATAGCCAGTTGCATTCCTCCCCTTCAAAATTTCACCCGCAATACGCGACATGCTTCGAATGCACATCAGTTTTCCCTAAAGCCTAACTTCGGTCGTACTGTTAAATATAGGGATTCGTTTATAAGCCGAACGACACGAATGTGGAATGATCTACCAAGCTCTGTATTTCCCCATCACTACAACCTTCAAACATTTAAAGCCAACGTGCATAGGCTTCTCCTCTGTTCCTCTTCCCCTTGTCCTTAAAAGCCCGTGCCCTGTAACAGTATAAAGGTATTCATAATCCTTTTGGCGCGCGCGAATTATAAAAAAAAAAAAAAAAAAAAAAAAAAAAAATTGTGTGGGCCCTAGGGCCCGGCCAATAAGCATAAAAAAAAAAAATAAAAAATAGGTTAAGGTAAATTTAGGTTAAGTTATTTTCTAAGTTAAGGCTTGTACTAAGCTTCAATAAATAAAAAAAAAAGCTCCTCAAGGTTTTAAACAAGGTTCTAGAATGTGGACCATATCAAGATTATTTCTAGGGACATGGCCTACTCTATAAAGAAGATCAAAATGGAAACAAGTTATTGTGCATCCCCAACAGTTTAGCCCAAGGACTTATAAAATTCACACACGAAGAAGGACCCTTGGTACAAAGATGGAAGACATTTTGTCGAATGCCTACTTTATCTAGGATCTGCGCCCCAATATTGAATGTAAGGAAGAATTGAGTGTGCCGTATTCTATGCAACAGAAAGGCTGGAAAGTAGAGGGGATACTCGCACCCAATTTCGAAGAACGAATTACCATTGTACATCTCCTACGTCCATCTATTTGACACTAACGCTAAACTTTTTCTCAAATTCTTAGGTCCCTACAGAGTCACTAAAGTCTACGCGAACGAGAGATACGAAGTACGCAAGGTCCTTTTCCGCGAGGGTCAAGGGAGACAACCACCAGCGCAGACTTTATGAAGCCATGACCAATGACTAAAGACTCATCAGAACCAGCCAAGCCAAACTACCAACCAAGACGAATAATTACCCCAAGACCATACCATCAAGGTTCTCTACACAAGATGTTACACTTTACACTGAGAAAGACGATACCCCTAAGACGTTCCACCGAATGTGATACTTTTAAGATGTACACCCCAAGATCATACCTTTAAGATGTTCAACCCAAGACGCCTCCCTTAAGGTGCTCTACCCAAGACGTTGCACCTTACACCGAAGACGACAACCTTAAGATGTTCAGCCCAGCACGACAAACCCAAGACGATCCACCCAAGACGATCCACCAAAGACGATCCACTGAAGACGAAGTGTTCCTTTTCCCAGGGCCGGTAAAAGATGCAGGAGGGCCGAATTTGTGGGATCACTCTGTTCTATTCGTTAAGGTGGTTCTCCTCTATCATCGCAAACTAACACGAAAGGAGTCAGTCAAAGTTCGCCCAAGGTGTCGCCCAGTCGCACATTCCTTTTGCTCTGGTATTTCCTTTTATGTTACTTTTTCATTGAATTATCAATAAACACTTAACACACAAACATAATCCAGTCCTCTTATACCCTACGGTGTCGATGATCTGTCTCCGGTTTCCGTCATCCTTTGCTTAATAAATTTTCTCCATTTCTTCTTGTCTCTAGCTGATTCCTTCTCCGAGTTCCAGCCTTCTCCAGCATCTTTCAGCATTTTCTATAGCGCGTGTTACATCCCAAAGTTCCGGTAACATGATGCCAACAGGAAAAGTCAAAATATTGCATTTTGTAGAAAACCTAAGACATTCTCGACACAGCATAAATGAAACATGTTGATATAGCATTTATTTATTTAATTGATCAAACTGACACCAAATAATATTTGGTAAACAGGAAATGCAATAACAGCAAATTCATTTTTTGCAGTCGAGAATGATTACGGCGAATTAAGTAAGAATAAAGTGGTTAAAGTAGTCTTGTCTCGACCGTTAAACATGTAGAGCTAAGAATATAAAAATAAAGTGTTTATTATTTGAATTTGTTTGTGATCTTGTTATTTTTTCTTCTGCTTATATTTTTGGTGTTCTCTGAAGAGAACTAAATACATAACTGGTGTAGTCAAAGGAGTATAATTCTAAAGAATATTTCATTTTTGTTCAAAAACAAAAAAAAAAAACACACACAAAAAAAAAATAAGAAGTAGCTATCTGCAAGAGTAGTAAGAAACAAATAATAAGACAAAACCAGTGAACTAGTGTCCTATAGGTTAATAAATTTATGAAATACAATAGAAACCAAGTGTTCGATAAATATCGTAATTTTGGCAGTGACAGTGATAGTAATAGTGAATCGGAATTAAATACGATGGCCAGTCAACAGGAAATTGCATTGCTAATGCAAACAGTTCAACAACAGCAAAATGATATCGTTCAGTTGCAACAACAACTCAACCAATTCCTGCTGCAACAAAATGAAGAACAAGCCAATCGACGACCAAATGCAGACCCAATCAACCCCAACGGAAATATATTCAAACTGTCAACTGATCAAGTGTTAAACCATTTTCGTCACTTGGAACCATTCAATGGCAGAAATGATTTTACATTAATGCAATTTATCGGATCTGTGAATAACGCATTGGACTTGTGTAACAGCGAGTAAATAAAACAATACGTCATCAAGATGATACTGAACGAGAAAATTCAGGGCGATGCAAAGAGATGTGTACAACGACTTGGCGACGGTTTAACCTGGGAAAAAGCACAATCGGAGCTGAAGCTACACTTTCGACCTCGCAAGGACTACAGAGAACTAATTAATGAATGCCGAAATCTTAATGTATGTAATTTAAGACAACTATTTGATAAGGTTAGATCAGTTAATTACCAATTAAATGAATTATATAATTTTGAAGAAGAAGGTGATAAACCAACAATATATTCTCCAGAAAATAACGATAAATACCTGGTAGGAATCGTTCGAACTAACAACAACAAAGATAATAATACAAGAAATCATAATGACACTAATAGTCACTCTAATACAATTAGTAATCAGCCTCAAGAGAACAACCAGTTTAGAGGTACTAACCACACATATAATTCAGGTCGATCTCGCAATTATCAAAATAACTCTTATTCTGGTTTGACGCGAAATAGAAATAATGACAATAGTTCTAGTGCCTATAACCATATTCACACCTCTTCACTGCAACAGATAAAATCGAAGAGGGTGCAACAACATCGACATTGACCGCTCATAAAGAGGACGAGTCAGCGACCCGAAAAAAACGCAAAATCTCTGGAGCCCAACAACGAAAAAGGGCCAAAGAAAGAAGACGACTGGAGATGGAGAAGCAAGGAAACTTGGTTTCAAACCCAAACTGCCTGGCTTCAACACCAAAAGTCGTCTCCCTCCGTGGTCAAAAAGCAAACAGTGAACAGACACTGACCGGGGAACGGATGGAACACCCTACTCTATCACCAGAGGATGCCTCGGCAAACTCTGATGGCAAGAGGAGGATGCGCCCCCATGCTGAACCACCGCATAGAAAAAGAAGTCGTGTTGCTAAAGACCATCCACAATCTAGGTTTACCTCTATTCCACCAGGGCGGGCTAACGCTCACCCAGGGAGGAGCGAGGGAAGTACTGTCGCACAACTAAAATCCAAAAACCCGATTAGGCCGTCAACTTCAAGGAGACAGGCAGCCACACCCATAAAATCTCTTCACACGAGATCGTATAGGGATGTAGCAGCCAACCTCCTGGAGATGGTGGTCTACAACAGAAACGACGAGGATGGGAAGATACCGGAGGAGCTACATGAACGGTTCCAGAAAGCTCTCAATGCTATCCTGGACCAAACACTTTGTGAGAATCCGACGACTTCCCTGAATTTCCTGAAGGCAGGTTTCAAAGGCAGCCGCTACCACATATGCTGTCAGGATAATGCCTCAACGGAGTCGTTAGCTAAACTAACATCTAGGCTCGATGGTTGGGAAGGAACCAACCTAGTGGTTCTCCCGGCGGGAAAGATTCCCAGATTAACCAGGGTGTCCGTTTGGATCGCAGGGGTAATCGAGGAACCTGCAACGCTGTTTGCACGAATGAAGCTGCAAAACAAGGACCTTAAGACAGAAAAGTGGAAACTCTACCACGCAAAGGAGCAGGCAGGCAAAGGCCAACTAATCGTGGTAGGGATTGACGAGGAATCGCTGGGGTCACTAGTCCTACAAGGGGGTAAAGCATTATGCGGCTTTCACCAGGTCAGCTTTGTAATCCCTTCATTCCACGAAAGAATTAATGAAGGTAATCCAAGCAAACCTTCAGCACAGTAGGGCGGCAACTGCCAACCTCTGTGCTTACCTCTTAGCAGGAAAAGCGGATATCGCCCTCATTCAGGAACCTTATTGTCTGTATAATAAGGTAACAGGATGGGGGAATAAACTGAAAGTGATTGCAAACAACGGAAACAGTAAGTGTAGAGCTTGTATTGTGGCACGTAAGGATATTAATATTTTCTCTATTCCACAGATCAGCACAGGCGACCTCACAGTCACAAGTCTCGAATATAGAGCAAGAAATAGCGAGACCAACCAAATTATTTTGGCCTCTTGCTATTTCCCCTATGACTCCCCGCAACCTCCACCCAGCGATGAGTTAAAGAGGTGTGTCACCTGGACGAGGTCCCAACAGAAGAGCCTCATAGTGGGTATGGACTCTAACGCCCACCACACTAACTGGGGTAGTACGAACATCAACAAAGGGGTGAGTGTTTAGCCGATTATTTAAATATTGAAAACTTGATTACCTTGAATGAGGGCTGTACACCAACCTTCATAAATAAATTTAGAAGGGAGGTATTAGATATAACCTTATGCGACGTTAGGTCTATACACTTGGTGTCGAACTGGAGGATCAGTAATGAGATCTCCTTTTCGGACCACAGGTGGTTGAGTTTTGATATTGGAATTGATCACAAATCCAAAATAATGATTAGGGATCCTAAGAAAACTGACTGGTCCATCTTTGTAAGTAATCTTCAGGGAAAGCTGACACCAACTCAGGATAACAGCTACACTGAGATTAACCAATTAAACAATGAAGTCCTCAAAGTACAGAAGTGTTTTATAGAATCTTTTGAGGCCGCCTGTCCTCTAAAACCGGTACCTAGAAGTGCAAAGCAAAAATGGTGGAACGGCGACCTCCATGAAATAAGGAAGGTTGCTAGACAACGCTTAAATAAAGCTTTAAGAACCAACGAAGAAGCAGACTGGGAATCCTATAAAGAAAATAAAAGAGGCTTCAAGAAGCTCACCAGAGCTGCTAAAAGGGAATCATGGAAAACTTTCTGCACCAACATATGCGATAATAATGGAGCAGCGCGATTAAAGAAGATCCTGTCCAAGGAACCACCAAGTTATCAACTTCTACAGGCGGGCAATAACTTGGCAACCGCAGCTGATACCTTGGAGACGCTGATGTGTGTACACTTCCCAAACTATTTCAGCGAGGCAGCTACACCTTCCAAGCGTGGGGTCACTCGAACTGATACAAAATGGGAAGACACTGAGAACCTAGTTGATGCAGATAAAGTGACCTGGGCTATTAACTAATTTGCGCCATACAAATCACCGGGCTTGGACGGAATACTTCTCATCTTCTTGCAAAAAGGGATAGAATTAGACACCCTAAAGAAAACCCTGGTCAATATCTTCAGGGGATGTCTATATCATGGATACACATCAACACAATGGCAAGAGGTGAGGGTGGTGTTCCTACCGAAACCCGGGAAAGATTTGTCGACAGCATAGGTCTACAGGCCTATTAGCCTAACATCCTTTTTACTAAAATCAATGGAGAGAATCTGTGATAACTACATCAGAACACAGATTACAATTCCGCGATTGTGTCCTAATCAACATGCATATCTCAAAGGAAAATCAGTTGAGACGGCACTACACCAGGTTGTATCCACAATAGAAGATGCTTTTGAAACCAAGGAATCAGTCGCAGGCGTTTTTCTAGATATCGAAGGGGCATTTAACAATGTGAAAACTCAAAAAATTGTGGAGGCACTCTCGATATACTGTAATAACCAAATAATAAACAATTGGCTAGAACACATGCTTACAAACCGCATTATCACAGCTTCACTGGGAGACGACACAAGAAGGAGAACAGTCCGTACGGGAACACCACAGGGGGGGATAATATCTCCTTTTCTGTGGGTGCTCACAATGGACAACCTTTTAAAAGCACTGGATGGAACCTGTGCGAAATGTGTAGCGTACGCAGATGACCTAGCCGTTCTGATAAGAGGTAAGCACCTGAACATCATAGGAGAGCTTATGCAAAACACCCTTCGAATCATAAAAGAATGGGCGGAGGAGAGTGGATTAGAAATAAATCCAAATAAAACGGAAATGGTTCTCTTTACAAAGAAAACCAAAACTAGTGACTTTCACATTCCACAACTCGGAGGAGTATCACTACAACTCCGCGACAGCGTCGAGTATCTGGGCATTATATTAGACAGGAAACTGACCTGGAGAAAGAACCTGGAAGAAAGAGTCACCAAAGCGAAGAGAGCATATTGGATATGCAGGAGGGCCATCGGGAAGTCATGGGGCTTGAAACCGAAACAGGTCCACTGAATATACGAATGCGTAATAAAACCCATCATCTTCTACGGAGTAGTTGTATGGTGGCCAGTGATGAGCAAAAAGTATGCAAGAGACTTGCTAACTAAGGTGCAGCGTATGGTCTGCCTGGGTATTACAGGAGCAAAATCCTCAACACCAACCGCGGCCATGGAAGCGATACTTAACATTCTACCAGTGCACCTCGAAGCGAAGAAGATTACCGGTATTTCAGCCTCACGGCTTAAAACTATCGGCCATTTCAACGGTGGTGCAAATACGGGACATCGAAAAATCCCCGAAATGATAAGAGTAATGACACCACTCATCGATTGCCCCAGTGATGTTGTTGGGAAATCGTACACATTCTCCAACAACTTCGAAACAATTTTTACCGCAAGAGAATATTGGACGTATGTAAGAACGACAAGAAACTCCAATGGGATATCGGTTTATACAGATGGCTCTAACATATCAGGGGAATCAGGGGCTGGCATCTTTAGTGCTAACCCACCGATTAAACTTGCTATTCACCTAGAACCATTTGTATCGGTGTTCCAAGCAGAAGTCTATTCAATTATGAAGGCAACCGAAATACTCGCAGAAGACACCAGCGAAGAAAGGCAAATTGACATCTGCTCGGACAGCAAAGCAGCAATTAGCGCGATCACAAACCCCATGTCGAAATCACTACTAGTAAGGGAGTGCAAAACTAAATTGAACTTACTTGCCAAACGCAATAGAGTCCGTCTCACATTGGTACCGGGGCACGAGGGTGTACCGGGCAACGAAAAGGCAGACGAACTAGCAAGGAAAGGAGTAGGCAATACAGAACTGAACCCGGATAGTACAATAGGGGTCCCTCTGACAACTATTAAAACAATAATCAATGATAAGATACGACAGGAGTTCAATAACTGCTGGACGAATCTAGACACGTGCAAAGTGGCTAGATCTGTAATAACCAAACCGAGTAACAACACAGCAAAAAGAGCTCTTAACTCAAGCAGAACACAATTGAGATTGATGGTGGGACTTTTAACAGGGCACATCAATCTCAACAAACATTCGTTCAGACTCGGGATAGCTGATACAGCAATCTGTGATAACTGTGAAGAGGAGGAGGAAGGTATAGAACACTTCCTCTGTCACTGCCCCGCTACAGCAAGGCTAAGGCTGAAAATTCTGGGATCTCCAAGGATTCCGGATATTACACACCTCAATAAGAAAGGAATCGGGGATATACTGGAGTTCGCCAGACGAACACTACGATTCCCCGATCACTATACGATATAGTTGATACTACCCATGATCCCTAGACCTAAATCTTCTCAATACATAATTCCCAAAACACATCACTATTCCTTACAGTTACGCAGATGAGGGGAACACAACGGGCCCAATGGAGGCCTAAGTCAAGAGCATAAGCTCACCCTCTCAAACCAACCAACCATAACCATATTCAGCCTATAGAGATAGGAAACATCGAAAAACGTGAACATTTTTTAACGGAGTCTCATGCTCAAAATTACCGGTAGTAACTCTTACTATAGGTAAAAATTAGGTACTTGATTGATACCGGCTCTGAAACAAAAGCAATTATTGGCCAAAATTTGTTATCATATCTAAAGGCAAAAGTAGACCTGGGGGAAAGACAGTTAGAAATAAACGGTACCAAAATCTTTTTTGAGGATGGTTACCCCCATGAAATTAACCAAATTACTGCCTTAGAAATTAACGAGGGATGTAATACCAATTGTATAAATTTAAACCATTTAAATGTTCACGAAAGTAAATTAATTAAGAATTTAATGCAAAATTATCAAGAATTATTTTTTAAGGAAGGTGACGAATTAACATGTTCTACTGAAGTGCAACACGAAATTTGCACTACCACAAGGAGACCAATATACTCCAAAATATATCGTTATCCTCAAATCCATGAGGAAGAAATAGAGAAACAAATTTCAGAAATGCTTTCGCAAGGAATTATAAGAGCAAGTAGTTCCCCATACAATTCTCCTCTTTGGATCGTTCCAAAGAAGTCAGATAATTCCGGGAAAAAGAAATGGCGGATAGTTATCGATTTTCGAAAACTGAATGAAGTTACGATAGAAGATAAGTTCCCAATTCCCAACATAGAAAATATATTGGACAAATTGGGAAGAGCCCAATATTTCACCACTCTGGATTTGGCGAAAGGATTCCATCAAATCCTGGTTAAACCTGAGGATCAAAAGAAAACTGCTTTCTCTACTCCAAACGGACATTATGAGTATGCCTGGATGCCGTTCGGGCTTAAAAATGCCCCGGCAACCTTTCAAAGATTGATGAACTCAATCCTTAAGGACTACATTAACAAAATTTGTGTCGTTTACCTCGATGACATTTTAATTTTCAGTACATCACTAGAAGAACACATTTCTAACATTCGAAAAATATTTGATAGGTTGAGAGAGGCAAAATTAAAAATGCAAATAGACAAGTGTAACTTTCTCCTCAGAGAAACAGAATATTTAGGTCATATTTTAACACCTGAAGACACACGGCCAAGCCCCATAAAAGTCGAAGTTATTTGAAACTTGGCGCTACCAAAATCACAAAAACAAACTAAATATTTTTTAGGGAGTTCATTAAGAACTATGCTAAGATTGCACATCCTTTAACGAAATATCTGAAGAAAAATTCTCGAATAAACCCTAATGACCCTAGTAAAAGATCTGATAACCAATCATCCAATTCTTAGATATCCCGATTTTGCTAAAAAGTTTAAACTCGTGACAGATGCTAGCAATGTTGCCATCGGAGCAGTTTTGACTCAAGATGGCCACCCAATTTCTAATGCCTCTAGAACACTGAACAACCATGAGCTAAATTACTCCACCATTGATAAATTACTCCACCATTTAGCTGTGGTGTGGGGTGTCAAGTACTTTAGGCCCTATTTGTTCGGAAGGGAATTCGAGAAGTTGAATTTTTTTTTTTTAAATACTAGAATTTATATCGACAAAAACGACATATTTGAAGAAAATGTGAGCGTAATTTTAAGGAAATATTTAAAGAAAGGTAAAATAGGAATTTATTCCTATCTTAGTGATAGAGAATATAATGAACTGCAACAAAAAATAATCGAGACATTCCCTGATAGAAACATATTGAAATTTGTAAAATGTAGTTACATCGCTAGGAATATAGAGGATGACGAAAGCCTAAAAAAGCAAATAGCATTGTTCCATAAAAATGTGGTAGGACATTCTGGAATAATTCCAACTTATGAGGGAATAAAAAAGAAAATTGATCATCCAAATCTCAAAACAATAATTCGCCAATTAATTAATAATTGCGAAATTTGTTCCTCAGCGAAATATGATAGAAACCCGATAAGAAATAAATTCTTCCTCACAGAAACTCCATCAACATTAAACGAAATTGTCCATGTTGATATTTATGTTAATAGCAAACATTTATTTATATTTTGCTTAGACAAATTTTCAAAGTTTGCTACAACCTTGTTTTTAGAAGACAGAAATAGTTTGACAATAGTAGAGAAATTGAAACATTTTATAGCAATCCGTGGAAAAGTAAAGAAATTGACTTTTGATAATGAATTTAAATCAAAAAATGTTGAAGAATTTTGCAAAAAAGAAAATATCGATTATCACATTACGAAACCAAACAATCATACAGGTAATTCGGATGTTGAAAGGTTAAATAACAGTCTCACAGAAAGAATTAGGGCATTGAATCTAAAGGACAAAGAACCCATCAAAACACAAATGCTTAACGCAGTCACACTATATAATACCACTTATCACTCCACCATAAAATGCACCCCCTCCGAAGTAAATGAACGAAAAGTTGACTTTACAAAGGATAGATAAAGCAAAAGCCAACACAATAGGAAGAAGAAACAGAAATCGTGAAAATTATATAGAAACTAGAACTACAGGATACATTAAAAATTATAAATCCCTTCGACACAAGAAAGAGCCTAAATTTAGAAAACAGAAACTTGAAAACATACACGAAAATAACATAAAATGTATCTTTAAATTTGCAGATCAAAATCCTTCTGATGTTGATACTAATACCAATAATCATCCCCAAAACACAAACAGCCCTAACAATTGAAAAAATCACTTCAGAAGTCGGTTATGCAGAGATAAGGATTGATGAAGTAGAAATAGTTAATAAATTTGACATAATACTACATATTATTAACCCAAACGAAATTGTTAATTTAATAGATACTTTTGAGAAACGTATTGAAAATTTGCCAGCAGAAAGAAAGAATTTTCTAAGAGCAGAACTATATTCTATGAGAAATAAGGTATTAACTCTATTACCACATAGATCTAAAAGAGGTTTGATTAATGTTGTAGGAAAGGGATTGAGTTGGCTCTTTAGAACGTTAGACGAAGACGACAAACACGACATAGAAAACCAATTAAAAAGTAACGACAATGCAATTATGAACTAATAGAGGCAATCAATCAGCAGGTAAAAATAAATAACAATTTTAATGACTCGTTTACCTTATTAAAAAATGTTTTAGAGTCAGATAGAAATAAAATTTTGGAGAAATTGAATACGAACGAAAATTTCACTAAAGAAATAATATTACGGGAAGACTTTTTAGAACAACAAATGCGAATTAACATTCTAAAAGTAAAAATAAATTTAGTACAAGACAATATAATTTTGGGTTATACACCCAAGTATTTTGAGCAATGATGAAATTATTCAATATCATATTGACATTAAAAAACTCAGTAACATTAAAGTAGGCATAGCCAAGTCCGAAAATGAAGATCTAATTTTTGCCATAAAAATTCCAACATCAATAATTAAAATAGACAAAAAATTACTGATACCAATTGTAAGCTCTAACAAGAAGCAAATTAACGAAGAATTGGAATATGTTGTTAAAATCAAAAATAAAACATACACTTTCGGAAATAATTTAAGTCTTCAGGAATTAAAACTAAGTAAAAATTGTATTCTTAAGAAAAATTGTAAGTTAGTAAGTAGACTAGAGGAAGAAATAACAGACCTTAATTATGATCTTTTAATTTTAAATAATATGTATAATAGAACTTTTAAGAGCAATTGTTATGAGAGAAAATTTGTTTTAAATGGGAACTATTTTATTAATTTTGCTAACTGTACAATAGAAATTGGTAACCAAAAATTTAGCAACAAAGTGTTTAAATTTGTACAAAGATTTTATATTTCAAACGATGAAATTATAACAACAAATAATGGTATATTAACATTTGAAGAGTTCACCATCCATCAAGAAAGAAATTTAAAAGAAATCCATATTTTGAAAAAAAACATAATATTATAAGTTACGGTATAGGAAGTGTTAGTATCACTCTTATTATATTAATAACTGTAATTTTAGTTTATCTTTATTGTAAACAGAAGAAATTAAATATAAGAATTGTAAACAGAATTCAGGAGAATCCTGAGTTAAGGAAGGGAGGAGTTGCATCCCAAAGTTCCGGTAACATGATGCCAACAGGAAAAGTCAAAATATTGCATTTTGTAGAAAACCTAAGACATTCTCGACACAGCATAAATGAAACATGTTGATATAGCATTTATTTATTTAATTGATCAAGCTGACACCAAATAATATTTGGTAAACAGGAAATGCAATAACAGCAAATTAATTTTTTGCAGTCGAGAATGATTACGGCGAATTAAGTAAGAATAAAGTGTTTAAAGTAGTCTTGTCTCGACCGTTCAAACATGTAGAGCTAAGAATATAAAAATAAAGTATTTATTATTTGAATTTTTTTGTGATCTTGTTATTTTTTCTTCTGCTTATATTTTTGGTGTTCTCAGAAGAGAACTAAACACATAACTCGCGCTGTTCCATGTTATCCTAGTCCTTCCTCTTCGATTCTAGCTCCCCAGATTTTCTCACTAAATGCCCAAACTATCTAGGTTTTTTATCTTCTATAAACTTTTTCACTGATTCCACATTTAGCTCTTTTCGGATGTCTTCATTTCGTTTTTTGTTAATTCTCCTTACTCCTATCACTCTTCGAAGATATTTCATTTCCATGGCCTGTATTAGCTTTTCTTGTCTTTCAGTAAAGATACAGTTTTCTTCTCCACGCAGCAGTACTGGGAGTTACATAGACTTGAAGATAGATATTTTTGTGGTTTGAGTTATTTCTTTATGGTCTAAAATTTTTTTCTGCAGCACTGTACAGTCTATTTGAAGATTGTATACTTACCTTCAATTTCTCCTCTAAGTTACCCTTGCTGTTAATGACGCTTCCTAGATACTTATAATTTTCTACTTGCTCAAAAGTCACTCCGTCCACACTCACTCTTATCAGTCCTATTCTGTTATTTACTACCATCACTTGAGTTTTTTCGACAGTGAGACGCAGATTTTGAGATACCAGGACGTCCTTCCATACTTTTAAGTTTTTCTCTAGTTTTTTTCAGATTTTGCAAAGAGTACAATGTCATCGGTAAAACCAAATGCCCATAAAGAGATGGGTTCAAGGCGCATATATTCCACTTTAAAACTTTTCATCTTTTCCTGACACTGTCTGATTGCGTCGTCTACGGCGCAGATGAACACAAGTGGGCTTTGTGTGCCTTCCGATGATTTAAATTCAGTTTTTCCTTCTACTTATTGTATCGAATGCCTTTTTTATATCTACAAAACAGGTGTAAATTTCTTTACCTTTTGCTAGTTTTTTCTCTAGAACTTGCTGCACTGTAAAGGTATGGTCTTGGATACTATGTGCTGGTCGAAATCCTCTTTGTACATCCGAGAGTTGTCTTTCTATAGCCTTAATGTTTTTTCGAGTATCGTTTCGTATACTTTTAGAGCAGTGGTAAGCAGTGTAATGCCTCTATAGTTTCCGCAATCTTTTGCATCTCCTTTCTCATCACATAGGCAGAATCACTCCATATTTCCATTCCTGCTGGATTTTCTGGTTTATCCATATCATGTTCAATATTGTTGTAACGTGCGAGTGGATCATTTACTAATGCTTCGGTCACTGTTTTTTGACCCGTGCAGGGTTTCGATTCTGACGATAGTTTTGATTTAAGATTGAGTTTGATTTTTGGATATCTTTTGGGATATTATATGAGTTCGGACTTGTGTTTTGTTGTTCCGATTTATGAGATATTTTGTTTTGATTTAAAGAATTAGATTTCAAGTTTTGAGATTTTTTATCTCGATTTAAGGAGTTAGACTTCTCCTTTTGAGATACGAGCATTTTATCTTGTTTTGGGGAATTAGATTTAAATTTTGATTTTTTTGAATTCATTTCTCTATTTGAACTTTGAGAATTTGTTTCTCGATTTAGTGATTTATGATTTTGATATGCATTTTCCAGCATATGACTTTATTTGAGGTTCTGGATGTCGAGATTTCGATTGTGGCGAATTTGTTTTTGATTGAGGTTCTGGATTTTGAGATTTAGGTTTTGGGATTGAGAATTGACTTCCCGGTCATTACGATGAATTTTTTTGAATTCGATGTCCCTGTTCATGAAGGGATTTTGCTTTGTCTTTCTTTTGTTTATGCACTCTGGTTGATGTTACTCACCTGACAGGTCTTGGGGAGTTTCCCTGATTGTGGTTGACTGTGACTCCGGCGTTTCTGTCATTATTGAACGCTCTTTTACGACAGTCATCGATGATGTTTTTTGCAGTATCTGCAGATGATTGCATTGTGTACTGTGTTAACACCAGACCTACTTGAGAATGTTTGGGCATAGTTGGGATTAGTTCTATTTGAAAATGTCTGTCGATTATTGGGAACTGGCTCATGATTTGGGAATTTGGAGGTTATGTTGTCATTGGGGCTAAATGTTGTGTTTCTGAGACGACGACATTCACTGGTATTATGACTTTTTATTCTGCAGTTTTGACAGGACATGTGAGAATTGTTTGCATACCTATTACTTGTGGATACAATAAGTTTCTCCTCTTCTTGTGCTATGTCGACTGCTTCGTCGAGGTCTTTGCACCTTGCGCTCTTGACTAGAAGTTTTAACTGCGGTACCAGTCCGTTGCAGAAACTATTTAGGACTATTGCGCTGTTTAGTAAACGGATTGCTGTGTTTGCGGATTCATCTGTAGTGTTCGCATTTGCATAGTTTAACTCGTCGCATAACGCGTTGGCTCTTTCAGTGTAGGATGCCACTGACTCGTTGTACCCATGTTTGAACTGAAATATCTCCGTTTGTATTACTTGGAGAGATCGAGTTTTTCCAAAGTTTTTGAAAAGTGCGTCCTTCAATTCCGGCCAGTCATTACAATCGTTGTATTTTACTATAACGTTATATGCTCTGCCTGTTAATTTGGACTTAACTATATCTACTAGTTCGGCTTTATCGCACTCGGAGGTTGCCTTCTTCGATTGGAGATCAACCAATTGGATGAATCTATCTAAATTCCGGGCAGAACTATCGAACTCGGGTATGAGTTTTATGGCTTGCGAAGAATTGAAAGGCATTGTTACTGTGGTTCCGCGAGACGCGTTGGAAGTACCGGTTTGGTTTTGAGACGACGAATCAGAAACTCTAACTGATTCCTTTTGTGGGTCCTTATTGGGAGGAGAACGTTCGATAGTCATTTGTTCAGGAATAGGCAAAGAATCGGACACTTCGCTTTCAGAGAATCCACGTACCTTCCTATTTCTGAGTGAAATATTCAGGTTTAGATTCGACATTTACCGTGTCAACCGATAAACAATTGAGCGGAGGGAAGGAGGGAGGCAAGGAGTGGTAGATACGTGTAGAATTGCAATAATTTGTTTAATAATGATTTACTTAGGTGATAATAGAGAGAGAACAGAGAGGAATCACTTATTTATAATACTTATATATATCTTTATTATTTGTTTGTATGTATTGCAGTGGCGTGAGGTGTAATTTCAAGAGAGGGAAGCCGAAAAAAGTTGAGGTAAAATGTTTTATTCAAGACTTACCATTTTGGTGCTTATTAGAAACACAGACTTAAGATATGCAATCTAAGCCACCTTTGTTATACTTTAAGTCATTGGAATTTACGTAGACAGTGAGCTCATCGCATAAAAAAAAGTGGCTTCGAAAGAAGACGTTCTGGGCAGAATAATCTATATAAGTTATTGATAACTCGGAGCGTTGTTAAATGTAAAAGATTTAGCAATTACAATTATGTACTCTAAAGCTACCCTACGATTCTTTTTTACGAATTTTGCTAAATCTCTTTCATAAAAATTTGAGTTACTTTTAATTTCTAAAGGAAGGTGTTTTTCGATAGATAAAAGTGCCATGTCTGAGAGTCTTTCTTCTTTTTGGGAATTTCTTAAGTAAGTGTGGACTATTTTTAAAGTCGAAAAAGATCTTTCGACAGAGGTCACAGTCAAAGGCAGGGTTAAAAAGATTTCACACAATGTTAGAGTTTGAGAAAAAGTATCTCTAAGCATTTCCGTATTATAATACTTATAAAGTTGAAAAACCTCAAGCTTTTTAAGTGAAGGGGTCGTGTATAAAGCTTTGTGTTCCTTTTCTTGAAGTAGTAAAATTAAAAATTCCATGAAATAGGGTAATTAAAGAAGATATTTTGTAATCCGGCATTGAATTAGAAAAATATTCATATTTTGATTTGTTTAATAAATCAAAGAAAATATATGAACTAAATGAACTATACCTATTCTTAATCTGACTTGTAACATTCTATAATTGCTACAAAATTTCGGTTATAATTTGTATTTGAATCTTTATTAAGTAGTCGGCGTTTGCGTGGAGGTTCTGAGCAGTTACTTACGCTCTCATAGTTTGAGTCAAATGAGTTTAAAAATTCAGAATGAATTCATGACTCACAACCCTCGATCTCTTGCTTCGCAAGCTCTATGTCATCTCTGCAATTGAATAAGACTTTCACTATACGCGAATGATATTGCCATCGACTCTCTGATACCCCGGAATGCCAGCTCTTATTTTCCTAGAAGAACTACAGTGTCTATGAAACGCTTCATTAAATCGCGATTGTGATCAACTTTTCTATTAAGAGCCTCGTAAGAATTCACTAAAGAAGTCTCCATGCGATATTCGCCAAATTCATGAAAATGCAAGCAGCTGCATGTATGCTTTTCCATTTGAATATGTTTTTTGGAAGAATTAATAAAATTGTTTATATTGTACTATGCTGGCTACGGCTCGAGTAGATAAAACGATATTCTGTGAAATTTATTTCTTTATTTTCTAGTCTATAGAACAATTCAAGTTCACACTATACTATTCTTCGCAAATTCTTTTCTTACAAGGTCTCTTTCCTCTCAAATCATTTTATCTCCTTTCAATTACTTAATTCACAAATCCAAACTAATTACTTTTTCTTGTTCACTCTTAACTTTCAATTTATCACCAAATTACAACTTCGCCCATTATCACTTTTCCGATCTCTTCGCCACGGTCCTAAACCAACTGTGTCTTTTTTGATCGCCATCTGTCCTTCTGATAGCCAGAAACTTCTAGCAAATTCTTCGACCACTGGAACAAGAGAAATAATTCTTGCAGTTATAATTCCCTTTTATCCCTGATATTATTCGTCTCTTTCGTTGACATGAGCTGTGGAGACTTCGTCCCAGACACGAACCTCGAATGAAAGGACAGTTCGAACCAAAATTCTGCCAGAATGGAAAGTCACTTCGGAATTTGCTGCATAGACATAGGAGCGTAGTTATTATTATGCTACACTGCCCCCCTCTTAGACGTGTTCGTCCCGAACAAGTGCATCCTCATTTCGGCCATTGTATCGACTCAGTCGGTCCACATGAACCACTTTCATTTTGGCCCTCGGTCCTCGCTGGATGCGGTAGACAACATCGTTGATGCGGGTTACTATTCTGTAGGGACCTTCCCAGTTCCGCTGTAATTTAGGTGATTTCCCCTTTTGGCGATGGGGATTATACAGCCACACCAGATCTCCTTCCTGGAATCCTGACGTTGTTGCCTTGGCATCATACCTGGTCTTCATGCGGTCGCTCGTCATCTTAATCTGGCTTCTGGTCCTTTGGTGTATGTCCCTAAGCCTTTCCCTAAGGTCCGCCACGTACTCTTCTTCATTTTTGGGCTCATTGGTAGGAGATCCAAATTTCACCTCACTGGGTAAACGAGCTATTCCACCAAATAAGATTTCGAACGGCGTATGTCGAGTAGTGCTACGCACGGCACTTCTATAGGCCATCAAAAACAAGGGAATCTGCCGGTCCCAATCCCGTTGGTAGTCACCTACGACCTTCGAGAGATGTTCGTCCAAAGTCCTATTGAAACGCTCCACCATACCGTCCGACTGTGGATGAAGCGGGGTTGTCCTTGTCTTTTTGATTCCGAGTAGTTGACACATCTCTTGGAAGATTCTTGACTCGAAGTTCCGCCCTTGGTCAGAATGCAATTCCAAGGGCACACCGAATCTGCTAACCCAATTGTAGACGATCTGCTCCGCCACGGTTCTGGCTTCCTGGTTAGGGATCGGAAACGCTTCCGGCCACTTACTGAAGTAGTCCATCACTACGAGTATATACCGATTACCATTGTCGGTTTCCGGAAAGGGCCCTGCGATGTCAATGGCGATTCGTTCGAAAGGTGCTCCCACGTTGTATTGGTGCATCTTACCTCGAGGTTTGATTCTCGGACCCTTGCTAGCTGCACACACGTCGCATTTTCTGCACCAGTCTTCGATATCTTCCTTCGCTTTTAACCAATAAAAACGTTCTCGTACCTTTTCTAGCGTCTTATTCACTCCCAAGTGGCCTCCGGTCGACCCGCCATGCATTTCCTGTAACACCTCCTTGACCCTCGTCCGCGGTACGACAAGCTGCATTACAAACGCCTTTCCGTCGGAGGATTCCCATTTTCTTCTCAGAACACCTTCTTGGACATGGAGGGAGTCCCACTGCGCAAAATATGCCTTTAAGGTCGGGCTTCTGTGAGAGATGTCCTGATGATCCGGTTTCTCCATGTTCTCCTTCCAGGCCAGAATCGGCTCGATATCCGGGTCTTCCTTCTGAGCGTTCCGGATCTCATCTACGCTCCAGCCGGCGATAGGTTCGGCTCTCATTCTTTGGATGGAAACCAGCTCCCATTCTTCCTGACGCGCACAATGTTTACAATCCGTTCTGCATGGTCTCCGGGACAGTGCATCCGCATTAGAGTGGAGTTTTCCTTTACGATGCTGTATTTCATTGTCGTAGATTTGCAGCCTTTTGATCCATCTTGCGACCTGACCCTCAGGACTCTTGAACTGTAATAGCCATTTTAAGGCTGCATGGTGCTTCGTAGCCAAGATCAAAGCTAGAAGTTCCCGCCTTGTCACGCAGTAGTTCCTTTCTGGCTTAGAGAGCACCTTGCTGAAGTACGCAACCACCTTCTCTTGGCCGTCATGCACCTGGGAGAGTACGGCTCCTACCCCGACATTACTAGCATCTGCATCCACAACGAACGTTTCCCCGGGAGTGGGGTAAGCCAGTATCGGGGCATCGCATAGCCGTTGTTTAAGTGCCTTGAAGCTCTTCTCGCACTCAATTGACCATTTGAATTGTTTTCCCTTTTCCGTCAACTGGTGCAGGTTCTTTGCGATCCCGGCAAAATCCTTCACGAACCGTCTGTAGTAGGTGGCTAGGCCCAGGAAGCTCCTTAGTTGGTGTTTGTCTTTGGGGACTGGCCAGTTTTTCACCGCTTCGACCTTCTCTGGATCGGTTCTCACTCCTTTCGCTGAAATTATGTGTCCCAGGTACTTGACTTCCGCTCTAAACAGGGCGCACTTCTTGGGGTTGAGCTTCAGGTGGGCACTTCGAAGCCTTTGAAACACATCCCTTAGATTGTCTCGGTGTTGCGCAAACGTTTTTCCTACGACGATGACATCATCCAAGTATACCAAACAGGTTTTCCATGTTAACCCTTGCAGGACACATTCCATCAATCGCTCGAAAGTCGCCGGAGCATTGCACAGCCCGAATGGCATTACCGTGAATTGCCATAGCCCATTTCCTGCGGTGAAGGCGGTTTTCTCCCGGTCTTCTGGATGGATCTGTACCTGCCAGTAGCCACTCTTCAAGTCGAGAGTGGAAAACCATCGGGCTCCTGATAGTGTGTCTAGCGTGTCGTCAATCCGTGGCAGAGGGTAGCTGTCTTTCTTGGTGACGTAATTGAGCTGCCGATAGTCCACGCAGAACCGCGTGCTGCCATCTTTCTTCTTAACCAGTAAAACCGGTGATGCCCACGGACTTTTGGAACTTTCAATCAGACCTTCTTTCTCCATTGCCGACACCATCTCTGCAACTTCTGTCTGCTTTGCCAATGGAAGGCGCCTAGCAGGCTGACGAATTGGTCTAGTATCACCAGTGTCTATTCGATGTTGTACCAGGTGTGTTCGGCCGTATTCTCCGTCCTGTGCGGCAAATACATCAGCGTACTCATTGATAAGATTCTCTGCCATAGTTCGCTGCTCCTGATTCAGCTCACTGGACTGGAGAATCGTCTCTCTCGTTTCCGCTGTCCAAGGTGATGGGAGAGGTTTTGGAGCATCACGTTCAGATATTGTTGCGACGGCGGTAATCGGCGTGCATTTTCCAGTCACCTCCCCTCGCCTTAGTTTGACAGTGTGTGGTCTTGCGTTCAAAACCCTCACTGGAACCATGGTGTTCTTTGGTTCGACTAACGTCTTTCCCACGATGTAGTCTTGAGAATTCTTCTCTGGGTCTGGTTCTACTATGTAGAATCGGTGGCTCCCAAGATCACCTTTCAGCTTCGTCCAAATGATTGTCTCTGAAGACGGCGACAAAACTTCGTCTTTGCTGATGACTGTCCTGAGAGTTACGGCATTCTCATTTCCGTACACCATCGGAATCTCCACATTTCGATAGCTCAGTACTTGCATCCCGATGTCCAAGATTACTTCATTTGCTTTCATGAAGTCTACTCCGATGATGCACTCGTCGCATATATCTGCCACCAGAAACGCATGGGAGAACGTCAGTCCTGCCAGAGTAATCGTAAGACGAACTTCTCCAAATACCTTCGCCATTTCCCCTGTTGCAGTCTTCAGGCAGTAGCTGTTGGTGTTGTGCAGCCAGGAGCTTTTGACGATATCTCTTCTTACAATGGAGGCAGTGGCACCTGTGTCGATGGTGGCTACGCACTTCTTCTCGTTGATTAGTGCCTCCACTGTCAGGCTCTTGTTACCCCGTTTGGTTTGCGAAACTTGAATGATGGTCCTGGGGGCCTCGATTCCAGTAACCAACTTCTGCCCCGCGAAGGTGGTCCTTACGCATTTCCCGACTGCTGGTTTTGGGAAGTCTGACTGACAAGGATGGATGTTATCACCGCCAGATGCTTCCTCTCTGCTTCTCCTACTTCCGCAATGTGAACAATTTCCTCGTCTAGGTGCACTTCTGCACTGCCGTTGTAGGTGTCCGGTTTGGTTGCAATTCCAGCAACTGATTTGACTTCCGCGAGCTCTGTCTTCATCCATGACGGCTGTTCTCTGGCATGAGCATTCCACGACGGACATTTCCCTGACACGGTGTATTCCCTGATATGCTTGGTCCGCAGCCTTCATTGACAAAGCGAATGCCAATGCCTCGGGGAGTGTTCGCTTTTCAGCCATCCTTACAGCCATTTGCAGTTGTCTGTCGTCTATGGCCTGAATGAAAGCTTCCACCGCCATTTCGTTGATAAGCTCCTCACCGGCTTTAGGGTATGAAAGATGGGCTAGTCGCTCTATATCCGCTTGCAACTGTTGGAGCGTTTCCCCCCTTTTCTGGACTCGACTACGCAGCTGAACCCTGTACACCTGCTGCATGTGTTCATCCCCAAACCGCATCTCGATAGCCTGAACCAGAGAGTCGTAGTTCTGCTGTTTATCTTCCGGGATGGTCTGCAAGAGCTCCGCAGCTGGACCCCTCAGTGCAAGTGTGAGTGCAATGGACTTCTCTTCATCGTCCCAGCTATTGGTCATTGCGGCCGCTTCGATTGCCTTTTATAAATTGGGGATGATGTTTGACCATCGAAGATAGGAGACTGCATCTCCTTTCTTCTCAGACCGTCAGTGGAATATTCCCGTGCTTTCTGTCTCTTCACGTCGCTGAGCTCCTTAGCAAGATTTTCGACTTGCTTCCCTACTATCTCGAATTGCGTATCCACTTTTTCAAACTGAGTCTCTATTTTCCCGAACTGAGTTTCATGTTTCTCAAAATTTTCATCGAATCTAGTTTCGACTTTTCCGAGTTGCGTCTCGACCTTATGGATTTTCTCTTCGATCGCTTCGAATTTGGATTCCAAGTTCTTGTTTTGCTCATCAAGTTTGCTTTCCAGAGCATCTAGAGAATTCTTTTGTTCGTCCATCTTAAGTTCTAGAGAATTCCTCTGGTCGTCCAGTGCTTTCTTTTGTTCGTCCATTGCTTTCTTTTGTTCGTCCAGCTTAAGTTCTATAGAATTCCTTTGGTCTTCTATTGCTTTCTTTTGTTCGTCCATGACTAACTTAAGTTGCATGAGCAGACTCGTTATACCCGGGTCGGCTGCTGTACTTGCTGGTTCCTCTTCCACGTCAAACTCTACGTCGTGCGGATTTTCACCTTCCTGCGTTACTGCATCTTCCATACGAATCAGTAGGGCATCTTTTCCCCCAGTTGTGTCGAGATTTCGCTTACTGAGTTCTGCCTTTAGTTGAATTATAGTTAGTTTTCCCAATTTGCGACCCATTTTGCGCAACTAATTAACTCAACACGGAAATCGTTTTTTTTTTTTTTTTTTTTTTCAATTTCACACCACGGAAATAGTTATTCACAGAATAAGTTTTATCCCGCTTCTGACACCAATGTACTATGCTGGCTACGGCTCGAGTAGATAAAACGGTATTCTGTGAAATTTATTTCTTTATTTTCTAGTCTATAGAACAATTCAAGTTCACACTATACTATTCTTCGCAAATTCTTTTCTTACAAGGTCTCTTTCCTCTCAAATCACTTTATCTCCTTACAATTACTTAATTCACAAATCCAAACTAATTACTTTTTCTTGTTCACTCTCAACTTTCAATTTATCACCAAATTACAACTTCGCCCATTATCACTTTTCCAATCTCTTCGCCACGGTCCTAAACCAACTGTGTCTTTTTTGATCGCCATCTGTCCTTATATAGCAGAAGTTTCTGATAGCCAGAAACTTCTAGCAAATTCTTCGACCACTGGAACAAGAGAAATAATTCTTGCAGTTATAATTCCCTTTTATCCCTGATATTATTCGTCTCTTTCGTTGACATGAGCTGTGGAGACTTCGTCCCAGACACGAACCTCGAATGAAAGGACAGTTCGAACCAAAATTCTGCCAGAATGGAAAGTCACTTCGGAATTTGCTGCATAGACATAGGAGCATAGTTATTATTATGCTACAATATCAAAGAAACCTGTGTGACTCCAAACACTAGGAGAATTAGAAAAAAAGAAGACAAGGAAAACAAAACATTCTATTTAATTTACAAATGCCAGTCAGACATGGATTCTTTTTGTAAAAAGACTAATGAAAATGTTTCTGATACCCATCCTTTCGCGTATAATCAATTTTCATTGATGGTGTCGAGCGACCTAGTTCTATAACTTTTTTTTTTTTTTTTTACAAAAAATAAAGCTTTCTGAACTCGTGGGTTCTTTTAGAAGAAAATCAGTTAAACAACACTCAAAATTATTCTAGAGACATCTTTTCTAAGAATAATAAGAATGTTCAATGGGGCACCTCTTGAGTAGATTTATAATTACTTACTTGGTATATAGCTAATAACTATTCACTTAGCTCACTCACTATTTTATAATAATTTAGTAATTTAAAACAATAACTTAACTACTAATATGTAATTGATAAATTTTTAAAATTTTCTAATAATTAGCAGTCGCAAAAAAACACAAAAATTTGCATCCAAATTTTCAATAACCTCAAACCTGAAACGCCGTTCGAACCTCTACATCACCCAATAACTCGATTTTCGTCGGCTTATTTTGTTGCCTACAATAAAAAAAAATCCCTCGAACTAAAAACTTTTTTTTTTTTTTTTAATTTAATTTTTTTTTTATTATCTTTATTAAACTTACATACTAGACAAAAATGACTAAATCTAACTTAAAAATTAACAGGTTTCTTATTCTAGCTTACTGGTCATTATGCGGACGCTCTAAACTTAACTATATCATATAACATATTGCCTTTCGGCCTAAAAACTATTCTACGAACTAATTTACATATTATTATTTACCAAGAAAATATAAAATAGAATAAAAACTTGGTATCTTTATTTTGTTTTAAATAAAACTCTTAGGTAGGTTAAGTAGCGTAGGTAGCCTGTCTACGCTACTTAACCTACCTAAGCTACTTAACCTACAATAACTATAATCAGGGTGGTGAGCACTCGTTGCCTCACGCACCGAGTGGTCACCATCCCAATTGCTATCCGGGCGCCTGGCAGTCACCAACATGGTGCACATGCGCCGCCGAGAGCTGACCGAGGCCAAGAGGCGTCAGTCAACTCTCGGAAGCACCAATTCATGTTGATGAGCCCGGCCTCTCCCAGAAACCCCCTAACTAACCTCGCTAACTTAAACTATCTTAAAACTAAGAGGATGTTACCGAAAGTAACGCACCGTCCTGAGAAGGCGTGTTGACACTTTCCCCTTCGAACAGCCACCAGAACGTGGTGTACTGTTTTGCAGTATCCCTTTTGTCCCTCTCCGCAATTGCGGAACTAAAACGGAGGAGCTCAGGAACATCGGCGGCGTTCCCTCCGTGGTTAAGCCGTTTGTCTCTCGCTCTGCGGTGGAGGTGGTATAATACCGGGATACCATCCCTCGTCTGTACCAGCCCTTTTGCATCGATATGGATAAATGCCTCCGGCGGTATGAAGCCAGACCGGAGCGTACTCTCGAGGTATGTTTCATTGGGGTAATAAGCCCCAAAGATCAGACTATTGTCGCTGGCCATCGCCCTTGCAACGTGCCTTCGAATCACTTTAATGAGGAAATTGTCAATCCTGTTCAATTGAGCCCCATCGTATAGGGCCTTGTTGGGATAGTATTTTATATAGTTGGATTCAGGTGTTCGGAACAACCGGAGACATGTCCTAAGACATTGTCTCTCCAAAACCCGAATCTTTTCCATATAACTAGGCGCTATATTGAACCACAATGGACAACCATAAGCGATGATTGGCCTTATCAGGGCCACGTAGCATATGACCTTCACCCTGGAGGCAAGTTGACCGTTATGAAATAGTCTCCTTGTCAGAGCAAAAGCCCTCTTGGCCCCGGCAAGACAAGCATCCACATGTTTGTCAAAATATAGATACTGGTCGAGCCAGATACCGAGATATCTAACTACGCTTCTCACCGCCCATGGCTGTCCATTTTGTCCAATAATGGCCAATTTTTTCCAGTTTTTTCTGGTATCCCTAGAGGCACCAGACAATGGAGTTTTGAACAGGATTGTTTCCGACTTCTGAAAGTTGATTTTCAGCTTCCAATCATCGCAATATCCCTTAATTTGATCGAAGTCATGCTGCAAAAGGATGTTGATAACCTCGATTTTAGGACCTGATCTGTATGCCACTAAATCGTCAGCATACGCTATAGCGTGTTTGAGTGAGCTCACCAGATCACTCGTGTAGATGTTAAACAGTATCGGCGAATTCACCGCCCCCTGCTGTAAACCATTTTTAATGTCGAAGACTCTGCTCGAAATCACGTTGCCACATTTGACAACGAACTTCTTTCCCATAAGCATATTATAAATTATATATAGCAAGGGTTTGTGCATACCCAGCATAGTCAACTTATAGAAAAGACCCTCTAACCATACAGTGTCGAAGGCCTTTTCAAAGTCAACTAAGCAAGCACCCGTGCACTGGTTCTTGCATTTGTTCCACTGTATGTCGGATACCAGTTTCGACGCGGCATGAATAGTGTCATGCCCCGCCCTGAAACCAAACTGGTTGTCCGGAATAACGTTATTGTCCTCGACCCACTTCAACAGGGCTCTATTGACAACTTTTTCAAAGACCTTGCTAACATTCGGAAGCAAACTAATTGACCGAAGATTAGCAGAACTGCTATTTTCCAATTCGCCGGATAATATGCATTATTCAGCGCATTGTTAAACAGCGTGGCAAAAATATCTACAGCCTCTAGAGGTAGATGTCTCAATACGACGTTTGGGATACCATCCACTCCCGCCGACTTTTTATTCTTAAGTGAATCGAAGATGCAAAGAAGATCATCTTTCGACACGAACAAGTGAGATGTGTCTCGTCTATCGGCGATGACGACATTCGCATGGTTTTCATCATTGAATACGGTGAAGCCGTTAACAGGTTTATTCACCGTATACACGGCCTCGAAACAAGCGCCCAACAAATCCACTCTCTCCTGTGGGTCCTCGACCACGAAAAAACCGTCGTTTGATGCGACACTTTCCGGACTTATTCCAGCAGTCAGTAATGTCTGTCTGTTCTCTGTTGTCTGGGAGATTCGGACACATGGAATATCATTGTGATCCTTCCTCCTGAACAACTTATTTACCTGTGGGAACATATTCGGACTACAGGCTTTAATAGCCCGAATTTTGTTGCCCCAATACCGATTTACAGGTTTTCTGTAATTTTCTTTAATAAGCTGCTTCAGGTTTCGGATCTCTGAATTCAGCGTCCTTATCTCAGGTTCGTTTCGGTCAGTAAATTGTCTGTGGAGCTGTTTAAGCCTCGAGAGCAGTCTATTTTTCTGTCGGTACAGTGCGTCGATTGTAGGGTTTCTGTACTTTTCTGTCTGGTCGTCATCAGAACGTCCCACTCGAGGAATAGTTCGTTCCATTGTTCGTTTGATGGCATCGTTCATTTGCAACAAATAGTGATCGATGTCATCATTTGTTATGTTCCTATTTGTTGGGGGATTTATCCCACTCGAACGTATATCCCGCTTTAACAATCTGGAGAAGCGCGACCAGTATGCCCTTCGGTAATCGAAGGAACACACCGCATCGATGTCCTCCAGCAGCGTTTGCTCGTTCGGGATCCTTATTGTGGCGGCGAGTCCGTAGTGGTCACTATCGTACTCGAACGCACGCAAACAGTTCCGCGTGAGTCGATCTATGTTCGTCAGTTCTAGTCTTGCGTCCGTTAGGGCCAAGTCCAGAAAAGAGCCACTTCTCGGAAAAGAAGGGATATCCGTCGCGTACAACTCAAATTTGTACTCAATCATATTGAGGCGCAACCAGTCATACAACTGGTTGCCCCTAGTGTTTGCAGAAATATTTCCCCATGCGGCATGTTTGGCATTAAGATCTCCGGCCAAGAAGTAATTATTTTCATCTGAATGGAGCTGAAGGCTACGAAAAAGTGTCTCGAGCTCTGCTATAAATTGAGAGGGTGGAGGTGCTTCAGGTGCATAAAGCGACACCACATACATTCGCCTCCTACTATGGAGAGGAATGCATATAATGCATGCTTCCATCAACTGGAACCTACGCACGTCACCGCTATATATAACCTTATGGCGCAGGCCTTTACGAATCAAGATTCCAACCCCACCTCCTTGTGTGGAGTGAGGCCGGTCTCTTCTAACTACATGATAGTTCTTGTATCCCAATTTGTGTTTCTGGTTTAGCTTAGTTTCGCTAACCAAAAGCATATCCGGGTTTTCGGTTCCTAGCAGATCTGAAAGGCTGGTTCTTCTCTCGATTCTGACCAGTGAATTAACATTCACAGCAAGGATCTTTAAGTTTTCCTCATCCAGCGTAGCCATCATGATTTATGGTACGCCAGACCCTCCAAACAGCTCCGAATAGATGACGTCTATTCGAGCCGCTTGTTCATTAAGTTGTTTCTGGAAATTGTCGACCTTTTCGTGCAAAGACAGAAGGATCGCTTTCAAGTCCAGATCCGCCTCCGGTGCCTTTTGGGCTACCTTTGGCGTATTTGCTGTTATTGTGGCTTTACCCGGTCCGGCTGCCATTTGGGCAAAGGACACGTTGGGTGCCACAAAATTAGAGAACGCGCGACTCTTTTGGCGCTTCTCTTCTTCGATATGCTGTTTGCTGGCATGAACTCGCTTTTTTAGCTCTTGGTACCTTGGACAACCCCTAAAGTTGGCGGGATGCCCAGAGTTACTGCAGAGCACACAAGAGAGGACACTCCTGTCTTCAACTCTCTCCTTGCCAAGAGGGCATTCTCCATGTTTGTGGTCCTTGTTGCACTTTACACATCTAAACTGCATGTTGCAGTTAGCTGCGGCGTACCCGAACCTTTGGCAGCGCATATACTGAAGTATGCGACCTGACCGCTTTATTTTCTCCCATTTTACAGAATGATGGTGCAGGTAACGAATATCCCGCAACCTATCAATTTTGCTGTTGGGAGTGAGCTGTACCAAGAAGAATGGTAAGTTACGGTTACCACCCCCCGCCACAGCCGAAGAAAACGGCTTGACCCCCACGAACTTGAGATCGTCGCTTTCAAAATTCCTGAGCTCCCTTTCGAGCTCCTCCGTCTTAACTGAGGGATCAATTCCCTTAACAACAACGGTTTTCAATTTTTCCCCCCTCGGGGTGTACGTAAAGTACTCAGTTTGTGCCTTTCCCAAGGCGGCACGTACTTTTTGGTACTCCTCTAAATTTTCACACATTATAATGTGTGTTTTGGTGCTCAGCCTTTTGACATAAAAATTCTTAGAGACTAGCTTACATAATTTAATACTATCACTTATCTCTAGGTCACTTACGTTAATTGGAGGTACTTTTTCCCTTTTTGGTTGCTTTTGCGTCTGCTGCTGTGGTTTTTGTTGTTGTTGTTGCTGCTCCGTCGGTTGTTGTTGTTGCTGTTTCTTTGTTTGTTGTTGCTGCTTCTTCTGCTTCTGCTGCTGCTTATTTGTCTGCAGCTCTTGCTGCTTGGCGAGCTGCTTTTGCTTTAGCAGCTCCTCTTGTTGTTGCTGCTTCTTTACCATTTTTAACTGTAACCTTGGAGTTTACTGAAACTTAATACCACCTAAGTTTCAAACCCACTACACCAATCTTTCTTTCTCTCTCTCTTAATTTCTGCAAACGCCCGTGCCCTGAAATAATTTAATGGTATTCATATCCCATTTGGCGCGCGCAAATTATAAAAAAAAAAAAAACTGGCGAACCTTCTCGCGCTTTTAGCTTGCTAAGAGCTGCCTCCTCATCTTCCTCGTCCTCTTCGGCGTCAACACCGTCTTCTACCGGTAGGTCTTTGAAGGAATTTCCGCCGCCAACGTACCGACCTTCGCCCCCCTCAGACTCATAGGAGAAGCTGAGGTTTTCGTTTTCATCCTCGGTCTCAGCTGCACTTGGGGTCATGCTCCCCCCTCTGTATTTGTCTTCCTTTTGGCTCACAGATTTTGCGTCGGTTTTAACTTCCGTAGCCTCTTCTCACTTTTTTCCGATTTTTTTATAGCTGCTTCTGCTGTAGCTGCTGACGTAGCCGTTATTGTTGTTGCTGTTGTTTTGGATGCTACTGGTTGCTGAACTAAAACTTTTCTGCTCCACCAATGTTCATCCACAAAAGCCGAGAAATCGCAGGTTATTTTCCTCATAAGCGAATGTATTGTAACATAATGTAGCATAATGCAACAAATTCCGAAGTGTTTTTTCATTCGAGGTTCGTGTCTGCAATTAGTCTCCACAGTTCGTGTCCACGATAAGAGACGGATAATATCACGGATAAGAGAGAACACGAGATTATTGGCTACAGCTGTCATCCTGGAATTATTAAATCAGAAAATTGATAACAGCCGAAGTTGTAATTTTGTGAAAATTGAAAGTTGAGAGTTAACAAGAAGAAGTAATTAGTTTGGATTTGTGAATTAAGTAATTGAAAGGAAATAAAGTGATTTGAGAAGAAAGAGACGTTGTAAGGAAGGAGTTTGCGGAGACTAGTATAGTGTGAACTTGAATTGTTCTATAGACTAGAAAATAAAGAAATAATTTCACAGAATATCGTTTTATCTACTCGAGCCGTAGCTCGCATATTACATTGGTGTCAGAAGTGGGATAAAACTTATTCTGTGAATAACTATTTCCGTGGTGTGAAATTGCACAAGAAAAAAAAAAAAAAAAAACGATTTCTGTGTTGAGTTAATTAGTTGCGCAAAATGGGTCGCAAATTGGGAAAACTACCTATAATTCAACTAAAGGCAGAACTCAGTAAGCGGAATCTCGACACAACTGGGGGAAAAGATGCCCTACTGATTCGTCTGGAAGAAGCAGTAACGCAGGAAGGTGAAAATCCGCATAACGTAGAGTTTGACGTGGAAGAGGAACCAGCAAGTACAGTACCCGACCCGGATATAACAAGTCTGCTCCTGCAACTTAAGTTAGTCATGGACGAACCAAAGAAAGCAATAGAAGATCAAAGGAATTCTCTAGAACTTAAGCTGGACGAACAAAACAAAGCGATGGACGAACAAAGGAAAGCAATGGGCAAACAAAAGAAAGCAATGGGCGACCAAAGGAATTCTCTAGAACTTAAGATGGACGAACAAAAGAAAGCAATGGACGAACAAAAGAATTCTCTAGATGCTCTGGAAAGCAAACTTGATGAGCAAAACAGGAACTTGGAATCTAAATTCGAAGCGATCGAAGAGAAAATCGAGAAAGTCGAAACTAGATTCGATGAAAACTTTAAGAAACATGAAACTCAGTTCGGGAAGATAGAGCTCAGTTTGAAAAAGTAGACACGCAATTCGAGAGAGTAGGAAAGCAAGTCGAAAATCTTGCTAAGGAATTCAGCAACGTGAAGAGACAGAAAGCACGGGAATATTCCACTGACGGTCTGAGAAGAAAGGAGATGCAGCCTCCTATCTTCGATGGTCAAACATCATGGCCAATTTATAAGAGGCAATTCGAAGCGGCCGCAATGACCAATAGCTGGGACGATGAAGAGAAGTCTATTGCACTCACGCTTGGACTGAGGGGTCCAGCTGCGGAGCTCTTGCAGACCATCCCGGAAGATAAACAGCAGAACTACGACTCTCTGGTTCAGGCTATCGAGATGCGGTTTGGGGATGAACACATGCAGCAGGTGTACAGGGTTCAGCTGCGTAGTCGAGTCCAGAAAAGGGGGGAAACGCTCCAACAGTTGTAAGCTGATATGGAGCGACTAGCCCATCTTTCATACCCTAAAGCCGGTGAGGAGCTTATCAACGAAATGGCGGTGGAAGCTTTTTTCCGGCCATAGAGGACAGACAACTACAAATGGCCGTAAGGATGGCTGAAAAGCGAACACTCCCCGAGGCATTGGCATTCGCTTTGTCATCGTGTCAGGGAAATGTCCGTCGTGGAATGCTCATGCCAGCGAACAGCCGTCATGGATGAAGACAAAGCTCGCGGAAGTCAAATCCGTTGCTAGAATTGCAGCCAAACCGGACACCTACAACGGCAGTGCATAAGTGCACCTAGACGAGGAAATTGTCCACATTGCGGAAGTAGGAGAAGCAGAGAGGAAGCATCCGGCGATGATAACATCCATCCTGTCGGTCAGACTTCCCAAAACCAGCAGTCGGGAAATGCGTGAGGACCAACTTCGCGGGGCAGAAGTTGGTGACTGGAATCGAGGCCCCCAGGACCACCATTCAAGTTTCGCAAACCAAACGGGGTAACAAGAGCCTGACAGTGGAGGCACTAATCAACAAGAAGAAGTGCGTAGCTACCGCCTCCATTGTAAGAAGAGATATCGTCAGAAGCTCATGGCTGCACAACACCAACAGCTACTGCCTGAAGACTGCAAAAGCGGAAATGGCGAAGGTGTTTGGAGAAGTTCGTCTTACGATTACTCTGGCGGGACTGACGTTCTCCCATGCGTTTCTGGTGGCAGATATATGCGACGAGTGCATCATCGGAATAGACTTCATGAAAGCAAATGAAGTAATCTTGGACATCGGGATGCAAGTACTGAGGTATCGAAATGTGGAGATTCCGATGGTGTACGGAAACGAGAATGCCGTAACTCTCAGGACAGTCATCAGCAAAGACGAAGTTTTGCCGCCGCCTTCAGAGACAATCATTTGGACAAAGCTGGAAGGTGATCTTGGGAGCCACCGATTCTACATAGTAGAACCAGACCCAGAGAAGAATTCTCAACACTACATCGTGGGAAAGACGTTAGTCGAACCAAAGAACACCATGGTTCCAGTGAGAGTTTTGAACGCAAGACCACACACTGTCAAACTAAGGCGAGGGGAGGTGACTGGAAAATGCACGCCGATTACTGCCGTCGCAACAATATCTGAACGTGATGCTCCAAAACCTCTCCCATCACCTTGGACAGCGGAAACGAGAGAGACGATTCTCCAGTCCAGTGAGCTGAATCAGGAGCAGAGAACCTTATCAATGAGTACGCTGATGTATTTGCCTCACAGGACGGAGAATACGGCCGAACACACCTGGTACAACATCGAATAGACACTGGTGATACTAGACCAATTCGTCAGCCTGCTAGGCGCCTTCCATTGGCAAAGCAGACAGAAGTTGCAGAGATGGTGTCGGCAATGGAGAAAGAAGGTCTGATTGAAAGTTCCAAAAGTCCGTGGGCATCACCAGTTTTACTGGTTAAGAAGAAAGATGGCAGCACGCGGTTCTGCGTGGACTATCGGCAGCTCAATTACGTCACCAAGAAAGACAGCTACCCTCTGCCACGGATTGACGACACGCTAGACACACTATCAGGAGCCCGATGGTTTTCCACTCTCGACTTGAAGAGTGGCTACTGGCAGGTACAGATCCATCCAGAAGACCGGGAGAAAACCGCCTTCACCGCAGGATATGGGCTATGGCAATTCACGGTAATGCCATTCGGGCTGTGCAATGCTCCGGCGACTTTCGAGCGATTGATGGAATGTGTCCTGCAAGGGTTGGCATGGAAAACCTGTTTGGTATACTTGGATGATGTCATCGTCGTAGGAAAAACGTTTGCGCAACACCGAGACAATCTAAGGGATGTGTTTAAAAGGCTTCGAAGTGCCCACCTGAAGCTCAACCCCAAAAAGTTCGCCCTGTTTAGAGCAAGTCAAGTACTTAGGGCACATAATTTCAGCGGAAGGAGTGAGAACCGATCCAGAGAAGGTCGAAGCGGCGAAAAACTGGCCAGTCCCCAAGGATAAACACCAACTAAGGAGCTTCCTGGGCCTAGCCACCTACTACAGACGGTTCGTGAAGGATTTTGCCGGGATCGCAAAAAGCCTGCACCAGTTGACGGAAAAAGGAAAGCAATTCAAATGGTCAATTGAGTGGGAGAAGAGCTTCAAGGCACTTAAACAACGGCTATGCTATGCCCCGATACTGGCTTACCCCACTCCCGGGGAAACGTTCATTGTGGATGCAGATGCTAGTAATGTCGGGGTAGGAGCCGTACTCTCCCAGGTGCATGACGGCCAAGAGAAGGTGGTTGCGTACTTCAGCAAGGTGCTCTCTAAGCCAGAAAGGAACTACTGCGTGACAAGGAGAGAACTTCTAGCCTTGATCTTGGCTACGAAGCATTTTCACAAATACCTCTACGGGAGGAAGTTCGTTCTTCGCACAGACCATGCAGCCTTAAAATGGCTATTACAGTTCAAGAGTCCTGAGGGTCAGGTCGCAAGATGGATCGAAAGGCTGCAAATCTACGACTACGAAATACAGCATCGTAAAGGAAAACTCTACTCTAATGCGGATGCACTGTCCCGGAGACCATGCAGAACGGATTGTAAACATTGTGCGCGTCAGGAAGAACGGGAGCTGGTTTCCATCTAAAGAATGAGAGCCGAACCTATCGCCGACTGGAGCGTAAATGAGATCCGGAACGCTCAGATGGAAGACCCGGATATCGAGCCGATTCTGGCCTGGAAGGAGAACATGGAGAAACCGGATCATGAGGACATCTCTCACAGAAGCCCGACCTTAAAGGCATATTTTGCGCAGTGGGACTCCCTCCATGTCCAAGGTGTTCTGAGAAGAAAATGGGAATCCTCCGACGGAAAGTCGTCTGTAATGCAGCTTGTCGTACCGCGGACGAGGGTCAAGGAGGTGTTACAGGAAATGCATGGCGGGGCGTCCGGAGGCCATTTGGGAGTGAATAAGACGTTAGAAAAGGTACGAGAACGTTTTTATTGGTTAAAAGCGAAGAAAGATATCGAAGACTGGTGCAGAAAATGCGACGTGTGTGCAACTAGCAAGGGTCCGAGAATCAAAACTCGAGGTAAGATGCACCAATACAACGTGGGAGCACCTTTCGAACGAATCGCCATTGACATCGCAGGGCCCTTTCCGGAAACCGACAATGGTAATCGGTATATACTCGTAGTGATGGACTACTTCAGTAAGTGACCGGAAGCGTTTCCGATCCCTAACCAGGAAGCCAGAACCGTGGCGGAGCAGATCGTCTACAATTGGGTTAGCAGATTCGGTGTGCCCTCGGAATTGCATTCTGACCAAAGGCGGAACTTCGAGTCAAGAATCTTCCAAGAGATGTGTCAACTACTCGGAATCAAAAAGACAAGGACAACCCCGCTTCATCCACAGTCGGACGGTATGGTGGAGCGTTTCAATAGGACTTTGGACGAACATCCCTCGAAGGTCGTAAGTGACTACCAACGGGATTGGGACCGGCAGATTCCCTTGTTTTTGATGGCCTATAGAAGTGCCGTGCATAGCACTACTCGACATACGCCCTTCGAAATCTTATTTTGTGGAATAGCTCGTTTACCCAGTGAGGTGAAATTTGGATCTCCTACCAATGAGCCCAGAAATGAAGAAGAGTACGTGGCGGACCTTAGGGAAAGGCTTAGGGACATACACCAAAGGACCAGAAGCCAGATTAAGATAACGAGCGACCGCATGAAGACCAGGTATGATGCCAAGGCAACAACGTCAGGATTCCAGGAAGGAGATCTAGTGTGGCTGTATAATCCCCATCGCCAAAATGGGAAATCACCTAAGTTGCAGCAGAACTGGGAGGGTCCCTACAGAATAATAACCCGCAGCAACGATGTTGTCTACCGCATCCAGCAAGGACCAAGGGCCAAAATGAAAGTGGTTCATGTGGACCGACTGAGTCCATACAATGGCCGAAGTCAGGACACACTTGTTCGGCACGAACAAGTCTAAGAGGAGGGCAGTGTAACATAATGTAGCACAATAACTACGCCCTCGAACAGGCAACAAATTCCGAAGTGTCTTTTCATTTGAGGTTCGTGTCTGAAATTAGTCTCCACAGCTCGGATAATATCACGGATAAAAGAGAACAAGAGAGAATTATAACTGCACGAAATGATTGTCATCTTGGAATTATTACATCAGAATTTTTCTTGTTCCAGTGGTCGAAGAATTTGCTAGAAGTTTCTGGCTATCAGAAACTTCTGCTATATAAGGACAGATGGCGATTGAAAAGGTGCAGTAGTTGGTTTAGAACCGTGGCGAAGAGATTGGAAAAGTGATAATGGGCGGAGTTGTAATTTGGTGATAAATTGAAAGTTGAGAGTGAACAAGAAAAAGTAATTAGTTTGGATTTGTGAATTAAGTAATTGAAAGGAGATAAAGTGATTTGAGAGGAAAGAGACCTTGTAAGAAAAGAATTTGCGAAGAATAGTATAGTTTTTTTTTTTTTTTTTTTTTTTTTTCCGAGGGTAGGTAAAAAATCTTCATGAAGACACTATGAGGATCGGTAGCGCGTGCTCATAGTAGTGTGAGATTTTTACTCACTAAAAAAACCTCCCTTCGTGATAAATTTCTTTGATTACATACTACAACTAAGTTCTGACTTATCCAGCAGTTTTTCTTTCACGTATTGAGATCGTTTGGCAGGTCCCTTTCCATTGAAAGTTCCTGCTTGTTCCGCAAATTAGGCGCGGTTTCTTGCTATCGCGTTAAATCGAAAGGTTTAGTCCTTTGTAGACGACGCAGTAGATTCCTCTCATCTAGAATTCGAAGGACTTCATTGTTAACGTGTCCTTGTAATCTGTCTTTATGCTTACGCGCGAAGTTTTTGATTTCATATTCGACTGTCGCAATTCCTAAATCTCTATGGATATCGCTATTTCTAATAAACCACGGTGCATTAACTATTGATCTTAGCACTTTATTTTCAAAAGTTTGTAAAATATTGACATTACTTATTTTGGTACAACCCCAAAGTTGTATTCCATATGTCCATATCGGCTTTAGCACTTGCTTGTATAAAAGCAGTTTGTTCTCTACATTAAGCTTGGAATGTTTTCCAAGTAACCAGTACATTTCTCTGTATTTGGTTTCGAGTTCTTTACGTTTTTTCTTCACGTGCGATTTCCACTTCAGCTTAGCATCAAGTGTCATTCCAAGATACTTAGCCTCGTTTGCAAACGGAATTTGAACCGAGTTTGAAAAGATGGGCAAATTATTTATTTTCTTATAAGTAAAATTGACATGAACAGATTTGTTCTCGTTTAAAGCTAGTCGCCAAATCTTTGTCCATTCATTTACTTTATTCAATGCTTCTTGCAATTTTTCAGTCGATTCTTCGATCGTTTTACCCGTTGCCAGGATGGCAGTGTCGTCGGCAAATGTAGCTAAGACGGTGCCTTCTTCTTGCGGTATATCGCGAGTATATAATAGGTACAAAAGCGGTCCAAGGACACTTCCCTGCGGCACCCCAGCCCTTATTTCTTTAAATTCCGAATATTCGTTTCCGTGTTTGACTCGAAAAAGTCGATTCGTCAAGTATTTTTCTAGAATATTATATAAGTGTTCCGGCAGAACTTGTTGTAATTTATATTTCAAGCCTTCATGCCAGACCTTGTCAAAAGCTTGAGAAACATCAAGGAATATGCTCGAGCAAATCTTTTTTTCTTCGTAAGCTTTTTCAATTAAATCAGTTATTCTATGCACTTGGTCTATTGTTGAGTGCTTGGTTCTAAACCCAAACTGGTGACTGGGAATAAGAGATCCTTCTTCTATAACCGGCTGTAATCGCTTAAGTACTATTCTTTCGAAAACTTTAGACATAATCGGCAGCAGCGAAATAGGTCTATACGATTTTTTATCATTCGGTGGTTTTCCTGGCTTCAGAATCATTATTACTTCCGCGACTTTCCATTGACTCGGAACATATTCTAATCTTATCGCTGCGTTTATAATGTAAAGAAACTTAACTAACGCTTTTCTAGGTAACGATTTAAGAAGCTCTGCTGTGATTAGGTCGTATCCAGGAGCTTTATTCGGTTTCAGTTTCTTTATTTCTTGTTGAAGTTCGGTCAGCCTTGCATTTCTTACTGTGTAATTGTGAAATGCTATATCCGACGCATTATCATTTTCAGCAAGCGCTTGCCCATCAAATGGTTTAAATGTTTCTTCTAAATGGGCGGCAAAGACTTCTGCTTTGTCTTTATCATTCTTGGCCCATTCGTTGTCATTTTTCTTGATTGGGGCCGCTTGTATTTTCGGTTTTTTAATGCCTTTTATAGCTTTCCAGAGCGAATAATTGGAATCTTTGTCCGCTGTTAAGCTTTCAATGCTGGTTTGTATTGTCCGGTTTTTAAAATCAATAATGGCCTTTTTTAGCAAGTTACACAAGCGATTCAAATGCGATTTATGTTGCGGAGCACGAGTTTGTTGCCATTTTTTACGCGCTTTTCTCTTCTCCCTTACCATTTCTTTTATTTCCGGTGGATATTTTTGGGCATGATTGATTGGCGTTTTCCTTTGATAGGGAGTATTTTTCCACGCGGCGCGCTGCAGAACTTCAACAAAACGATTAATTTCGATTTCGAGTTCAGAAAACGTCCTAAGTGATACTCTCAGTTCGGTATGTTCTTCAACGTCTTTTTTAAAGCCTTCCCAATCAGTTTTTCTGCTAGTTAGTCTAGCAGGTACATCTTTTTTAATTAGGCGTTCGGTCATCGTTAGAATGATAGGGGAATGATCGGAAGAGAGATCAAAACTTTCATCAATTTTAATACATTTGTCTGGTATTCCTTTTACAACAAAGAAATCGATCAGATCGGGTATTTTGTTGTTATCAGTCGGCCAATATGTTGGTTTACCAGTCGAGTGAAAGTCGCATCTGTGTTGCATACAGGCGTTGTAAAGTGCTCTGCCTTTTTGTGAGACACATCTTGAACCCCAGAAGGTGTGTTTTGCATTAAAATCACCGCCAATAATAAAATTCGGTCCAAGAGAGTTGAAAATATTTGTAAAATCATTTTTTTCAAGCCTGTAACGCAGTGGACAATAAATAGACGAGACATTGAAAGAGTAATGTCCATTTTTCACGCGTACAGTGCTCACTTGCATTGTTTCAAGCTCTATCATAATCTCTTCAGAGTGTTCGATGCAATCTTTTATGATTAAAGACGATCCGCCTCTGGCTCTTTCCGACGGGTGATAAGCGTGATAGGTACTGTATCCAGTAATGTTTACACGCGATAGTTTCGTCAGGTGAGTTTCACAGATCAAACATATGTCAATGTCATTTTCCCGTAGAAATATTTCTAGCTCTTCTAGTCTTTGTATGAGACCGTTGGCGTTCCATGCAACAATTTTAAGAAGTTTCGTCATGTTCGTTTTGAAATGCTCCTATTGTTAAGCTTATATTCAAGCTTCTCCAACCTGTCGACAATTAGCGTGTTTGTTTTTGTTTGCTCCTCAAGCCTCGCAAGGATAATAGAAAAGACGTGAGATACGGGGTTTTCCGAATTATCAGTGTTCGTTTTTATTGATGTTGATGCTTGAGCACGCGTCTGCATGTCAGAATCTGATGGCTTTTCTTTAAGCGCTTTTACCTTAACGCGGTGTGGAATTTGATCGGTGTTTGATGTCGCAGCTTGAGCGTACGTAAGCGCACCAGGGTCGGCTCGGTTGTCTCTAGTCACCTTTCTTGCAGCAGTTTTCGACTTTTCCTTATTTACCGGTTTTGAGGGTGGGTTTTCCGGCTTCATAAGTCGATCTCTTCTTTTTTGTAATTCTTTGGCTACTTCACAGCCTCTGTAATTAGCCGGATGCTTACCATTGCAGTTAATACACGCTGCAGGGGTTTTTTTGTTTACACCACACTCTTGACTAAGATGTTTACCGGCGCATTTGACACATCGCGGTTCTTTTCGGCAATATGTTTGCGTATGGTTGAATCCTTGGCATCGCTTGCACTGAGGTATCAACCTTGTATTCTTGCGCATGGGTTCGATTTTGACTACGACATTCAGAATTGTTCTTATTTCGTAAATCTTTTCTAAACTCTCAGCCTTATCAAAGGTTAGCATAAAAAGAGGAAGCTCGCGCTTAACCATCGTTTCCTCGCCTTCCAATTTTTGCTTTTCGCGTTTAATTAAGTTTACCGCATCGACGATTTTAAAGTTTTTGTTCTTCAAATCGTGAACAACGTCTTCCTTTCGGCATGAGGCATGAAGTCCTCTAGCTACGACTCGTATCGGTCTTTCAGATTTATTTTCATAAGTATACCACTGGATTTTTTCAGTATTCAGTTTATTAGATACTGAGCGGTAACTGTCTGAGTCCTTTACGTTTACTTTCCATTTGTTGTTGTTGAGCGATGTTACTTCAAAATCGGATAGCAACAAAGGTTTGAGAAAAGAATGCAGTTTATTATAGTCTGCAATTCCGATCACGTATATTGGTGGCGGTGGTCGTACCTTATTTCGTGGATTTTCTTCGGCACGCGTGATTATTTTGTCAGGCTGTTCTTTACCTTCTCGTTTATTTTGCGTGTTTTCTTGCCTCGTTAACATTTCGGGCGAAGAGCCAGCTTTTCGTTTTTTGACAGGCCGTTTTTTTAGAACCCAATTGGTTTCCCGACTTAGTTCTTCATCATCCGTTTTATAATCCGTGTTATCGGGGACGATTGAACTCGCAGCAGACTCATTACGAGGTTTCGATGTATCATTAAATGCTTTATTTTCTGCTTTAAGTACATTTAATTCCTTTCTTAGTTCTTCGCAGAGAAGTTCCATTTTACTTAGCCTGGTCCGGAGTTCCATATTTTCGTCCGTTAGGCTTTGAATTTTCGCTGAAGTCCGTTGTTCGTGCGCCGACACTATCGATGTCGCCGGACTTCTAGTTCCGCACGTTTTCATGGTAGATCTTGATGTTGGAGATCTAACTACCCTAGTACCTTTTTTAAAAGGGTCAGATGAACGCAATAAATGGCTCTCCCCAGAATCCGTAGAGCCGACCTCCGAAGAGGGTGGATTTTCCAGTGTACCTGGACTGCCACCTGGGGTATTAATATCTTTCGTTTTGTTCATTGCATGTTTTTGTATACGCCATACTCGGTATACGGAGGGTGGATTTTAGTCGCCTCTTACGACAGGCATGCCTACCTCGGGTATATTCTAACCCCTACCCGAAGGGGGTATCTTTCGTTTTGTTCATTGCATATTTTTGTATACGCCATACTCGGTATACGGAGGGTGGATTTTAGTGGGATATATTCTAACCCCTACCCGAAGGGGGTAATGTAATGTTCTACAAGATGATCCAGTCGCTAAAAAATGGAAAAGACTTTAGGTTACAGGCAATTAAAGTAAACTATGGAAGCGTGCTGGGAAAGTCACCAGGAATCGACGAAATTGTACCAGAGTACATTAAATGCCTCGGAGAAGAAGGAGAAAATGAACTGAGAAAGATACTGTTGTGCCCACACACAACGCTGTGCCCACACAAAACGCAGCGACCTAACCCAATTCGACACATGTCATTCATATCACTATTTCAGTGCAAACATGCAACTGACCTACTGTGGCGACACACATGTCACCCTACCCCATTCCACGAATATGCAACTGACCCACAGCGGCGACACACTTGTGCAGACACACTGACCCACTCAAGTGCCCGCAACAAATAACCGAAAAGGTCACAAAGTGTCGATTAAAAATGTTACGTATTCTTGCGACCACTTGTAAATAAACTAGTGCAAGAATACGTCACATGGATCGAATTACTTTGACGACCCTATGTCCAACAATGAGACATAGAGTAAACATCGGAAACGATTGGATGGACAGTGGAGTCTCAACAGCCAAACAGAAAGGTCTTCTTATTCCAACTTCAAAATTCGACTCGCGTATCCACTCGCACGTTACAACATTGGTGGCAGCGGTGGGATAACTCAAGGTAAAGCATCTGCCTAGAGTCCCAAGTTTAAAAAAAAATAAAAATATATAAAATATATTCCAAAGTCATAAGTGAAGTTCTTGTTGTTTTTATTTTGAGTCCCGAGTTCCAAAAGCATTTTTTTTTTTGTGTAAAAAAAGGAGAAAAAAAATACAATTCTCTCTATTTGGCAAACATTGGGCAGTGGTAAAAAGACCAGGATAAACGCAGCTCTAGGGCGTGAAGCCTGAGTGGCACGTCAAAAAAAAAGCAACGTCCACAAAATCGTACTTAGAATCAACATCAGCAATCCAACCACAGCATCCAGCAATCGACGTTATGAATACCACACAGTAAGCTTACCATTTGTACATATCTATTGAAAAACAAAAAAAATCAAAATATTTCCGAAAACCAAATAAAGGATAAACTTATTCAATCAAATAAAAATGTTATGACAATAGTTATTGAACTTAATGAGACTACTTCCCATTCAATCAAAAATAAATAAATTTTTTAATTCATTCACAATAAAATAAAAAAATAATAATAATATAGCGATACATCAGTGGCGTGGCGACCATACAAGCCGATTCCTTCCGACTTCCCTTTTCAAATATCAAAAATTTTTATTTTGCCACTTGCCAACCATCACATTCAATTATTTGTTCATCAAACCATTTTTGATAACTTTATACACGCTCGAATATGAAATGCTGCGACCACTTCGGTTGTTTATTAATTTTTACTCATACACAAACTCGCACACATAGGCGAGACAAGTAAGAACTCCTCTAGCGAGAGAGCGTGCAATGAATTTTTTTAAAAAGCCGTCCATTTTCCGGCTTATGCATTCATTTCTTCACACTACGAAATTTCAACTCTATTCCTTTCTTTCATATAGTAGAAGTTTATTTGCGATTTCTTTGTCTAACATACTGTAATATGCGAGCTACGGTTCGAGTAGATAAAACGATATTCTGTGAAATTACTTCTTTATTTTCTAGTCTATAGAACAATTCAAGTTCACACTATACTAGTCTTCACTTTATCTCCTTTCAATTACTTAATTCACAAATCCAAACTAATTACTTCTTCTTGTTAACTCTCAACTTTCAGTTTTGACAAAATTACAACTTCGGCTGTTATCACTTTCCCAATCTCCTTGTGCGGTTCAAAACAAACTGCCTGGTCTCGATCGCCATCTGTCCTTATATAGCGGAAGTTTCTGATAGCCAGAAACTTCTAGCAAATTCTTCGACCACTGGAACAAGAAAATTCTGATGTAATAATTCCAGGATGACAGCTGCAGCCAATAATCTCTTGTTCTCTCTTATCCGTGATATTATCCGTCTCTTATCGTGGACACGAACTGTGGAGACTAACTGCAGACACGAACCTCGAATGAAAAGACACTTCGGAACAAAATTATGCCAGAATGAAAAGACACTTCGGAATTTGTTGCATTATGCTACATTATTATGCTACATTAAGAGAGGGGCACTCTTAGACTTGTTCGTCCCGAACAAGTGTGTCCTCACTTCGGCCATTGTACCGACTCAGTCGGTCCACATGAACCACTTTCATTTTGGCCCTTGGTCCTCGCTGGATGCGGTAGACAACATCGTTGATGCGGGTTATTATTCTGTAGGGACCCTCCCAGTTCTGCTGCAACTTAGGTGATTTCCCCTTTTGGCGATGGGGATTATACAGCCACACTAGATCTCCCTCCTGGAATCCTGACGTTGTTGCCTTGGCATCATACCTGGTCTTCATGCGGTCGCTCGTCATCTTAATCTGGCTTCTGGTCCTTTGGTTTATGTCCCAAAGCCTTTCCCTAAGGTCCGCCACGTACTCTTCTTCATTTCTGGGCTCATTGGTAGGAGATCAAAATTTCACCTCACTGGGTAACCGAGCTATTCCACCAAACAAGATTTCGAACGGCGTATGTCGAGTAGTGCTATGCACGGCACTTCTATAGGCCATCAAAAACAAGGGAATCTGCCGGTCCCAATCCCGTTGGTAGTCACTTACGACCTTCGAGGGATGTTCGTCCAAAGTCCTATTGAAACGCTCCACCATACCGTCCGACTGCGGATGAAGCGGGGTTGTCCGGGTTTTTTTGATTCCGAGTAGTTGACACATCTCTTGGAAGATTCTTGACTCGAAGTTCCGCCCTTGGTCAGAATGCAATTCCGAGGGCACACCGAATCTGTTAACCCAATTGTAGACGATCTGCTCCGCCACGGTTCTGGCTTCCTGGTTAGGGATCGGAAACGCTTCCGGTCACTTACTGAAGTAGTCCATCACTACGAGTATATACCGATTACCATTGTCGGTTTCCGGAAATGGCCCTGCGATGTCAATGGCGATTCGTTCGAAAGGTGCTCCCACGTTGTATTGGTGCATCTTACCTCGAGTTTTGATTCTCGGACCCTTGCTAGCTGCACACACGTCGCATTTTCTGCACCAGTCTTCGATATCTTCCTTCGCTTTTAACCAATAAAAACGTTCTCGCACCTTTTCTAGCGTCTTATTCACTCCCAAGTGGCCTCCGGACGCCCCGCCATGCATTTCCTGTAACACCTCCTTGACCCTCGTCCGCGGTACGACAAGCTGCATTACAGACGCCTTTCCGTCGGAGGATTCCCATTTTCTTCTCAGAACACCTTCTTGGACATGGAGGGAGTCCCACTGCGCAAAATATGCCTTTAAGGTCGGGCTTCTGTGAGAGATGTCCTGATGATCCGGTTTCTATATGTTCTCCTTCCAGGCCAGAGTCGGCTCGATATCCGGGTCTTCCAACTGAGCGTTCCGGATCTCATCTACGCTCCAGTCGGCGATAGGTTCGGCTCTCATTCTTTAGATGGAAACCAGCTCCCGTTCTTCCTGACGCGCACAATGTTTACAATCCGTTCTGCATGGTCTCCGGGACAGTGCATCCGCATTAGAGTGGAGTTTTCCTTTACGATGCTGTATTTCATTGTCGTAGATTTGCAGCCTTTCGATCCATCTTGCGACCTGACCCTCAGGACTCTTGAACTGTAATAGCCATTTTAAGGCTGCATGGTCTGTGCGAAGAACGAACTTGCTCCCGTAGACGTATTTGTGAAAATGCTTCGTAGCCAAGGTCAAGGCTAGAAGTTCTCTCCTTGTCACGCAGTAGTTCCTTTCTGGCTTAGAGAGCACCTTGCTGAAGTACGCAACCACCTTCTCTTGGCCGTCATGCACCTGGGAGAGTACGGCTCCTACCCCGACATTACTAGCATCTGCATCCACAATGAACGTTTCCCCGGGAGTGGGGTAAGCCAGTATCGGGGCATCGCATAGCCGTTGTTTAATTCAATTGACCATTTGAATTGTTTTCCCTTTTCCGTCAACTGGTGCAGGCTCTTTGCGATCCCGGAAAAATCCTTCACGAACCGTCTGTAGTAGGTGGCTAGGCCCAAGAAGCTCCTTAGTTGGTGTTTATCCTTGGGGACTGGCCAGTTTTTCACCGCTTCGACCTTCTCTGGATCGGTTCTCACTCCTTCCGCTGAAATTATGTGCCCTAAGTACTTGACTTGCTCTAAACAGGGCGCACTTTTTGGGGTTGAGCTTCAGGTGGGCACTTCGAAGCCTTTTAAACACATCCCTTAGATTGTCTCGGTGTTGCGCAAACGTTTTTCCTACGACGATGACATCATCCAAGTATACCAAACAGGTTTTCCATGCCAACCCTTGCAGGACACATTCCATCAATCGCTCGAAAGTCGCCGGAGCATTGCACAGCCCGAATGGCATTACCGTGAATTGCCATAGCCCATATCCTGCGGTGAAGGCGGTTTTCTCCCGGTCTTCTGGATGGATCTGTACCTGCCAGTAGCCACTCTTCAAGTCGAGAGTGGAAAACCATCGGGCTCCTGATAGTGTGTCTAGCGTGTCGTCAATCCGTGGCAGAGGGTAGCTGTCTTTCTTGGTGACGTAATTGAGCTGCCGATAGTCCACGCAGAACCGCGTGCTGCCATCTTTCTTCTTAACCAGTACAACCGGTGATGCCCACGGACTTTTGGAACTTTTAATCAGACCTTCTTTCTCCATTGCCGACACCATCTCTGCAACTTCTGTCTGCTTTGCCAATGGAAGGCGCCTAGCAGGCTGACGAATTGGTCTAGTATCACCAGTGTCTATTCGATGTTGTACCAGGTGTGTTCGGCCGTATTCTCCGTCCTGTGAAGCAAATACATCAGCGTACTCATTGATAAGATTCTCTGCCATAGTTCGCTGCTCCTGATTCAGCTCACTGGACTGGAGAATCGTCTCTCTCGTTTCCGCTGTCCAAGGTGATGGGAGAGGTTTTGGAGCATCACGTTCAGATATTGTTGCGACGGCAGTAATCGGCGTGCATTTTCCAGTCACCTCCCCTCGCCTTAGTTTGACAGTGTGTGGTCTTGCGTTCAAAACTCTCACTGGAACCATGGTGTTCTTTGGTTCGACTAACGTCTTTCCCACGATGTAGTCTTGAGAATTCTTCTCTGGGTCTGGTTCTACTATGTAGAATCGGTGGCTCCCAAGATCACCTTCCAGCTTCGTCCAAATGATTGTCTCTGAAGACGGCGGCAAAATTTCGTCTTTGCTGATGACTGTCCTAAGAGTTACGGCATTCTGGTTTCCGTACACCATCGGAATCTCCACATTTCGATACCTCAGTACTTGCATCCCGATGTCCAAGATTACTTCATTTGCTTTCATGAAGTCTATTCCGATGATGCACTCGTCGCATATATCTGCCACCAGAAACGCATGGGAGAACGTCAGTCCCGTCAGAGTAATCGTAAGACGAACTTCTCCAAACACCTTCGCCATTTCCCCTGTTGCAGTCTTCAGGCAGTAGCTGTTGGTGTTGTGCAGCCATGAGCTTCTGACGATATCTCTTCTTACAATGGAGGCGGTAGCTATGCACTTCTTCTTGTTGATTAGTGCCTCCACTGTCAGGCTCTTGTTACCCCGTTTGGTTTGCGAAACTTGAATGGTGGTCCTGGGGGCCTCGATTCCAGTAACCAACTTCTGCCCCGCGAAGTTGGTTCTTACGCATTTCCCGACTGCTGGTTTTGGGAAGTCTGACCGACAGGATGCTTCGTCTCTGCTTCTCCTACTTCCGCAATGTGGACAATTTCCTCGTCTAGGTGCACTTCTGCACTGCCGTTGTAGGTGTCCGGTTTGGTTGCAATTCGAGCAACGGATTTGACTTCCGCGAGCTTTGTCTTCATCCATGACGGCTGTTCTCTGGCATGAGCATTCCACGACGGACATTTCCCTGACACGGTGTATTCCCTGGTGTGCTTGGTCCGCAGCCTTCATTGACAAAGCGAATGCCAATGCCTCGGGGAGTGTTCGCTTTTCAGCCATCTTTACAGCCATTTGCAGTTGTCTGTCCTCTATGGCCTGAATAAAAGCTTCCACCGATATTTTGTTGATAAGCTCCTCGCCGGCTTTAGGGTATGAAAGATGGGCTAGTCGTTCTATATCCGCTTGCAACTGTTGGAGCGTTTCCCCCCTTTTCTGGACTCGACTGCGCAGCTGAACCCTGTACACCTGCTGCATGTGTTCATCCCCAAACCGCATCTCGATAGCCTGAACCAGAGAGTCGTAGTTCTGCTGTTTATCTTCCGGGATGGTCTGCAAGAGCTCCGCAGCTGGACCCCTCAGTGCAAGCGTGAGTACAATAGACTTCTCTTCATCGTCCCAGCTATTGGTCATTGCGGCCGCTTCGAATTGCCTCTTATAAATTGGCCATGATGTTTGACCATCGAAGATAGGAGGCTGCATCTCCTTTCTTCTCAGACCGTCAGTGGAATATTCCCGTGCTTTCTGTCTCTTCACGTTACTGAGTTCCTTAGTAAGATTTTCGACTTGCTTTTCTACTTTTTCGAACTGAGTCTCTATCTTCCCGAACTGAGTTTCATGCTTCTCAAAGTTTTCATCGAATGTAGTTTCGACTTTTTCGAGTTGCGTCTCGACCTTCTCGATTTTCTCTTCGATCGCTTCGAATTTGGATTCCAAGTTCTTGTTTTGCTCATCAAGTTTGCTTTCCAGAGCATCTAGAGAATTCTTTTGTTCGTCCATCTTAAGTTCTAGAGAATTCCTCTGGTCGTCCATTGCTTTCTTTTGTCCGTCCATTGCTTTCTTTTGTTCGTCCAGCTTAAGTTCTAGAGAGTTCTTTTGGTCGTCTATTGCTTTCTTTTGGTCATCGAGCTTAAGTTCCAGAGACTTCTTTTGGTCTTCCATTGTTTTCCTTTGTTCGTCCATGACTGACTTAAGTTGCAGGAGCAGACTTGTTTTATCCGGGTCGGCTACTGTACTTGCTGGTTCCTCTCCCACGCCAAACTCTACGTCATGCGGATTTTCACCTTCGTGCATTACTGCTTCTTCCAAACGAATCAGTAGGGCATCTTTTTCCCCAGTTGTGTCGAGGTTCCGCTTACTGAGTTCTGCCTTTAGTTGAGTTATAGTTAGTTTTCCCAATTTGCGACCCATTTTGAGCAACTAATTAACTCAACACAGAAATCTTTTTTTTTTTTTTTTTTTTCTTGTGCAATTTCACACCACGGAAATAGTTATTCACAGAACAAGTTTTATCCCGCATCTGACACCAATGTAATATGTGCGCTACGGCTCGAGTAGATAAAACGATATTCTGTGAAATTTATTTCTTTATTTTCTAGTCTATAGAACAATTCAAGTTCACACTATACTATTCTTCGCAAATTCTTTTCTTACAAGGTCTCTTTCCTCCCAAATCACTTTATCTCCTTTCAATTACTTAATTCACAAATCCAAAATAATTACTTTTTCTTGTTCACTCTCAACTTTCAATTTATCACCAAATTACAACTGCGCCCATTATCACTTTTCCAATCTCTTCGCCACAGTTCCAAACCAACTGCCCTTTTTGATCGCCATCTGTCCTTATATAGCAGAAGTTTCTGATAGCCAGAAACTTCTAGCAAATTCTCCGACCACTGGAACAAGAAAAATTCTGATGTAATAATTCCAAGATGACAATCAATTCGTGCAGTTATAATTCTCTCTTGTTCTCTTTTATCCGTGATATTATCCGAGCTGTGGAGACTAATTTCAGACACGAACCTCAAATGAAAAGACACTTCGGAATTTGTTGACTGTTCGAGTGCGTAGTTATTATGCTACATTATGTTACAATATAAATACCCCAGGTGGCAGTCCAGGTACACTGGAAAATCCATCCTCTTCGGAGGTTGGCTCTACGGTTTCTGGGGAGAGCCATTATTGCGTTCATCTGACCCTTTTAAAAAAGGTGCTAGTGTAGTTAGATCTCCAACATCAAGATGTACTATAAAAACGTGCGGAACTAGAAGTCGAGGCAAGAAAACAAGCAAAATAAACGCGAAGGTAAAGAACTGCGTGACAAAATAAACACGCGTACCGAAGAAAATCCACGAAATAAGGTACGACCACCGCCACCAATATACGTGATCGGAATTGCAGACTATAATAAACTGCATTCTTTTCTCAAACTTTTCTTGCTATCTGATTTTGAAGTAACATCGCTCAACAACAACAAATGGAAAGTAAACGTAAAGAACTCAGACAGTTACCGTTCAGTATCTAATAAACTGAATACTGAAAAAATCCAGGGGAATACGTATAAAAATAAATCTGGAAGAACGATACGAGTCGTAGCTAGAGGACTTCATGCCTCATGCCGAAAGGAAGATGTTGTTCACGATTTGAAGAACAAAAACTTTAAAATCGTCGATGCGGTAAACTTAATTAAACGGTAAAAGCAAAAATTGGAAGATGAGGAAACGATGGTTAGGCGCGAGCTTCCTCTTTTTATGCTAACCTTTGATAAGGCCGAGAGAGAACAATTCTGAATGTCGTAGTCAAAATCGAAACCATGCGCAAGAATACAAGGTTGATACCTCAGTGCAAGCGATGCCAAGGATTCAACCATACGCAAACGTATTGCCGAAAAGAACCGCGATGTGTCAAATGCGCTGGTAAACATCGTAGTCAAGAGTGTGGTGTAAACAAAAAAACCACTGCAGCGTGTATTAACTGCAATGATAAGCACCCGGCTAATTACAGAGGCTGTGAAGTAGCCAAAGAATTGCAAAAAAGAAGGGATCGACTTATGAAGCCGCAAAACCCACCTTCAAAACCGGTAAATAAGGAAAAGTCGAAAACTGCTCCAAGAAAGGTGACTAGAGACAACCGAGCTGACCCTGGCGCGCTTACGTACGCTCAAGCTGCGACATCAAACACCGATCAAATTCCACACCGCGTTAAGGTAAAAGCGCCTAAAGAAAAGCCATCAGATTCTGACATGCAGACGCGTGCTCTAGCATCAATATCAACAAAGACGAACGCTGATAAACCCTGTATCTCACGTCTTTTCTATTATCCTTGTGAGGCTTGAGAAGCAAACAAAAACAAACATGCTAATTGTCGAAAGGTTGGAGAAGCTTGAAAGCTTGAATATAAGCTTAACAACAGGAGCATTTCAAAACGAACAAACTTCTTAAAATTGTTGCATGGAACGCCAACGGTCTCATAAAAAGACTAGAAGGGCTAGAAATATTTCTACGAGAAAATGACATTGACATATGTTTGATCTGTGAAACTCACCTGACGAAACTATCGCGTGTAAACATTACTGGATACAGTGCCTATCACGCTTATCACCCGTCGGAAAGGGCCAGAGGCGGATCGTCTTTAATCATAAAAGATTGCATCGAACACTCTGAAGAGATTATGATAGAGCTTGAAACAATGCAAGTGAGCACTGTACGCGTGAAAAATGGACATTACTCTTTCAATGTCCACTGCTTTGCAGGCTTGAAAAAAAATGCAAAATACACCTTCTGGGGTTCAAGATGTGTCTCACAAAAAGGCAGAGCACTTTACAATGCTTGCTGCAACACAATTGCGACTTTCACTCGACTGGCAACAGTCCCCTATCTAATCGATTTCTTTGTTGTAAAAGGAATACCAGACAACTATATTAAAGTTGGTGAAAGTTTTGATCGCTCTTCCGAACATTCCCCTATCATTCTAACGATGAGCGAACGCTTAATTAAAAAATATGTACCTGCTAGACTAACTAGCAGAAAAACTGATTGGGAAGGCTTTAAAAAAGACGTTGAAGAACATTTCGAACTGAGAGTATCACTTAGGACGTCTTCTGAACTCGAAATCGAAGTTGATCGTTTTGTTGAAGTTCTGCAGCGCACTGCGTTGAAAAGTACTCCCTATCAAAGGAAAACTCCGATCAATCATGCCCAAAAATATCCACTGGAAATAAAAGAAATGGTAAGGGAGAAGAGAAAAGCGCGTAAAATATGGCAACAAACTCGTACTCCGCAACATAAATTGCATTTAAATCGCTTGTGTAACTTGCTAAAAAAGGGAAGGGCGATACGCGAAACTGCGATAACTACCGTTTTGTCAAGCTGATATCACACACCATGAAGATCGTTGAGCGGGTATTAGATGGCCGACTGCGGAAAATAATAAGGCTATCTGATGACCAGTGCGGATTTGTCCCGGGTAAATCAACAACAGATGCAATCCAAAGTATAAGGATCATAATGGAAAAACATCGTGATTCCTTAAAGGACTTGCATATGGTGTTAGTTGATTTTGAAAAAAGCCTTTAATAGGCAACCAAGAGATCTCTTATGGGTGACGCTAAGACAACGAAGAGTTCCAGAAACCTACGTGCGCATGATCATGGACATGTATGAGGGAGCAAGGACAAGAGTAAGATGTTCCACAGGAGTCACCGAAGAGTTCCTGATCAAAGTCGGTGTACACCAGGGAAGTGTCCTTAGTCCTTTGCTATTTATTACAGTCCTTGATTATCTGCTTGAAAGAAAAGTGACGGACCCCAAAGTGCATCAGTTATTCTTTGCTGGCGATGGAGCTATCATAAGCGAAGATCAAATGGCCTTGCAACGAGCACTTGATATATGGGTGAATGTTTTGGAGGGAAATGGGTACCGTATTAGTTCGAAGAAGACAGAGTATCTGTGCTGCCCGCTCTCTGATCCACACCGGCCTATTCCAGACATTTACTTGAATAGAAAAGTGCTTCCGAAGTGTAAAAAGTTCAAATATCTGGGATCTATGATCAATAGCGAAGCAACTTGTGATGATGACATCAATCATCGCGTAAGCGTAGGGTGGATGAAGTGTCGGGAAAACTCCGCTATCTTCCGCAGTTGTACGTCCGGCGCTCAAATACGGTTCACAATGCTGGACAATGTACAAAAAGTATGAGGGCAAATTAACGGCAGCTGAGATGAAGATGCTTAACATGAAGATGCATAACAGTAACGAAGATTGATAGAATAAGAAGTTCAAAGATTCGAGGAAGTCTTCATGTAAGAGAAACCATCACAAGCAAGATAGAGCCCGACCGGCTCAGTTGGTATTGTCATGTTCAAAGGAGAGATCCTTCGAACCCCATCAAAAAGGCATTATCAATCAACGTTCCTACGCAATAGCGCAAAAAAGGCAGACCAAAAAACAACTGATCACAAAAATGCAAAAACAAAACCATTCGATTGGCCTCAGTGACGAAGTGATCCGAAACCGGGAAGTCAGCCAATACTTTCTGAGGTCAAACCGGCAAACCGCACAAGCGGACCATTAGGGATGCAGTAAAGTGGGAGAGTTGTGATCCTTCTACTCCGGATCACAACTTCCCCGTAAGAAGAAGAAGAGGAAGAAGAAGAAGAAGAACTTGCTAAAAAAGGCCATTATTGATTTTAAAAAACGGACAATTCAAACCAGCATTGAAAGCTTAACAACGGAAAAAGATTCCAATTATTCGCTCTGGAAAGCTATAAAAGGCATTAAAAAACTGAAAATACAAGCGGCCCCAATCAAGAAAAATGACAACGAATGGGCCAAGAATGATAAAGACAAAGCAGAAGTCTTTGCCGCCCATTTAGAAGAAACATTTAAACCATTTGATGGACAAGCGCTTGTTGAAAATGATAATCCGTCGGATATAGCACTTCACAATTACACAGTAAGAAATGCAAGGCTGATCGAACTTCAACAAGAAATAAAGAAACTGAAACCGAATAAAGCTCCTGGATACGACCTAATCACAGGAGAGCTTCTTAAATCGTTACCTAGAAAAGCGTTAGTTAAGTTTCTCTACATTATAAACGCAGCGATAAGACTAGAATATGTTCCGAGTCAATGGAAAGTCGCAGAAGTAATAATGATTCTGAAGCCAGGAAAACCACCGAATGATAAAAAATCGTATAGACCTATTTCGCTGCTGCCGATTATGTCTAAAGTTTTCGAAAGAATAGTACTTAAGTGATTACAGCCGATTATAGAAGAAAGATCTCTTATTCCCAATCACCAGTTCGGGTTTAGAATCAAGCACTCAACAATAGACGAAGTGCATAGAATAACTGATTTAATTAAGAAAGCTTACGAAGAAAAGAAGATTTGCTCCAGCGTATTCCTTGAAGTTTCACAAGCTTTTGACAAGGTCTGGCATGAAGGATTGAAATATAAATTACGACAAGTTCTGCCGGAACACTTACATAATATTTTGGAAAAATACTTGACGAATCGACTTTTCCGAGTCAAACACGGAAACGAATATTCGGAATTTAAAGAAATAAGGGCTGGGGTGCCGCAGGGAAGTGTCCTTGGACCGCTTTTGTACCTATTATATACTCGCGATATACCGCAAGAAGAAGGCACCGTATTAGCTACATTTGCCGACGACACTGCCATCCTGGCAACGGGTAAAACGATCGAAGAATCGACTGAAAAATTGCAAGAAGCATTGAATAAAGTAAATGAATGGACAAAGATTTGGCGACTAGCTTTAAACGAAAACAAATCTATTCATGTCAATTTTACTTATAAGAAAATAAATAATTTGCCGATCTTTTCAAACTCGGTTCAAATTCCGTTTGCAAACGGGGCTAAGTATCTTGGAATGACACTTGATGCTAAACTGAAGTTTAAAAAGCGCATGAAGAAAAGACGTGAAGAACTCGAAACTAAATACAGAGAAATGTACTGGTTACTTGGAAAACATTCCAAGCTTAATATAGAGAACAAACTGCTTTTATACAAGCAAGTGCTAAAGCCGATATGGACATACGGAATTCAACTCTGGGATTGTACCAAAATAAGTAATGTCATTATTTTACAAATTTTTGAAAATAAAGTGCTAAGATGAAGTTAATGCACCGTGGTTTATTAGAAATAGCGATATCCATAGAGATTTAGGAATTGCAACAGTCGAACATGAAATCAAAAATTTCGCGCGTAAGCATAAAGACAGATTACTAGGACACGTCCTTCGAATTCTAGATGAGAGGAATCTACTGCGTCGTCTACAAAGGACTAAACCTTTCGACTTAACGCGATAGCAAGAAACCGCGTCTAATTTGCGGAACAAGCAGGAACTTTCAATGGAAAGGGACCTGCCAAACGATCTCAATACGTGAAAGAAAAACTGCTGGATAAGTCAAAACTTAGTTGTAGTAATCAAAGAAATTTATCACGAAGGGAGGTTTTTTTTAGTAAGTAAAAACACTACTATGAGCACGCGCTATCGATCCTCATAGCGTTTTCATGAAGATTTTCTACCTACCCTCGGAAAAAAATAAATAAAAATATTGTAGAACATCTCTGAATTTTTGTTTTTTTTTGTTTTTTGTTCGGCTTTGAGCACTTTTTTCTTGGCCTCGTTTCTCTGATTTTTGTAGGCGTTATACTTATGGATGCTTTTATTCTGTTGGTAATCTTTCCACAGTTTTTTTTTTTTTATTTTTGCTTCGCTCTTTACATTTTCAGTCCACCATGCATTTCTCTTTTTATTGGTGCTTATTTTGCTTTGCCCGCATACTTTTTCGCCGCTTTTAGCATTGTTTCCTTTAAACTCTTTCATCTCATGTCGACATCTTTTTGTATTTCCGTATATCTTGATGCTTCCTCCGTTATCTCAGTCTGATATCTTCGTCTCGGATATAGTCTTACTCGTATTTCTTCGGTTCTCAATTTGTATACTTTAATTCGTTCTTGACACTTTCTTTAGTTTTGATGAGACTTGTGTAATACTTTTTTCTCTTAGCACTGCTTTCAGTAGGTAGTGGTCAGAGTATATCTGCTTACGGTACTCAAAATTGTAAACTGATAAGAAAAACGCGGACAGAGTCCCTACTCACTGTAAATAGATATACTCTGGTAGTGGTCGCTTCCAATTTCGTAGCCCCTTTTAACTCTCACATCCATTAAGGTTGATCCGTTCTATGATAATATAAACTATGATGGATTTCTCATCTTTGCTTGCCACTTCTCTTGTGAATTTGTGTACATCTTTATGTGTAAATAGGGTATTTGTTATTACCAGGTCATTGGCTAAACACAACTCCAATAGTATTTAATTTTTCTCCTCCATTGCCTCCTATCATTACTTCCCATAATTCCTTTTCCTTCCCCACTCTTGCATTAAGATCTCCGGCTATTATCAATCTTCCTTTTCTTTTATCGCACACCTCTTGGAGTTTTTCCCAGAATTTTTCTTTTTAGTCTTTTTTGTCATCTTCATTATTCTACAAACTATTGTTTTGTGTCCTTATTTTTTTTTCACTTCCGACATTAAAATTCTTTCACTTTCTGTTTCCAATTCTCTAATGTCACTTATTTTATTTCTCTTGACTATGCACGCAACTCCAACTCTTGCTTGATCACTTTCTCTCACACCTCCATATAGCATTAGGTCTACACTATCCAGCAATACGCTACCTTTTCCTTTTTTCTTAGTTTCAGTCACAGCAAGTATCTCTATTCCAGTTTGTTCCATACAGTCTACAATTTCATACTCTTTCCCTTTTATTCCCCGCGCATTCCAGGTTCGTATTTGCTAAATGTCTGCTTTTTTGTTCTTACTATTGTTTCTGATTTAGTTTTTGGTTTGTTAGTTTACCTCTCTATATCCGAGGTTTGTATTGTTCTTTTCTAGTGTCTTATCCTTCATTACTTCTTCTAGTTTTTTGGTGAATTTCCCTTCGGTATCTCTTTGTTCCCTCTACTCATGTAGTTTCGGTCTTGGGACCCTCAAGCCTTCGATTACTTACCTTTTCATGGTGGGGATGCTCAGTAGGATTTAGTGATCCTGAAGGGCGATTGCAGTAGGGTCACCCAAGCTGTAAGGTCTCCAGAGGAAAGTCCGAAGCGAAAGAGTAAACAACCTGATTCCAGTGGCGGTGTGAGCGAATAGTATACCGTACCGAATGGTAAAATCGGTCGCTAACGAGCTCCTTGAGGTGCGCTGGCAAGGACCTGTCGTAAGTTGCCTTATCGCAGCAGAACCGACTATGTTGCGATTGACATTTCCTATACCGGCTTATTCGTGGGTACATGAACAAAAATAAATCAACCAATAGAAATATAAGAAGTAAAAATGTTGAGACCGGTCCTCCTTTACAACCGAACGGTAGCACGGCGATCAAGCTGTTTACCGGTAATACCAATACTAGAAGTAGAGATCAAGATGAGACCGGTCTTCTTTTAAAACCAGGCGGTACCACAGCGATTAAGCTGTTTACCGGTAAAACTCCAAAGGCATAAGACATGGTCCTTCTACTGCCAAAAGCCGCACGGAGCATAGCAAAGGTATTTTACAGACTAATAAGGACTCTTCGGGATCGGGTTGTAGCTCCGGCTCACGAAAAGGCGCTCCTTCAAAACAGACATATTAAGATCGTCGCTCAGCTGGACGAATTCTACAAAAATTCCGTCTTCCTCCGGCCTCCTTCCCTTCCGCAGAATAAAAGGAATGATAGGGTGAAAACCCTAGTCGATTGGGCCGAAAGGATCGTCAGCACTCAAAATGATAAGACTAACAGAGACTTCACGTCTAAAAGACAGAGATCGTTGGAAGAATCCGGGTCGGATTCAAAAAGACCTAAGGTGCACAACACCAGCACAGCCTCCAGGCCATCTAACGTCACATCCAAGTCTTACAGTGAAGTCCTCAAAGACAGCTTTATACTACCCCTTCGGGTAGGGGTTAGAATATACCCGAGGTAGGCATGCCTGTCGTAAGAGGCGACTAAAATCCACCCTCCGTATACCGAGTATGGCGTATACAAAAACATGCAATGAACAAAACGAAAGATATTAATACCCCAGGTGGCAGTCCAGGTACACTGGAAAATCCACCCTCTTCGGAGGTCGGCTCTACGGATTCTGGGGAGAGCCATTTATTGCGTTCATCTGACCCTTTTAAAAAAGGTACTAGGGTAGTTAGATCTCCAACATCAAGATCTACCATGAAAACGTGCGGAACTAGAAGTCCGGCGACATCGATAGTGTCGGCGCACGAACAACGGACTTCAGCGAAAATTCAAAGCCTAACGGACGAAAATATGGAACTCCGGACCAGGCTAAGTAAAATGGAACTTCTCTGCGAAGAACTAAGAAAGGAATTAAATGTACTTAAAGCAGAAAATAAAGCATTTAATGATACATCGAAACCTCGTAATGAGTCTGCTGCGAGTTCAATCGTCCCCGATAACACGGATTATAAAACGGATGATGAAGAACTAAGTCGGGAAACCAATTGGATTCTAAAAAAACGGCCTGTCAAAAAACGAAAAGCTGGCTCTTCGCCCGAAATGTTAACGAGGCAAGAAAACACGCAAAATAAACGAGAAGGTAAAGAACAGCCTGACAAAATAATCACGCGTGCCGAAGAAAATCCACGAAATAAGGTACGACCACCGCCACCAATATACGTGATCGGAATTGCAGACTATAATAAACTGCATCCTTTTCTCAAACCTTTGTTGCTATCCGATTTTGAAGTAACATCGCTCAACAACAACAAATGGAAAGTAAACGTAAAGGACTCAGACAGTTACCGCTCAGTATCTAATAAACTGAATACTGAAAAAATCCAGTGGTATACTTATGAAAATAAATCTGAAAGACCGATACGAGTCGTAGCTAGAGGACTTCATGCCTCATGCCGAAAGGAAGACGTTGTTCACGATGTTCGTCGATGCGGTAAACTTAATTAAACGCGAAAAGCAAAAATTGGAAGGCGAGGAAACGATGGTTAAGCGCGAGCTTCCTCTTTTTATGCTAACCTTTGATAAGGCTGAGAGTTTAGAAAAGATTTACGAAATAAGAACAATTCTGAATGTCGTACTCAAAATCGAACCCATGCGCAAGAATACAAGGTTGATACCTCAGTGCAAGCGATGCCAAGGATTCAACCATACGCAAACATATTGCCGAAAAGAACCGCGATGTGTCAAATGCGCCGGTAAACATCTTAGTCAAGAGTGTGGTGTAAACAAAAAAACCCCTGCAGCGTGTATTAACTGCAATGGTAAGCATCCGGCTAATTACAGAGGCTGTGAAGTAGCCAAAGAATTACAAAAAAGAAGAGATCGACTTATGAAGCCGGAAAACCCACCCTCAAAAACGGTAAATAAGGAAAAGTCGAAAACTGCTGCAAGAAAGGTGACTAGAGACAACCGAGCCGACCCTGGCGCGCTTACGTACGCTCAAGCTGCGACATCAAACACCGATCAAATTCCACACCGCGTTAAGGTAAAAGCGCCTAAAGAAAAGCCATCAGATTCTGACATGCAGACGCGTGCTCAAGCATCAACATCAATAAAAACGAACACTGATAATTCGGAAAACCCCGTATCTCACGTCTTTTCTATTATCCTTGCGAGGCTTGAGGAGCAAACAAAAACAAACACGCTAATTGTCGACAGGTTGGAGAAGCTTGAATATAAGCTTAACAATAGGAGCATTTCAAAACGAACATGACGAAACTTCTTAAAATTGTTGCATGGAACGCCAACGGTCTCATACAAAGACTAGAAGAGCTAGAAATATTTCTACGGGAAAATGACATTGACATATGTTTGATCTGTGAAACTCACCTGACGAAACTATCGCGTGTAAACATTACTGGATACAGTACCTATCACGCTTATCACCCGTCGGAAAGAGCCAGAGGCGGATCGTCTTTAATCATAAAAGATTGCATCGAACACTCTGAAGAGATTATGATAGAGCTTGAAACAATGCAAGTGAGCACTGTACGCGTGAAAAATGGACATTACTCTTTCAATGTCTCGTCTATTTATTGTCCACTGCGTTGCAGGCTTGAAAAAAATGATTTTACAAATATTTTCAACTCTCTTGGACCGAATTTTATTATTGGCGGTGATTTTAATGCAAAACACACCTTCTGGGGTTCAAGATGTGTCTCACAAAAAGGCAGAGCACTTTACAACGCCTGTATGCAACACAGATGCGACTTTCACTCGACTGGTAAACCAACATATTGGCCGACTGATAACAACAAAATACCCGATCTGATCGATTTCTTTGTTGTAAAAGGAATACCAGACAAATGTATTAAAATTGATGAAAGTTTTGATCTCTCTTCCGATCATTCCCCTATCATTCTAACGATGACCGAACGCCTAATTAAAAAAGATGTACCTGCTAGACTAACTAGCAGAAAAACTGATTGGGAAGGCTTTAAAAAAGACGTTGAAGAACATACCGAACTGAGAGTATCACTTAGGACGTTTTCTGAACTCGAAATCGAAATTAATCGTTTTGTTGAAGTTCTGCAGCGCGCCGCGTGGAAAAATACTCCCTATCAAAGGAAAACGCCAATCAATCATGCCCAAAAATATCCACCGGAAATAAAAGAAATGGTAAGGGAGAAGAGAAAAGCGCGTAAAAAATGGCAACAAACTCGTGCTCCGCAACATAAATCGCATTTGAATCGCTTATGTAACTTGCTAAAAAAGGCCATTATTGATTTTAAAAACCGGACAATACAAACCAGCATTGAAAGCTTAACAGCGGACAAAGATTCCAATTATTCGCTCTGGAAAGCTATAAAAGGCATTAAAAAACCGAAAATACAAGCGGCCCCAATCAAGAAAAATGACAACGAATGGGCCAAGAATGATAAAGGCAAAGCAGAAGTCTTTGCCGCCCATTTAGAAGAAACATTTAAACCATTTGATGGGCAAGCGCTTGCTGAAAATGATAATGCGTCGGATATAGCATTTCACAATTACACAGTAAGAAATGCAAGGCTGACCGAACTTCAACAAGAAATAAAGAAACTGAAACCGAATAAAGCTCCTGGATACGACCTAATCACAGGAGAGCTTCTTAAATCGTTACCTAGAAAAGCGTTAGTTAAGTTTCTTTACATTATAAACGCAGCGATAAGATTAGAATATGGTCCGAGTCAATGGAAAGTCGCAGAAGTAATAATGATTCTGAAGCCAGGAAAACCACCGAATGATAAAAAATCGTATAGACCTATTTCGCTGCTGCCGATTATGTCAAAAGTTTTCGAAAGAATAGTACTTAAGCGATTACAGCCGGTTATAGAAGAAGGATCTTTTATTCCCAATCACCAGTTCGGGTTTAGAATCAAGCACTCAACAATAGACCAAGTGCATAGAATAACTGATTTAATTGAAAAAGCTTACGAAGAAAAAAAGATTTGCTCGAGCATATTCCTTGATGTTTCTCAAGCTTTTGACAAGGTCTGGCATGAAGGCTTGAAATATAAATTACGACAAGTTCTGCCGGAACACTTATATAATATTCTAGAAAAATACTTGACGAATCGACTTTTCCGAGTCAAACACGGAAACGAATATTCGGAATTTAAAGAAATAAGGGCTGGGGTGCCGCAGGGAAGTGTCCTTGGACCGCTTTTGTACCTATTATATACTCGCGATATACCGCAAGAAGAAGGCACCGTATTAGCTACATTTGCCGACGACACTGCCATCCTGGCAACGGGTAAAACGATCGAAGAATCGACTGAAAAATTGCAAGAAGCGTTGAATAAAGTAAATGAATGGACAAAGATTTGGCGACTAGCTTTAAACGAAAACAAATCTGTTCATGTCAATTTTACTTATAAGAAAATAAATAATTTGCCCATCTTTTCAAACTCGGTTCAAATTCCGTTTGCAAACGAGGCTAAGTATCTTGGAATGACACTTGATGCTAAGCTGAAGTGGAAATCGCACGTGAAGAAAAAACGTAAAGAACTCGAAACCAAATACAGAGAAATGTACTGGTTACTTGGAAAACATTCCAAGCTTAATGTAGAGAACAAACTGCTTTTATACAAGCAAGTGCTAAAGCCGATATGGACATATGGAATACAACTTTGGGGTTGTACCAAAATAAGTAATGTCAATATTTTACAAACTTTTGAAAATAAAGTGCTAAGATCAATAGTTAATGCACCGTGGTTTATTAGAAATAGCGATACCCATAGAGATTTAGGAATTGCGACAGTCGAATATGAAATCAAAAACTTCGCGCGTAAGCATAAAGACAGATTACAAGGACACGTTAACAATGAAGTCCTTCGAATTCTAGATGAGAGGAATCTACTGCGTCGTCTACAAAGGACTAAACCTTTCGATTTAACGCGATAGCAAGAAACCGCGCCTAATTTGCGGAACAAGCAGGAACTTTCAATGGAAAGGGACCTGCCAAACGATCTCAATACGTGAAAGAAAAACTGCTGGATAAGTCAAAACTTAGTTGTAGTAATCAAAGAAATTTATCACGAAGGGAGGTTTTTTTAGTGAGTAAAAATCTCACACTACTATGAGCACGCGCTACCGATCCTCATAGTGTCTTCAAGAAGATTTTTTACCTACCCTCGGAAAAAAAAAAAAAAAAAAAAAGCTTTATACTGGCTGTCAACGATAAGAACGATATCGATGAATCAATCACTCCAGAGCTGGGAGGACGATCCCCGCCAAACTGGCGACTTGCTTCCTTGACATCGTGAAGGAAATTTCCGGCCCTCTTCCCAACTGTCGTGACGGCGGTTGGCATCAAGGTATAAGAGATAAGAGATCCTGTGTTCTCTATAAGCTAGCGGTTAGCAAACTAGGGGAGGATTGGCCTGGTGCTAAGCTTGAGGTTGTAGCCAGGGATGGTATCCCATGCAGACCAAGAACTCGCACCTGGATCCCAGTCGAACCCTCTCACACGGAGGACATTATCCTGATCCTCCAAATCAGCAACCCGTCGCTTCCTACTCACAACTGGAAAGTCGCTAAGCTGGAGGAGCAGAGAGGCGTTTACAGATGCGCGCTAATTGTGATCAATAACGAATCTCTTGCTCCTTTGGCGAAGCCTGAAGGTGTGATTAGCTATGGGTTCAATACCATAACCTTGAAAGTCTACCAAAAGTACGAGGTGGATGTTGAAAAACTTCCCAATCATCCCTCAGACCCAATTATAGGTATTATAGGCACTAAGAAATCAATCTCCTTCCCTTCTGTGGAGAATGATGACTCTCAGTCTACCATACAACCATCTTTTGTCGATGACGGTTCACTACCAGACTTAGTTGATAGTTGATATTTCAGACAAAGCACCTTTGAGTGAGGATGAACTTCTTGGCTTGTCCTCAGACTCAGAGGGTTTGAGTATTACAGTGATGGAGGTTTATCTGCCTGATTGTAGCAGCAATACTGCAGTTAGTTCAGTTTAACCACCTTCGCTCCAAAACGGCTACGGCCGGCCTTCTTCTCCGTCTCTCAAAAGATAGGAAAGATATTGTCTTGATCAAAGAACCTTGGGTTGTTATCAACCCGGCTTGTGGACTCAGGACTCCCGGATACTATTCCCTATATGTCAGGGATAAAGGTAAACCTAGACCGTGCTTATTGGTAAAAAGTATCATTAAAGTAATTTTACTTCCTAATTACAGTGATCATGGTATAACCGTAGCGTTGCTAGAAACAAACAAACGCTGCTATTATCTAGCATCGGCTTACCTCGCCCACGACATTATAGAACTTCCTGGATCCAATATGGCAAGAGTGGTCGCAGACGCTGAAAAAAGTAAAACGGGTATCATAGTTGGATGTGATGCTAATGCTCACCACTTCGCGTGGGGTAGCTCTGACATTAACGAAAGAGGTGAGTTGCTTTTTGACTATGTTTTGAAAACTAACTTCATTTTGTGCAACATCTTTAACGAACCTACATTTATACCTAGAAACCGTCAGGAGGTTCTAAATATAACCTTTGTCTCCGATAACATTAATCAAATGATCAAGAACTGGAAGGTATCTGGTGAACACTATTTTTCTGACCACCGATACCTTCAATTTAGTCTTGATGATGATAATCCAGGCCCATTGATTTACAGAAATATCCGTAATACCAACTGGCTCAAATATAGGGAAACTTTAAAGAAATTGGTTAATTCCGACACTCTAAAGTCCCCGAATAATACTCAAGAGCTTGATTGTATGGTTAAGGACCTTACCTCGGCCCTCAATAAAGCAATGTCTTCCTCTTGTCCTTTGGTTAGGGTTAGGGGCAAGAAAAAACCACACTGGTGGATCTCTGATCTTGGACCACTCAGATATAAATGCAGGAAACTTTTCAACAAAAGCAAAAGCACAAGAGAATTGAGGAAAATCAAACGTAATTCTTGGAGACTCATTGTGGTCAAATAGAAAAATCTTCTGAGGCGTCTAGGCTGAGAAAAATCCTCTCGACAAATAATCCAGTGCCCAGCTGTTTACTAAAAACAGATGGGTCTTGGACAACTTCTAGTGTATACACATTAAATTTACTTATTGATACACACTTCCCAAGCAATTTCCTGGCTGCTAACAATATTGACTCTATCAAATCAAATGCTCAAAAAACCAACCTCTCAAGTCTGATTGCGCAGGACAAACTCCACTGGACGCTACACAGCTTCAAACAATATAAATCCGCTGGACCAGACGGCATAGCGCCTGTCATCTGATATTATCCTGCCAATTCTAAAAAATATTTTTCAGAGATCTCTGAATCTGGTCCTTATTCCGCACATATGGGGAGAAGTCAATGTGGTATTCGTACCCAAAACTGGTAAATATTCAAACGCTAGTCCAAAAGACTTTAGACCTATTAGTCTATCATCCTTTCTTCCAAAAGCACTAGAACGACTGATTACTTACGTGAGAGTATTGACACTAAACTACTGTCCACGGCTTAACATGCATACTGTAAGGGCAAATTAGTCGAAACAGCATTTCATACGTTAGTCAATAAGATCGAATACTCCATGTATCATAAAGAGTACACCATGGTAGCTTCTGGCGCTTTTAACCACGCCTACTCAACTGTGATAATCGAAGCACTGTCAAATCTGCAGATAGATAGGTCACTTGGTGAGCTGATTAATTTACTGCCTAATAGTCGGATTATTAACTCAGAGCTGGGTGGGACATCTGTCAGAAGATATGTCAGCAGGGGCACCCCTCACGGGGGCAACCTATCCCCACTACTTTGGAATCGAGTGGTCAATAAACTACTGATAATCCTGGAAGCTAAGGGTTGCGATGTTATTTACTATGCGGACGACGTTGCTATAGCAATCTCTGGTATAATGGCAAAATGACCATTGGGACCAAATGGGGCTTACAACCCACATTAACTCACTGGTTCTATATATCGGTCATCAGACCGATCCTTATGTATGGGGTAGTTGTTTGGTGGATTGCCTTGAGTAAGGCGGTAAACCACAAGTTATTAAGCAAAGTCCAATGTTCAGCTTATCTGTGCATTAGCGGAGCACTGCGGACGATACTTTCCGCAGCTATAAATATTCATTTTCATTTAACAGTCCTCGATATTTATCGCAGCTAACTAAGCTATTCGCCTTAAAGCTAGTTCACAGTGGTCCAAAAAAGTATATGGCCACGTCTCCATCTTAAACAAGTTTTAATATCTTCCCTGAAAACATTGACTACACCATACCCAAGTTAAATTTTGACAAAAACTTCCAAGTTACCATTCCTTCCAGAGCACTCTGAGAAGAAGTTGGTTTTACGGAAGATAAGTCGGTACATTTCTATACCGACGGTTCAAAAGCTAACGACGGGGTGGGTGGGTCCTATTTTCACTTTACTTCTCTAATACGAGTAGGCTTGATTTAAACCACTCTTTTCGTCTGCCAAACCATTGTAGCGTGTTCCAGGCAGAGATAATGGCAATAAGAGAAGTCTTGTCTTGACTAAAGAAAAACGTGATATCGTCCATTGGGGTGCCTGTCTATTCGACAAAATTTATTTCGCAAATATTACTTCGCATTTACCGAAACAAATTTTGTTTGTTTCGCAATAGTTGTTTCGCAAATTTTCATTTAGTCTTTGATTTATCTCACGACGAGATCATTTCGCAATACTTTTCCCGCGCTTTTACATTTCGCTTATGATTAGGCAGCAATTTGTTGTTTTGAAGGAAATTATTTCGCTAACTGTTAATTCCCATTTTGGTGCATTGTCGTTTATGTATTTGGCAAAACGACACTTGACATTCATTGGTTTTGCAAACGCCGGCTGTTTCTCAAAGTGTGGTTTCGAAATGAAAAACTTGGTGTTTGGTTACACGCCGCGTAGCGGTGCCCTGAGAACCTGCATTTGGGGCAGAAGGCCTTCCGGTGTATGAGTCGAAGAGATGTCCCATAGAGTGAAATCCTTATATCCCAAGTACTGTTAAGATCTTTTCAAACAGACAAGCAGCAATCAAACCCTTGGAATCATCCTCAATATATCCTTTAACAGCCCTAGACTGCCGATCGTCTCTTATAGAGATGACGGAGCAGCTTAATATTCACTTAATTTGGGTGCCGGGGCATAGGGATATTCCAGGGAATTGATTGTAAGGCTGACGAACTTAGCAGACATGGAACAACAATACCCATCCTTCCAGGCAAAAGTTCAATGGGTATGCCTTTCGCTACATGCAAACTTAAATTAAAGCAGGATGCTATCGAAAAGACAAATTCTTGGTGGACAAGGAGTACAACTTGTCTAGCAACAAAACAGATTTGATCTATGCTGGGTCTGAAACGCTCTAGGAATTTGATTTCTCTAAATAGAAAGCATACTAGCGCTGTTATAGGTATCACAATGGACCTATTATTGGTTTTAGTGTGTTGGCTTCTTTTTTTGCTTATTGCAACTTCAACCCAACCCTTTATTCCATCAGCATTCAGTATTATCTATAATCAGCTTTTGCTCTCCTATTTTCACTTTACTTCATTTTTTCCTTTCTTCATCTGCTATTTCCCTTAACTTGCGTTGGATTTCTTCTTCGTTCTTTGTTAATGCTTGTATAAACCTTTTCTCGAAAATTCTTTAATTTACTCTTATTCTCAATGGCTAACTGCTTTTCTCTATAGTTCTCCAGTCCTATTCTACATGTTTTCGGGCCTATCTTAATGACATCCTTTATTGTTAAGTTTATATTCAATTCTTTCTGACAACATTTATGAATTGCGCTTCACAGTACACTTCGTTGGTCTGTGTTTAAACCAGTGTCTAAGCCAGTCATCACGATGTTATTTTTAATGCTTTATTTTTCTAACCTTTATTTTAAATTATCCTTAAACTAAAACAATGCTCAGAAAACAACTCCCCATTCTTCCCTTAAATATTAGTTTTAAGTTTTAGTTTAGGAATAATTATGTGGGCCCAAGGGCCCGGTCAATGGGCTTAAAAAAAAAAATAAAAATTTAGGTTAAAAATAGGTTAAGGTAAAAATAGGTTAAGTTATCTTCTAAGTTATGGCTTGTACTAAGCTTTAATAAATAAATAAATAAATTATGACACCTATAACAGCGTTAACATGCCTCCTATTTAGAGAAATCAAATTCCTAGAGCATTTCAGATCTAGCATAGGCCAAATCTGTTTTGTCGCTGAACAAGATGTACTCCTTGTCCACCTAGAATTTGTCTTTACGACAGCATCCAGCTTTAATTTAAGTTTGCATGTAGCGATAGGCATACCCAGTAAACTTTTGCCTGGGAGGATGGGTATTATTGTTCCATGTCTGGCAAGTTCGTCAGCCTTACAATCAATTCCCTGGAATATCCCTATGCCCCGGCACCCAAATTAAGTGAATATTAAGCTGCTCCGTCATCTCTATAAGAGACGATCGGCAGTCTAGGGCTGTTAAAGAATATATTGAGGATGACTCCAAGGATTTCATTGCTGCTTGGCTGTCTGAAAAGATGCGGATATCAATGGACGATATAACGTTTTTCTTTAGCCAAGACAAGACTTCCCTTATTGCAATTATCTCTGCCTGGAACACGGTACAATGGTTTGGGAGACGAAGAGAGTGGTTTAAATTAAGCCTACTAGTATTAGAGAAGTAAAGTGAAAATAGGACCCACCCACCCCGTCGTTAGTTTTTGAATCGTCGGTATAGAAATGTACCGACTTATCTTCCGTAAAACGAACTTCAACAACATTTTATTTGATTCTCTTGAAAATGCATGTCCCGACTAGATCTTTTCTTTTCCTTCGTCTGATGTTGCGTACCCTTCACTCTTCATTCTTCTCTGTTGATTTTTTCTATATAGCTTTTAAATTTTCTTAATTCTATGTACTTACTCTTTCCGTTTGTTTTATTTATACAGTTTTTTTTTTTACCTCTAAATTTTTGGTCACACTTATTTTGCACACTCAAACTAACTCTTTTTTCTTTCTTTTCTTTCTTATTGGGTTTACTTGCACGTTTCGTATCCACTCACTATTAAATTTTTTCCACTGTATGCTGTTTTTGAACCGTACTGTTTTGATTTTCTTGGTTATTAGTGGAAGAGAGTGGTGATGTAGAAGAAACAGATGAAACATGACTATTCTTTTTTTTCGTAGTAGATTATCTAAAAAAATGCAGTAGATTGATTTGTTTAGCAGTAGATTTTTATTTTCCAACAAAAAACTAGGTAATAACAAAAAATAGCATGAACTATAAGAAATTAAGAAAAACTAGGATTTAAACAAAACAGAAAAATTCTTTCATATTAATTAAAAGTTACAAAAAAACATACATCATTCAACCCATTTTTTTTGTTAACTTCCCATCAGTAAAATAAAAATCATTAAAATATTTTAACAGTCCTGGCGAATCCGAAGGTTCCCAACAGTCTTTATAAAAATTATTTAATTCTTTGCAGAGAACTAAATTTTCCAGAGTTTCAGTACTCAGCTTATTTCTAAGTTTATTTTTAACTAAACTCACAGTTGCGAATTTTCACTCTGCTGCTGCACTGCTGTATGTGGCAGAGAGCACATAATTAACATACATATATTTACATAACTCTAAATATTTGTTTTCACCCGACGAATTTACTTCTTTAAGCAAAACCGACCAAAATATTGTCACATCTAAAACCTCATAATATTCCCTTAAAAGATCTTTGTTCCGAACCAAAGATCTCCATTGGTTATTAAGTTTTTCTTTATCACCATCATAAAAAGGAAATCATTTTAAAATAGGCAGTATCGAGGGTAGACTGCTTTTCACTTCTAACTTTGCATCTTTTTACTTCAGAAGTTTAACTTTATCATCACTAAAATTAAAACGTTTTTTTATTTGCCTCAATATAAAATTCCAGCAAATTTGTTTTTATTTCTAAAATACGATTTGAATCTAAATGATTTTCATAGACGAATTGGTTAAATTCAACCCCAAAATACATATCTGAAAATGGTAAATAAAGGGAAGAATCTGCTAGGTCAATACTGACATTTATTGCATTAAGGCCCGTTTGCTGATACGTGTATTAAATATTTAAGTATCACTTATACACCTAATAATACTTAACTGGTTGCACGAAATACGAAGTAAGTCTTAAATATCAAAAACAAAAGTGCCGCTTTGCTAAGATAAACATAAATAATTTCCAGCAACTGGAAATAAGCTATGATGATCTTTATGTTTAAGTTCAAAATAGCACTAAGTATTACTTAGATAAGTCACAATTTTATGACTAGTATTAGCAAATGGGCCTAAGATTGTTAAAGTTTTGGATAAGAACTCAGAAAAGACTAGTTATGTGTTCGCCAAGTAGATGTATTTGAGTGTGTTCAGACTGAAAATTTTAATTTATTTTTTTGATTGAATAAGTTTAGTATATATGTATGAAAGAAAAAATAAATATAATTTGTTTAGGGGGTCCATTAGGAAGTCGTTTATTTCTTTAACGGAGTCAGGTTTTTCGAAATATATAATAAAAGGTTAAAATAATGTTGCAGTGAATTCCACTGCTGTAGAATCCGTTTTACAACACTCTCCAGAGAAAGCCACCGTGTGTGGGAAAGATTTAAAATGTTGTTGTTTTTTATATTAAAATATTCTAGAAAAACTTTATAATTCCCAATCCATTTCGGGCTAGTGAAAAACGATTATATATATTTTTAATATTTTTTTCCAAAAAAAATTAGTTTTTTACATGCTGCAGAGGCACATCTTTATTTTAAATAAGAAGTTGTAACAGTGTGGCTCTGTTATGAAATTCGTGGTGCAATATGAGGATTGCGTGTTAAAAGAAAATCAAAGGCGTGCGTCTTTACCAAAAACTAAAATTGAATTCTTTATTACGTAGTAATATGACATAGTAAAATACACAGAAACCAATGGTGCCTAATGGCAAGAAAAAAAGGAGGAAAATAATCGACAGGTAGATGTCGTTGCGCTCACACGACCCCTTCTTGTAAAATTGACTCCTGGCAATTTACCTCTCATAGTCTTGGAGCCATCTTGGTGGTTTTCGGGAGCGAACCGGTGCTGTATCCTTCCGGTCGACGATTTCCTCAATGTCTTTTTCTTTGTCACTATCTTCCATTTGATATACTGATGACCCATCACTCGTAGAATATTGTTCAGTTGACAACTCTTCCTCATCGCCGGTATTTGTCTCAATGATGTTTTGTAATAAACAAGCGGTGGTCCAATTGTCCGTAATTATTGTGAACGATTTTAATCCGTATAAATAAATATGAAATTTATTAGTAACCGCCCAGTGTACTGCTAGGCTTTCTATTTGGTTAATATGTAAATTTTTTTCACTATCGGCAAGCGCACGGCTAGCATATGCGATTACTACTTGCTGATTGTTTTGTTTTTGTAGAAGGATTGCTCCCAAGCCGGTTAATGATGCGTCAATTTGAACTTCCGTTGGACAATTATTCCTAAAATGTCCCAGTATTGGTGGAGATTTTAATTTTTGTTTTAAAATTTCGACTGCTGCTGCTGCTTCTTCTGTCCAGATGAATGGGGATGAATTATATGCGTTGCGTATTGGTAATGATAACTTTGAAAAGTCTTTGATGAACTTTCTGTGATGAGATGCAAATGCATGGAATGATTTAGCGTCTGTTTTTGTTTTGAAAATTTTGTTGTATCTGTCGATGGAGTTTGTACGGGAAGGATCTGGACGTATGCCGTGTGCTGAAATACCATAGCCCAAGAAGAATATTTCCATTTGGAAAAGCTGACTCTTTTGTAGAGAAATACGTAGTCCGCTTTTGATTATTCGTTTAAGTGCGTTTTCGAAATTTCTAATAGCCATGTCAATGTTCGGAGCTGATTGACCTACGTCGTCCATGTATGTAATAGTGTTTTCGGTGTTATCGAATGTTTGCTTCATTATACGTTCCATGGTCTTTGGCGCATTGGTCAGTCCAAATGGCATTCTCATAAATTCGTATATACCGTCTTGAGTTATAAATGCTGTTTTGTGAATGTCCTCTGGTTTGACAGCAACCGTCATAAATGCTGTTTTAATGTCCATTGTGTTGAAAATTTGTGCATCCTGTTGAACCAGTTTCTCTATGATGTCGTCGATGTGTGGAGGTGGAAAATTATCTTTATATAATTTTTTGTTAAGCTGTGTATAATCTATTGTCAATCTGCGTGGGGTACTTGGATGATGAGGCTGGTTAACTATTACAACTGGAGAGGCATATTCAGATTGCGAATCTCTTGCAATGTTTAGTTTTTTCCAATTTTCTACTGTTTCGTTTATAAACTGGCGGTCGCTCCATGAATAGCGGTAGGGCTTTCTGCGAACTGGTATATCATCTACTGTACGTAAGGAATGTTGATCTATGGTGCAGTATCCTAAAATCTCGTTGTCTGTCGAGAAGGCTTGTAAATTGTTGCTGACTATTTCTCGAAATTTTTGAATTTGTGTTGGAGATATAGATTTCGGAAATGTTGAGATTTGATGTTCGACTTCTTTTAGAATACATGGTGGTATAGTCTGGCTTTGTTTTAATATGCAGGAATTTATATTTGTGTGTGTGGTGTAGCCTGAGTTCGTATTTTGTTTTAATTGGACATCTCCGTTCGTTTCGACAGTTATGGTAATGTTATTGGCCTTTCTCCAATCGCTGCCGAGTATCAGTGGTATTGGTGCATTGTTTACCACCGCTACAGGACCAAATGTGCAACATATGTCGCCTACTGCAACGAATAGGTCAATTTGTCCTACAGGTCTACACTCATTGTCAATGGAAGTTATTGCTGAGCCTTCGTATTTTTGAACTGCATAATCAGGTGGTATAGAACGACGATCGATTACTGACTGTTCAGCACCGCTATCGATAAGAGTGGAAATAGGTTTTCCATCGAATGCATAGGCATCTACGATGGGTAAGCCTCGATCACCACCTTTTGACTTCAATGCGCAGTTTGCTTGTTTTGGAGATGGTTTATTTGGGCAGTTGCTCAGTGAATGACCAGTTCTATTGCATGTGTAACAGGGTATTGGACATTGCGAAACGGGGTGTTGACCTTTTTTACAGCGTGGGCATACATAAGTATTTATTTTTGTATTTTCTGTGTATGCTGGTTTCTTGAAATTATTGTCTGTAAAGGACTGTGGCGTTCTAGTGTTGCGATACATTGTTGTTGTGTTGTGGAACTGTTTGCTGGTGTGTTTTGTGTCATCGTCAAGTTTTTGCCCCAGTTCGAATAGTTCGGTTATGGTCGAAGGTGTGCCAATGCGTAGAATACGGCGGTCTGTATTGTCAGCAACACCCTCGAGTAAATACGCAATTTGATCTTCCGTAGGAATATTTACATTCTTTGGGGGCTTAGAAATAATATCTAACTTACTGCTGAAGTACTGGATTATAGATTCGTTCGGCCGTTGGATACGTGCATTTACTCTGTCATTCCATTCGCGTAATGTTGGTGTCTTTATGAATCGTTTCCTGAATGAATTGAGCCATATATTCCAGTCGTCCCTTGAATCGCCTTCGAAGTTCTGCCAGTTTCTTGCAATGCCTGTTAATTTGCTGGTGCAGAATACTAATTTAACCTCGTCACTCCATCCGTTTATTTTTGCGGCTTTTTCGATGGATTTTATGAATTGCTCGGTGGAGTTGCTATCTTCCCCGTTGCATTCCAAAATCGTTTGCGTCATGTCTGGGTTGATGACGACAGTCTGAATAACTGCTGGACAAGTCCCTACCGAACTAGAAGTACCTGCTGATGGTTCGATTTTCCTTGCTTTAAGGGTAGATAGGATTTTATTGTGTTTGATTATGATTTGAATTAACTCATCTTTTGTTGTTGCTGTTGTTTCCAGTCCTCTTGATTTGACTTCTGTTTGGAGTGCATCCTTCGTGAACTGGTTCAGAATTTCTGCGTCGATGGTCGTTTCTAAGAGTTGCTGGACGAGAGACATTTTGTTGTCGGGTGTTGGTTGTTTCTTTATTGTATGTAGGTTGAGATACCGGCTGCGCCATGTAACAGTGTGGCTCTGTTATGAAATTCGTGGTGCAATATGAGGATTGCGTGTTAAAAGAAAATCAAAGGCGTGCGTCTTTACCAAAAACTAAAATTGAATTCTTTATTACGTAGTAATATGACATAGTAAAATACACAGAAACCAATGGTGCCTAATGGCAAGAAAAAAAGGAGGAAAATAATCGACAGGTAGATGTCGTTGCGCTCACAGAAGTTTTGCCTTAATTTCGCAATAATGCGCAATAAATATGGAAATGTGTTCATCAATGAAAATGATAAATTGTGCTTAGCACAGTACATTACACAAATTGTTTCGCATCTAAGTTTCAAATTTCCAGAGCTCGCTTCTCGGAAAAATCTGATATCAAAGCTGTGTCTTGAGTGTTTCTCATTTTATCTACATATATACATCTTCAACAAAGTGTGCCTTTCCAATCTTGATCTGTTGTTATCCAAAGATTTGAAGCATATTTTGCAAAAACCGTTATCGTCGCCGAATTTAAGCCACGAAAACTCAGTTTCCAAATTGGCTTATATTCCTGTTTATATTTTATTATTTCGGCTTTTGGTTCATTTGAGATTTTATCTCCCTTAACCTCAGCGTCATTTATGCTATTCAAATAGAAAATAATAAACTGAAATACTTGCACCAACCAAGACCGATGCCCTTGCCAATATAATTCTAGTTACTTTTAAACAAACACTTACGAATTTTAGCTGGGTCCATCAATTAAATTAAAACGCTGAATTTCATGGTCTAATGTTTTTTTTCGCGCTTCACTGTTAAATAATATACAACTATTTTTTATGCTTTTCACGTAACCTTTTTCTTGCAAATTTAATTATAAATTTATCCATTTCAAAATATTAATTTTTCAGCGAAAAAAAAAAAAAAAAAATAAAAATTCAAATGAAATTCAATGGAAATGAGAATTGGAGAAATAAACAGAATTAACGGTACGGTAAAGTCAGTTTGACAATGTAGCAGCCGTTAGCCGATGTCTTTGTGAAATGTGAATGGGCTCGTTTATAGGTAGTAAGCAGTGACTGCCTTCAGACAAGAAATTCAACTTTTCCGAGCAGTTTTGTTATTAAAGGGTGGCCAGATAGCAATGATAGTCATTCCAATTATTGTGTTTCAGCAGCTGTCAAAGCTACCAATGACATCTTGCTGTCAAAATATTTAGTATGCCTTGCCATTTCATCGTGCATCGTTTGACGCTTCAGGAACGTGTGGAAAATAGTAAAAAATTATTATCGAAATTCCGGCTCAATAACGCAAGGTGAATTTCATCGTGAGGTCGGTCATCATCATGGCTTCAGTGCGCAGGCAATTCGTCGCACCGTGGAAAAGTTTGAACGTGAGTACACTCTTTTGGACATTAAGTCACCGACCAGACAGAGATCTGTGAAGCGGCCGTAACGGCCAGTATCGAAGAATACCCAGAAATGTCGATTCGGTATCGATCAGCTGAATTGGGCATCGCCAGAGAGTCAACTAGGCTTATTTTGCGGTTTGATTTGGGCCTACATCCATATAAGATTGTGCTGACGCATGAATTGAACCCAGATGACCATAGACAACGACGTGAGTTGTTCGCTAATTGGGCGCTGGATATGTTGTCCAGAGATACGAATTTTGGCAAAAAAATCACCTTCTCGGACGAGGCCCATTTTTGGTTCAGCGGCTAAGTCAACAGGCAAAATTGCTATTATTAGAGCGACCACAATCCACAAGTGTTCGACCAAGCATCAATGCATCCACAAGAATTGACTGTTTGATGCGGTTTATGGCACGGCGACCTTATTTCTTTCGAAATGAGGAAAGAGACACCGTTACCGCCAATGGTCCTCGGTATAGAACGATATTAACCGACTTTCTGTTGCCAGAGCTCGACTACATCGTTATATCCGAGCTGTGGTTCAAACAAGCGAGAACTAGACGCCTTACAAGCGACGCAACGCTCGATAAGGTGAAGGACAAATTTGGCGACTGGGTCATTTCACGGCGAGCGTTCATCAATTGGCCACCGCGATCATGCGACTTGACACCCCTCGATTATTTTCTCTGTTGCTACGTCAAGTCTTTAATCTACGCTAACAAGCCAACCACTTTGGATGAAATCGAGGCCAACATTTGAGATGCCCTTGCCGGAATAACGCCGCACATATTGTGACCTGTTGGGAGAGATAAAAGATAACAACCGAACCGATTGAGAGCTTACGATCAACTGCCTTTATTTATTTTGTATTAATAATAGTAGAGTAGTACACGTACATGTTAAATGTTCTAGGTGCGCAACTAAGTTCTCACTGTTTATCAATAGATGGCTCCAGCAGTAAGTGCTGGTCGATTTTGACATATCCAAAACGTCATGAACCGAGCTTAGACATATGGTAAACAAAGTGTTTTGACACATTAATGTTTTTTTTTTTTGCGTCATATACTTTTGGTTGTGTGAAAATGTCTGCTGCTCCAACGGCAAAAAAATGAAAGGTTTTCTTCACCACATCGTGACGGATTCATTACAGCAACCCAAAGAAAAGATGCGATTGAGCCGACACAATACGAGCAGAGGCACGAAAAAGTGATTCTAGAGCATGAGAACGCTCGGCCTCACTTTGCCAAATCCGTTAAAACCTACCTGGTAACGCTCAAATGGGAAGTCCTACCCCACCCGCCATATCCACCAAATATTGCGCCATCCGATTATTACTTGTTCCGTTCGATGGCACATGGTCTGGCTGATCAGCAGTTCCGCTCATACGAAGACATCAAAAATGGCTTGATTCGTGGATAACCTCAAAAGATGAATACTTTTACCGTAACGGTATTCAAGCTCTGCCAGTTGAGAAAAAGTTGTAGCCAGTGATGGGCAATACCTTAAATGATTCATTTGTACCCATTTTTTCACAATAAAGTTGCATTTTCATAAAAAAAACAGCGAAAACTTAGTTGCGCACCTAATAGTAAATACAATTCATATTGGACCGAGTCATCAAAAATTGCGCCGACCGCTTGAAGCTTTGCAAGCGAAGCAGAAGCGGCTGTTTAAATGATGTGTTGTTCCATACATAATGGTATGAATGTAGCTTCAAAATAAAGCCAGAATCAATTTGATATTTCACACCGTTGTTGTTTTATTTAAATTTCTTCCCCATCTGGTCACGCTACGAGTATAGGTATATGTTTTGTGCTAAAACGATAAATTTTCTCGATCTTGAAGCATATTGCAAAAATGCAGTAGATTTAATTTTATGGCAGTACTCGTAGATGTACAATTCGACAAAAAAGCAGTAGATCTACTGCAATTGCAGCAAAGTGATAACGCTGTGTGAAAGAGAGATGATGTGCTAGAAAGAGATTCTGAGGTTGAGGCAGTGTTCACGGAGAATTGAGGTGAGGTGAGTTTACGATTTGGCTTTTGGTTGCCGGTGTAGATTTAGGCTTAGCGATGATTGCTGATGATTGGTTTGGAAGTGTGGGGGTGTTTGTGAGAAAAGTTTAAGTATTTTTTATTGCTTGTCTTGATCTTTCTGTGAAAGACACATTATTTATGTTCGCTTGCCATGCCACATTTATTTTTTGTTTTTACGATAAGAATAGTTTTGCTCTGTATATACATATACAGAGCATATTTTTGATGACGAAGGAAGATTATCGAAACAGTTTGCACACATAAAGCGGGTGCAGTCCGTGGGATCGTTAGGTGGAAGATTGCAATGTTTGCAGGATTTATCTTTTGTTCATCGTTTTGTTGTTTGGCCTAATAACTGGCAATTTCGACACCTTATACGATATACGCCTTTACTTTTGCCTTATACCATCCAGCTTCGTATTCATACATACATAAATTAATAGAAAAAGGTACTATCTCTGTTGGTTGATATTTTCTGTGGACTTTTTTTTCGTGAATTTGTACACTTCAATTATGCTTGATTTTTTATTTCTGAAACTATTTCGGATTTGGTGATATTTATCAACCAAAGAGCGTTAACTCTGCTTCGTTGGCTTTTTATTAAGATAAGAATACTTTCATCTCTCAAAAAAGAAATACGTTCATAATTAGTGCTATAAGTAGATAGATTTTCTAAGTGCGAAAATACTCATAGGTGAAAGAGGAGTTTCTGTGTTTTTCGGAGCGATCACAATAAACTTTGAATTTTTTATATCCTGGTTTGTTGGGAGCTCGGGAAATTCCTCAAAACCATTTTTATTTTTATTTTGTTTTATTTATTTACGCTCAAGGGACGAATTTTCGGATAAACAGTCGTGGTAGCCTGGGGCTTCTTCTTCGCTCCCGGCCACGACCCCGGCCCATGACTTATTTAAGGTAGGAGGGATTAGAGATGTTAGTCAAGTTTTCTTATTACGCACGAGTTTAAATTAAATTTTGATAGGAAATAAAGGTATTAACAAGTGGGAAAGAGACAACCAAAGTTGCAAGAAAAGGCACGTATGTGCAATACGACAGCTTTAATTCGACGTTTTCGGTACGAGAGCTAGACGACGACTAAGAACCCTAGACTTCCCCGCCCTTTGAGTTCTACAGTCCAGGTATAAAACTTGTTCAAATCCGCCCACTAAAAAAATGTCGCTTTTCACAATGTTTTTCTGCGAAGCTCAAAAATATTGTCGCGGTAAGATATGTAGACATTGACTGTCTCTACATTTTATCCACTCATTATACACGGACAGATCTCTTTTGGGGGTGTTTTGTTTAAAAAAAAAAGCATATTTTTTTTTGCAAAGCTATTTACGGTATGGTTAGGCCTTATTGTGAATATCTCATCAGAATTCGTTAACTTCGGTTGCAAATTTTGGGAGTTTCGTGATACAGTTTCTTTAAAATCGCGGAAATGTCTTCCATGTATAGGTAGAAAAATTTCTTTGCATCAGTCAATGATATCGACAGATGCTGATCAAGCGTTGCATTTGTTACATCACCCTATTTGAAATTTGCGCCTAGGACAATGATGTTTTGACAAACGGAGTCTAAGATTTCTCGTCGAATATTTTATAGCCAAAATCAACCGTCAAAATTCTGTCTGAAGAAACACTTTTAATAAATTTTTAATTTTGAAAATGTTATATTTTACGGTTTGGTATACACAAATGTAACTTTATTTACTGGGCAGGCACGATAGTATGATCGCTTACATAAATTATTTTAGAACCATTTTCTTACATTTGCCGACTTCGTGCCAGCCCAGCATATGTGGGCCTATAGATTCCACTATCGGCCAGTAGTCACGAGAACTCAGAGAGGAAATATTCAATCTCTAGATTCATCCTCGAATTCTTGCTGCTGAAACCGAAGCAGAGACAACCGCATGCTGAATCCCTTTAAGCTGTTTTGCTTTTGGACTAAGTCTGGATTCTGTTGCTCTGAGACGAACATACAAGTCCACGGATCTTCTTTTTCCTGGTACCTTAAAATTTGTTCTCCCCATAAGCAAAAAAGAAAGGCATTCCGCAGAGGCGTGGGGCACACACTCACGCCTCATGCCTTCGCGAAAGCTCGTCGTAAATTTGTTGCATGATAAACTCCTATAAATTCCAGTTCTCATGCCCAATATTGATGTTGTATACCTTTTCAGCTTTTTTATGTGCGTATTTCAAGTTTTGCTTAATCTGGCCTTGATGTAGCTCAAGGTTGGTCTTGAGTGGCAGTACTTTACTTTTACTAAAGTAGATCAAGTTCTAGGCTATTTCATCTTCTTGAAGGTGTAGCTCTTCTACGTTGGCCCGTGAGAAAGTATCACTGATCATGTTTTGGGATTCATTCCTATGTTCGGATTTGAAATTGAAAGCTTGTAACTGCAAGCTCCATCTAGCTAATCAACCCAAGAAATAAAAATCATAAGACACTTCAGACTTATGTGACCGGTTATGATGGTGAAAGGGGGACCCCACCCCTATAGTCCCGAAACTTCCTAATACTCAGGACAGCAGCGTAGCATTCAAGTTCCGTCAGACTGAAGTTCCGCTGCGCAGAATTTAGCTTCTGGGACATAATTTCTATCAGCCGTTCATCACCGTTGTAGTCGACCTGGAAGAGCGCGCCTTCCACTTCTGTCATCAAGGTACATTCCTCACAACTGGAAAATATCCTTTCCTAACTATATCCATTGGCTTCATCTAATGTGGAATCGAAATTCCATAACCCATTTCATACGTGAAAGGTGGATTATATTTATGAAGGATCAAAATTAGTGTCTTGAATCGCGTTTTTAAGTCTGCCGAAATCTCCCCACAAATAACATCGTCAAATTCGTGATTGGAATCATTGGTGATTATGAAGAGTTCCGGGATCTCGAAGACGAATCGCGACGGCTCTGCCTAAGAGGTGTCTTAGCAAAAACACATGTAAAGAACTCCATATCCGACCAGGGTCCATTCCAAGCCACCTGATGTTTATTCCCTAAGTTAAGTTTCGTAGCAATCGTATTTTTATCGGCCTTCTCCACTTCAACAACCATGTTTGCCTTTTTAGTCTAGCGACTATATTATCTTCTGTGGTGTTCATTGTGTGATACAATAAGAAGTTCAAAGATTCGAGGAAGCCTTCATGTAAAAGAACCCATCACAAGCAAGATAGAGCACGACCGGCTCAGTTGGTCCCCACAGGCGGACCAGTAGGGATGTAGTAAAGTGGGGGGGTTGTGATCCTTCTACTCCGGATCATAACTTCGCCGTAAGAAGAAGAAGAAGAAGAAAAAGAAGTCTTCATTGTGTCGACGCCGACACTATTGCCTCAATCTTCTTACTTAGCATAGATTCATTCGCAGTGTTTGCGAATTAAGCCCTCTCGGGAGCATTTGTTTGTATAGCCAATTCATGAAGGCTATAATCGAGTATCACCTTTTCTATATTATTCCCATCCTATGAGAGCCTAACCACAAACAAGGGGCTATAACACTGCACTACACATTAAAACAAATTATTTGCTTTTGTTTGTTTCGCATTTTGACAACACTATCAGAATGAAAACGCTGCCTTTAGACATGCTTATCATTATTCGATAAACAAGAGCTAAGAGCACAGAAAGCTCATCTAATTTTTTTTTTATATATATAATCTGCGCCCGTCAAAGGGATTATGACAACCCTTATATTTTTTCAGGACACGGGCCTTTAGTAAAATGCGGAAGAGGAATAGTCGGGAAGAATGTGCACGTTGGCTTTAAATGTTTGAAGGTTGTAGTGATGGGGAAATACAGAGCTTGGTAGATCATTCCACATTCGTCTTGTTCGGCTTCTAAACGAATCCCCATATTTGACAGTACGACCGAAGTTTGGCTTTAGGGTGAACTGATGTGCATTCGAAGCATAATGCGTATTGCGGGTGAAATTTTGAAGGGGAGGAATACAACTGGCTATTTCTCTGGAGAATTTTTTTATTAAAATAGCGATCAAATACGGAGAAACACGAGATATTTCTCCTATGTTCAAGTGAATGTATGGAATTCACAATGTCTATCACCTATAAGTTTTAACGCGCGATTCTGTACCCTATCTAGATTGTGCAGAACGGTCTTGGGTGCAAGAGACTAGATATGGGCGTTATATTCCAGCTTAAGGCGGATGAATGCCTTATAGATTGAGGCCAGATCAGACGTTGTAAAATATTTCTTGCACGTTTTAAGGTATCCTAGTCATTTCGCAGCGTTTTTAGCGACCTCGAATATGCGATCATTCCATCGAAGATGGTTATTAATACACATACCGAGAATGACAAGTCTTTCGATTTCAATGATTATCCACGGATAATGGTTGAAGGTTTTGGTTTCGCTTGAGAGACAGAAGACAGCATTGTGTTTTGGAAGCATTAAATTCAACTCTGTTGGTTGAACCCCATTTGATTATGCTGTCCCGGTCGAAATTTAATGTGTTTAACATACGTTGCCGTTCCCCTTCTATAATCGAAGAGCAAGGACATGAGTTGGGGAACGAATATGTAAAACTGAGGGTACTGTCATCAGCGAAAGAATGGATTGGATTAGAAGTTGCAGAAAAGAGATCATTTATAAAAATAAGAAAGAGAGTGGGAGACAAAACAGAACCTTGGGGAACACCAGCATTTATTTGGTGAATTGCTGCCTTGAAGCTGTCCAAACCAACTTGTAGGTAATTTCTAATCCATTGAAGAAGAAACTCATCGATGCCATATGCCCGCATTTTCGATAAAAGAGTCTGATGCCAAACTTTGTTAAAGGTTTTTGAATATCAAGCGCAACCATCTTAATTTCGCCGAAGTGATGGATTGATTGGTTCCACTTCTCTGTGAGATATGCCATCAAATCATCAGTGGACCTGTTGCTACGAAAGCCATACTGCCAGTCATTAAGAAGTTTTCATGAAGCGAGATATTTCATAAGCTGACGATTTATCAGCGTTTCCATGATCTTGGAAAGAAGGGACGTAAGTGCGATAGGTCGGTAACTGGACAGGGAGGAAGATTCGCCTTTTTTAGGGATGGGTTGGACAAATGCTGATTTCCATCTACTCGCGAATAGCCCTGAAAAGTAGGAAAGACAGAAAAGCTTACGCAAAGGTTTTGCCAGCGTAGAAGAACACCTTTTCAAAACTATGGGTGGGGATATCATCTGGACCAGCGGATTCAATTTGACGCTCTCAAATACAGGCGGAGACAAAGCATTATCTGGCAAGCGTGGAGTTCGCTGCAAACTGAACAGCAAGCAGATTAGTTTGGCCTAAGGAGCTGACATCTGGAATGTCATTGTAAATGAGGGTGGGGATTGCAGACGAGGCAGAATTTTTAATATTTTTGTCGAATGACCAAAAATTTTTACTACCTTTGGGACATTGCAGGGTTTTTTGCTTCAATTTTTGGTCATGTAAGAATTTTACTCGTCGAATATGGGCATTGCAGTCCTTTCTGGCTTGTTTAAACTTCTTTCGGGTTTCCTCAGATTTGTTGGCTTTATAAGATCGAAAGCTTACTTCTTTCAACCTAATAGCATCTTTAGAGCAATGCTCAAACCACGAGTTTGCCTTATTTTTAATGCTCTTTATTCTGTTAGGAATAAAGTCATTCATACCTAAGAGGATAGTGTCGGTGATCATATCAGCTGCGGCATCCACGTCCCTATCGAGGAAGCATAGCAACCAGTTAAAATTCCTAAGGAAGCTATTAAGGCCACTTCAGTTGGCTTTCTCGTATTTCCATACTTTTCTTTTAGGAGTTCTTTCTTTAACTGAATGGTCGGAGTACGAGAATTTAGCTGATACGATATTATGGTCAGACCGACTTAGAGGCGCTAAAACATCAATGGTCTACATTGAAATCGCTATGAGGGTACAAGGAGACAATTCGAGTAATGGAATCGGACAGCGCATCAAATTCGTCGAAAGTTGAGTTGCTGTCCGCACTAGGGCTTCTGTAAACAAAGCAGCAGTGAATTAATTGCTTACGGGCGGTGAGTTTTAGCCATTTGAAATTAAATTCCATTTTGGAACAGTGGCCTTACTGTGGTGGAACTTGGTAAGCAATATCACTACAGACGTAAATGGGGAGGTCGCGGTGGGGAAAGAATAATGACACTAAGTTATATCCAGGCAGTTTCAAATCGGAAGATTCTTCAACTACCTGCGTTTCGCTTAGTGCCAAAACAGCTGGTTTATGGGAATGGGGGTGGGCGTACACATCGATGAAATTCATTCGAAGCCCACGAATACTGGTAAGATCAACCCAAAATTCTCTCATCACTACAACATAGAAACATAAAAAGACACAACTCTGACGTAACTAAGCGAAGCTGTGAATTGAAGATCCAATGAATAGTTTTCCAAAACAAACTGTCGCAGGTGCTATGCCCAAACGACAATCAGCTAAGATCCGCTATTCGGATAAACATTCACAGTCCTCTATGCATCAAATGTTACACTCTCTTAGTCACCGCGACTGGAAGTATGTACTTATATAGCACGTAATCCAATTGCGATAACAAAAAAGCACAACAGCGGGTGAGAGGGGGTGAAAGATAGGAAGCATTTTACGAGTACAGTAATACCCCGGACTTACGCGATATGTGGGACGAAGAGATACCCGTGTAAGTTGAATTCGCTTAAGTCGGGGTTCAACCTTGCATATAAATACGTATAAAGTTTGTGTAATCGGGACCAGAAAACAATAGTTTAGAAGAAACATGTTTAATAAAATGTTAAAAAATTAAAACAATTTACATTAGTTGGAATAAAACAACGTAAATCAAAGTTATTTTGATGTCGAAGGCTTCATGTGTTCTAACAATGTCGCCTGACGAGTTAAGTTTTTCTTCTGCTCACGTAAAATTTCTTCGTAGCATGCCAGTAACTTTTTTATTTCCCGTTTTGTAGTAGACACGAGCTCTTCATTGGAATCTATTTTTTCTAAAATTTGTAACCCCCTTTCAATTGTACTGAGGCCTTCTGTTAAGTTTGAAATCGTCATTTAATTTTCCGATTTAACTGGGTCTAACGAATCAGTTTGTTCAATGTCTTGATCATGCTCACGCATTTCTATAAGCTCGTCAATTGTTAGCTCTTGATTGTGTGAATCCAGCAATTCTTGGACGTCATCAGCATCCACCTCTAAATTTAATTGTTTGGCAATATCGATCACTTCTTCTATTATACCATCGATTTGTTCAGGATCTGAGGCTGATTCTCCTCCGGTTTCTGTGGTGAAAAAAAAATGGACACAGCTTTTTCCAGACGCCATTCAAAGTTTTTTGTAAAATCTCATTCCAAGATTGTCCAATAATTCTAAAAATCTAAAACATTTAATTGCTTCCAAAAGTCTTTAACAGAAAGCTCGCCATTTTGTCTGATAGCTTCATTAGATGTGCAAATGATCGCCTTGTGTAGTAAGCTTTAAATGTTTTAATGACTCTGTGGTCCATTGGTTGAAGCAAGCTCGTGGTGTTTGGTGGCAAAAATTCAACTTCCACCCGTGGATCGAAATTAATTAGAGTTGTAGGAGGATGACCTGGTGCATTGTCAATTAGTAGCATCACCTTAAATGGAATTTCTTTCAGTTGGCAATAACGTTCGACTTCAGGAATAAAATGATGACCAAACCAGTCTTCAAAAAGAGAAGCTGTCACCCAAGCTTTCGCATTAGATTTCCAACTGACGGGCAAATCAGCTTTAGATTTGTTTTTTAAGGCTCTTGGATTTTCTGAGCGATAAACTAAGAGAGGTTTCAATTTACAATCACCAGCTGCATTCGCACCGACCATCACTGTCAATCGATCTTTGGCGGCTTTGAAACCTGGAAAGGTTTTCTCTTCATGCGAAATAAAAGTTCTTTTAGGCATTTTCTTCCAAAAAAGACCGGTTTCGTCTACATTGAAAATGGTTTGGCTAGAGTAGCCACCATCTTCAATCATTTTCTTGAGTTTTTCTGGATAAAGAGACGCAGCTTCTTTGTCAGCACTTGCCGCCTCTCCACTTTCTGCGATGCTATGCCAATTACAACGACTTTTAAATCTGTTGAACCAGCCGTTACTAGCTTTAAAGTCTTCATTTTTGGCCGCCTCCCCAGCTTCTTCTTTTAGTCTCTGAAAAATCTGCTTAGCTTGAAAGCACACTGTGTTTTGGTCAACAGGACAATTTTTAAGTGTTACTTGATTATCACACCATAACTGTAACATTGCTTCCATCTGAGCGATAATACCGTGACGTTTACGAATAATGCTTGAATTCAAAGATTGAGAGCCTTTCACAGCTTCAGTAATTTTTTCTTTATTTTTTATAACCGTTCGGACTGTTGATTCCGGTAGGTCAAATTTCTTTGCCAATTCACAAATTTCTATTTTCGATTCAAAGTCTTTGATAATATTTAGTTTACACTCCAAAGATAGTGTTTTTCGTTTCTTGTTAGGTTCACATGACTCATTTTTTTGTCTTTTAGATGACATAATTAAAGATAAACCAATAAAGTGCACTGTGTACGTAAAATAATTCCACATAATGTTTTACAGAATTGGAATTTTTATTCCACACGGAACACGTTCGAACTTGTCGTAAACCGAACACGCCGATGCGCGCGACGATCAAAAAGAAAAACCGCGTGTCTCCGAATTCGCGTAAAACGGGGTAGCGTAGGTCGGGGTATTACTGTATAGCACTGGTTTTTTATTTACTTATTTTTCCACTGCACCACACGATCTGAACCATGAGATGAAAAAGGGGGAAACCCGAAGGCTCTAAGTTTAAGGTAAATAGTTAGGTGACATATTTTTGAAAGAGAGTTATAAGGGGCTGACATAAAACATTTACAAATTTTTTTTTTTTAGAAATATGGCGGGCAGACCATCAAGGCCTGGGGAAAAGTCATCCTTAAGCTGAGTTATTTTAGCACATACGAATTCGAATGAAGTGGCGTTTGAGATTTTAACGAGGGTTGCATCAAGACGATTATAAATGGCTGGAAGAACACCGCGGCCGAAGTCGAGGTCGTCATTATTCTGGCCGTCAGCGCGAAAGACTTCGAAATCGGAAGTGAAGTGAAGTGTTGCTCTGAGACGAACATACAAGTCCACGGATCTTCTTTTTCCTGGTACCTTAAAATTTGTTCTCCCCATAAGCAAAAAAGAAAGGCATTCCGCAGAGGCGTGGGGCACACACTCACGCCTCATGCCTTCGCGAAAGCTCGTCGTAAATTTGTTGCATGATAAACTCCTATAAATTCCAGTTCTCATGCCCAATATTGATGTTGTATACCTTTTCAGCTTTTTTATGTGCGTATTTCAAGTTTTGCTTAATCTGGCCTTGATGTAGCTCAAGGTTGGTCTTGAGTGGCAGTACTTTACTTTTACTAAAGTAGATCAAGTTCTAGGCTATTTCATCTTCTTGAAGGTGTAGCTCTTCTACGTTGGCCCGTGAGAAAGTATCACTGATCATGTTTTGGGATTCATTCCTATGTTCGGATTTGAAATTGAAAGCTTGTAACTGCAAGCTCCATCTAGCTAATCAACCCAAGAAATAAAAATCATAAGACACTTCAGACTTATGTGACCGGTTATGATGGTGAAAGGGGGACCCCACCCCTATAGTCCCGAAACTTCCTAATACTCAGGACAGCAGCGTAGCATTCAAGTTCCGTCAGACTGAAGTTCCGCTGCGCAGAATTTAGCTTCTGGGACATAATTTCTATCAGCCGTTCATCACCGTTGTAGTCGACCTGGAAGAGCGCGCCTTCCACTTCTGTCATCAAGGTACATTCCTCACAACTGGAAAATATCCTTTCCTAACTATATCCATTGGCTTCATCTAATGTGGAATCGAAATTCCATAACCCATTTCATACGTGAAAGGTGGATTATATTTATGAAGGATCAAAATTAGTGTCTTGAATCGCGTTTTTAAGTCTGCCGAAATCTCCCCACAAATAACATCGTCAAATTCGTGATTGGAATCATTGGTGATTATGAAGAGTTCCGGGATCTCGAAGACGAATCGCGACGGCTCTGCCTAAGAGGTGTCTTAGCAAAAACACATGTAAAGAACTCCATATCCGACCAGGGTCCATTCCAAGCCACCTGATGTTTATTCCCTAAGTTAAGTTTCGTAGCAATCGTATTTTTATCGGCCTTCTCCACTTCAACAACCATGTTTGCCTTTTTAGTCTAGCGACTATATTATCTTCTGTGGTGTTCATTGTGTGATACAATAAGAAGTTCAAAGATTCGAGGAAGCCTTCATGTAAAAGAACCCATCACAAGCAAGATAGAGCACGACCGGCTCAGTTGGTCCCCACAGGCGGACCAGTAGGGATGTAGTAAAGTGGGGGGGTTGTGATCCTTCTACTCCGGATCATAACTTCGCCGTAAGAAGAAGAAGAAGAAGAAAAAGAAGTCTTCATTGTGTCGACGCCGACACTATTGCCTCAATCTTCTTACTTAGCATAGATTCATTCGCAGTGTTTGCGAATTAAGCCCTCTCGGGAGCATTTGTTTGTATAGCCAATTCATGAAGGCTATAATCGAGTATCACCTTTTCTATATTATTCCCATCCTATGAGAGCCTAACCACAAACAAGGGGCCATAACACTGCACTACACATTAAAACAAATTATTTGCTTTTGTTTGTTTCGCATTTTGACAACACTATCAGAATGAAAACGCTGCCTTTAGACATGCTTATCATTATTCGATAAACAAGAGCTAAGAACACAGAAAGCTCATCTAATTTTTTTTTTATATATATAATCTGCGCCCGTCAAAGGGATTATGACAACCCTTATATTTTTTCAGGACACGGGCCTTTAGTAAAATGCGGAAGAGGAATAGTCGGGAAGAATGTGCACGTTGGCTTTAAATGTTTGAAGGTTGTAGTGATGGGGAAATACAGAGCTTGGTAGATCATTCCACATTCGTCTTGTTCGGCTTCTAAACGAATCCCCATATTTGACAGTACGACCGAAGTTTGGCTTTAGGGTGAACTGATGTGCATTCGAAGCATAATGCGTATTGCGGGTGAAATTTTGAAGGGGAGGAATACAACTGGCTATTTCTCTGGAGAATTTTTTTATTAAAATAGCGATCAAATACGGAGAAACACGAGATATTTCTCCTATGTTCAAGTGAATGTATGGAATTCACAATGTCTATCACCTATAAGTTTTAACGCGCGATTCTGTACCCTATCTAGATTGTGCAGAACGGTCTTGGGTGCAAGAGACTAGATATGGGCGTTATATTCCAGCTTAAGGCGGATGAATGCCTTATAGATTGAGGCCAGATCAGACGTTGTAAAATATTTCTTGCACGTTTTAAGGTATCCTAGTCATTTCGCAGCGTTTTTAGCGACCTCGAATATGCGATCATTCCATCGAAGATGGTTATTAATACACATACCGAGAATGACAAGTCTTTCGATTTCAATGATTATCCACGGATAATGGTTGAAGGTTTTGGTTTCGCTTGAGAGACAGAAGACAGCATTGTGTTTTGGAAGCATTAAATTCAACTCTGTTGGTTGAACCCCATTTGATTATGCTGTCCCGGTCGAAATTTAATGTGTTTAACATACGTTGCCGTTCCCCTTCTATAATCGAAGAGCAAGGACATGAGTTGGGGAACGAATATGTAAAACTGAGGGTACTGTCATCAGCGAAAGAATGGATTGGATTAGAAGTTGCAGAAAAGAGATCATTTATAAAAATAAGAAAGAGAGTGGGAGACAAAACAGAACCTTGGGGAACACCAGCATTTATTTGGTGAATTGCTGCCTTGAAGCTGTCCAAACCAACTTGTAGGTAATTTCTAATCCATTGAAGAAGAAACTCATCGATGCCATATGCCCGCATTTTCGATAAAAGAGTCTGATGCCAAACTTTGTTAAAGGTTTTTGAATATCAAGCGCAACCATCTTAATTTCGCCGAAGTGATGGATTGATTGGTTCCACTTCTCTGTGAGATATGCCATCAAATCATCAGTGGACCTGTTGCTACGAAAGCCATACTGCCAGTCATTAAGAAGTTTTCATGAAGCGAGATATTTCATAAGCTGACGATTTATCAGCGTTTCCATGATCTTGGAAAGAAGGGACGTAAGTGCGATAGGTCGGTAACTGGACAGGGAGGAAGATTCGCCTTTTTTAGGGATGGGTTGGACAAATGCTGATTTCCATCTACTCGCGAATAGCCCTGAAAAGTAGGAAAGACAGAAAAGCTTACGCAAAGGTTTTGCCAGCGTAGAAGAACACCTTTTCAAAACTATGGGTGGGGATATCATCTGGACCAGCGGATTCAATTTGACGCTCTCAAATACAGGCGGAGACAAAGCATTATCTGGCAAGCGTGGAGTTCGCTGCAAACTGAACAGCAAGCAGATTAGTTTGGCCTAAGGAGCTGACATCTGGAATGTCATTGTAAATGAGGGTGGGGATTGCAGACGAGGCAGAATTTTTAATATTTTTGTCGAATGACCAAAAATTTTTACTACCTTTGGGACATTGCAGGGTTTTTTGCTTCAATTTTTGGTCATGTAAGAATTTTACTCGTCGAATATGGGCATTGCAGTCCTTTCTGGCTTGTTTAAACTTCTTTCGGGTTTCCTCAGATTTGTTGGCTTTATAAGATCGAAAGCTTACTTCTTTCAACCTAATAGCATCTTTAGAGCAATGCTCAAACCACTAGTTTGCCTTATTTTTAATGCTCTTTATTCTGTTAGGAATAAAGTCATTCATACCTAAGAGGATAGTGTCGGTGATCATATCAGCTGCGGCATCCACGTCCCTATCGAGGAAGCATAGCAACCAGTTAAAATTCCTAAGGAAGCTATTAAGGCCACTTCAGTTGGCTTTCTCGTATTTCCATACTTTTCTTTTAGGAGTTTTTTCTTTAACTGAATGGTCGGAGTACGAGAATTTAGCTGATACGATATTATGGTCAGACCGACTTAGAGGCGCTAAAACATCAATGGTCTACATTGAAATCGCTATGAGGGTACAAGGAGACAATTCGAGTAATGGAATCGGACAGCGCATCAAATTCGTCGAAAGTTGAGTTGCTGTCCGCACTAGGGCTTCTGTAAACAAAGCAGCAGTGAATTAATTGCTTACGGGCGGTGAGTTTTAGCCATTTGAAATTAAATTCCATTTTGGAACAGTGGCCTTACTGTGGTGGAACTTGGTAAGCAATATCACTACAGACGTAAATGGGGAGGTCGCGGTGGGGAAAGAATAATGACACTAAGTTATATCCAGGCAGTTTCAAATCGGAAGATTCTTCAACTACCTGCGTTTCGCTTAGTGCCAAAACAGCTGGTTTATGGGAATGGGGGTGGGCGTACACATCGATGAAATTCATTCGAAGCCCACGAATACTGGTAAGATCAACCCAAAATTCTCTCATCACTACAACATAGAAACATAAAAAGACACAACTCTGACGTAACTAAGCGAAGCTGTGAATTGAAGATCCAATGAATAGTTTTCCAAAACAAACTGTCGCAGGTGCTATGCCCAAACGACAATCAGCTAAGATCCGCTATTCGGATAAACATTCACAGTCCTCTATGCATCAAATGTTACACTCTCTTAGTCACCGCGACTGGAAGTATGTACTTATATAGCACGTAATCCAATTGCGATAACAAAAAAGCACAACAGCGGGTGAGAGGGGGTGAAAGATAGGAAGCATTTTACGAGTACAGTAATACCCCGGACTTACGCGATATGTGGGACGAAGAGATACCCGTGTAAGTTGAATTCGCTTAAGTCGGGGTTCAACCTTGCATATAAATACGTATAAAGTTTGTGTAATCGGGACCAGAAAACAATAGTTTAGAAGAAACATGTTTAATAAAATGTTAAAAAATTAAAACAATTTACATTAGTTGGAATAAAACAACGTAAATCAAAGTTATTTTGATGTCGAAGGCTTCATGTGTTCTAACAATGTCGCCTGACGAGTTAAGTTTTTCTTCTGCTCACGTAAAATTTCTTCGTAGCATGCCAGTAACTTTTTTATTTCCCGTTTTGTAGTAGACACGAGCTCTTCATTGGAATCTATTTTTTCTAAAATTTGTAACCCCCTTTCAATTGTACTGAGGCCTTCTGTTAAGTTTGAAATCGTCATTTAATTTTCCGATTTAACTGGGTCTAACGAATCAGTTTGTTCAATGTCTTGATCATGCTCACGCATTTCTATAAGCTCGTCAATTGTTAGCTCTTGATTGTGTGAATCCAGCAATTCTTGGACGTCATCAGCATCCACCTCTAAATTTAATTGTTTGGCAATATCGATCACTTCTTCTATTATACCATCGATTTGTTCAGGATCTGAGGCTGATTCTCCTCCGGTTTCTGTGGTGAAAAAAAAATGGACACAGCTTTTTCCAGACGCCATTCAAAGTTTTTTGTAAAATCTCATTCCAAGATTGTCCAATAATTCTTACAGCATCTAAAACATTTAATTGCTTCCAAAAGTCTTTAACAGAAAGCTCGCCATTTTGTCTGATAGCTTCATTAGATGTGCAAATGATCGCCTTGTGTAGTAAGCTTTAAATGTTTTAATGACTCTGTGGTCCATTGGTTGAAGCAAGCTCGTGGTGTTTGGTGGCAAAAATTCAACTTCCACCCGTGGATCGAAATTAATTAGAGTTGTAGGAGGATGACCTGGTGCATTGTCAATTAGTAGCATCACCTTAAATGGAATTTCTTTCAGTTGGCAATAACGTTCGACTTCAGGAATAAAATGATGACCAAACCAGTCTTCAAAAAGAGAAGCTGTCACCCAAGCTTTCGCATTAGATTTCCAACTGACGGGCAAATCAGCTTTAGATTTGTTTTTTAAGGCTCTTGGATTTTCTGAGCGATAAACTAAGAGAGGTTTCAATTTACAATCACCAGCTGCATTCGCACCGACCATCACTGTCAATCGATCTTTGGCGGCTTTGAAACCTGGAAAGGTTTTCTCTTCATGCGAAATAAAAGTTCTTTTAGGCATTTTCTTCCAAAAAAGACCGGTTTCGTCTACATTGAAAATGGTTTGGCTAGAGTAGCCACCATCTTCAATCATTTTCTTGAGTTTTTCTGGATAAAGAGACGCAGCTTCTTTGTCAGCACTTGCCGCCTCTCCACTTTCTGCGATGCTATGCCAATTACAACGACTTTTAAATCTGTTGAACCAGCCGTTACTAGCTTTAAAGTCTTCATTTTTGGCCGCCTCCCCAGCTTCTTCTTTTAGTCTCTGAAAAATCTGCTTAGCTTGAAAGCACACTGTGTTTTGGTCAACAGGACAATTTTTAAGTGTTACTTGATTATCACACCATAACTGTAACATTGCTTCCATCTGAGCGATAATACCGTGACGTTTACGAATAATGCTTGAATTCAAAGATTGAGAGCCTTTCACAGCTTCAGTAATTTTTTCTTTATTTTTTATAACCGTTCGGACTGTTGATTCCGGTAGGTCAAATTTCTTTGCCAATTCACAAATTTCTATTTTCGATTCAAAGTCTTTGATAATATTTAGTTTACACTCCAAAGATAGTGTTTTTCGTTTCTTGTTAGGTTCACATGACTCATTTTTTTGTCTTTTAGATGACATAATTAAAGATAAACCAATAAAGTGCACTGTGTACGTAAAATAATTCCACATAATGTTTTACAGAATTGGAATTTTTATTCCACACGGAACACGTTCGAACTTGTCGTAAACCGAACACGCCGATGCGCGCGACGATCAAAAAGAAAAACCGCGTGTCTCCGAATTCGCGTAAAACGGGGTAGCGTAGGTCGGGGTATTACTGTATAGCACTGGTTTTTTATTTACTTATTTTTCCACTGCACCACACGATCTGAACCATGAGATGAAAAAGGGGGAAACCCGAAGGCTCTAAGTTTAAGGTAAATAGTTAGGTGACATATTTTTGAAAGAGAGTTATAAGGGGCTGACATAAAACATTTACAAATTTTTTTTTTTTAGAAATATGGCGGGCAGACCATCAAGGCCTGGGGAAAAGTCATCCTTAAGCTGAGTTATTTTAGCACATACGAATTCGAATGAAGTGGCGTTTGAGATTTTAACGAGGGTTGCATCAAGACGATTATAAATGGCTGGAAGAACACCGCGGCCGAAGTCGAGGTCGTCATTATTCTGGCCGTCAGCGCGAAAGACTTCGAAATCGGAAGTGAATAATTCACAGTTTAGAAAATTTGGACAAAGGTTGGTTTCTGTTAGGCAAAAATGTCGTAAGGAAGTGTTTGTGAGCTAAGATGCACCATCAAGGATTTAGTGCGAAGTCGTCTGACATTCTGGTAGTAAAGGGAAAGGAACTGCGGCTGAGAAACTTCCGGCTGAGTTAGATGGACCGACTGGATGGGGGTTAGGGACGAAAATAATTACTAAATTAATTATAGCGGCCATCGAGGTCATTAATTGTTGACGTGGGGTCGGCTAATTTCGACGTGAGTGGGAGGAAACAGTCGATCAAAAATAGGTGAAGCTGCGGTAGGTGGCGAGTCGACTGAAGAGGGTGCAGAAAAGGCGATAGAATTGTTAAGTGAGGCCGTGGACGAAGAAGGGGCAGAAGAGCTAGGATAGGTTAAATGAGAAGAGTTTGCGGATCTACTGAGGGTTGAAGAGGATGGGGGTGGATTGAGGGTGTGGGAATGAATGAAATTCTAATAGAAGGTGGGGTTTTGGATGTAGAAGGAGAAGAGACGGGCGTCAGATTAAATGAGATGCGGTTACGTTGAAGAATTGTGGGCCTGGGAAAAGTTGATGAAGGGAGAGAATTGTTTAACGGATTAGTAGAAACATTGGTGATTTTATTGCGGAAAGGAGAAGGCGGACGAATCAAAGGGGTTAAATTGGGGAGGATTCTCCTTTTGAAGCTCCAATTGGGGTCTGGTTTAGGTTGAAGAAGGGAGTGAGAAGAATTAGAACTAAGGTTACGTTTAGGCCTATTGTTAAAATTAGATTTATGGTTAAATTTAATGTTGCCAGCTTCCAGGACCTTGGGATTAACTCTTCTCATACTTATCTTAACCAAATGAAAAACATTACCAGATGAGTTGAAGAAAATCCATTCATATTTCTTAGAAATTTTGAGGCTGAAAGAGCTGGATTTCTTGGCATTTGGTGGGGTGATTTTCTTACAGTCCCTGATGGTGATGGTGAACTTCCGTTGATAAAATTGTGTCATCCAGACGGTATCTACTAGCCGCGGAGCTCCATTAACGAATTTGGATTTGTTGCCGATTCTGAGTTTGTCAAGCCTTTGATTCCATTCGGAGAGGGTCCAAGTTGTTTCGAGACGCACAACTGTGGGTGGGAGTTACGTTGCAGGTTGCAGTGCAGATCGTGGAGCGGGTTGTGGAGCAGATCGCAGAGTAGGTGGTGGACAAGCTTCTGGCGAGGTGCATGCAGATTCTTACATCTCGGCGAGAATCGAAGTATTATATACAGAACTGGAGTGCGGCGGAGGAATGTTGTCAATTTTGTTAGACGTCATTTTAATTTCTTCAGCAATGTCACACATCATGATTCGGGAAGCAGCGACTTCATTGCCTAAGTCATCGATTTTACGCACTAAATCGGGAAAGCGTTGGTCAGCACTGGAGTTTTGGAAATGCTCATCTAGATCAGAACAAAGGGATTTAAGTGAGTTATTGAATGATGGTAAATGGGATTCTAACGAAGACTGAACGCAAGACTTCATTTAGTCGTTTATTAAGGGAAGGCGTGAGTCAAGTGCAGATATTAAGTCATTTTTAAGCGATAAAAGACTGGGGTTCGCAAAATCACTTAGAGGATTTTTTAGTACATCAGCGATACTTGTAAGCTGTTCGTCTATACTTTTTAATTTAGGCTAGAAAAGAATTGTAGAGTGGTCTGTAAAGTTGTTCAATTCGTAAAATAAAATAAAATATTTATTGAGCATTTTCAAGAAGCTTATCACTTATCAAAAAAAAAAAAAAAACAAATTCATCAAAATCACCACACCGCTACTTCGGTACGAGACAGATCATCATCCAACATCATCATCATCATCATCATAATTATCAGCATTATCAGCGAAGAACATTCATCATCATTTTGTCATCACATTCGAAACACAAGAAGCTGAAGTACCGATACCCTACGAAGATTAACGATCATCCACAACAGAAGCTTAGCAATTCAGTTTCAATTGCTTAACAGGTGCGTGCATAACTTTAAGATCAGTGCATTATTATTCAGTAGATATACGTATATGTATATATAATAATAAAAAAAAAAATAATAATTTAGTAATCTTACATATATTATATTATTTTCGAAAGTGATTTTACTATTGCAAAGTTTAGTGATTTGGATAGTAAGTAGTACGTACAAGTATATACGGGATTATCGTGCAAGTGCCTAGTTAATTTCCTTTGGGGTGAATCTATTTCTTTTCTATTGTCAAAATGAGTGCGTTAGACGATTTTATTATCGCTGCCGATCAGCTGATAGATTTTTATACAAATTTCCAAGAAATTCCTATAGTTGAGCAAACTTCAAGTTCATTGGAAGCATCAAAAATAGAAGTAAAAGATCTGTGGTGTAATATTAAAAGGTGCTATTCTCCTTATTTACGTGCGGATGATACCTCATCTGAAGATGATTTGGATGCAATAAAATCCAAATATCGGTTATCCTCTAATACATACATTAATTGTCTAAGTGAAATTATTGAAAGTGCAAAGAAATTAAACTCTATTGAACTGGATGATGCTCAGAGCAATCCATGGGGCATTTCTCACCGTGCTCTGCCACAATCTGTTACAGAGCAAGAGTCAGACAATATTCCGAATAATTCGGCTGACACTCCTAGCCCCCTGGGACCACCAAAGGGCTCGATGCATATATCAGATGCTACTCAGACCATTTTGGCTGATATTCCTAGCTCTGCTCCATGCATAAAGGTTCCACCATATGATACGGAAACTTTTTATGGCGACGATTTAACATGGCCGTCGTTTCGAGATATGTTCACAGAACTTTATATAAACCATCCGAAATAGTGTTCCGTGCAAAAGTTGTTTCATCCGCGTTCGAAAACGAAGGGAGAAGCTAACAATATAGTTTCCAAGTTTGCCCTTACTGCTGAGCATTTCGAGTTAGCATGGAAAGCATTATCAGATCAATACGAGAACAAGAGAATTTTAGTAAATAACCAATTAAAAAATCTTTTTAACCTACCGTCTATTTCATTTGAGTCCGGAAAAAATATTAAAGAACTCCAAAGGGAGGTCAATGACTGCTTGTCAATTCTAAAGGCCCATAATGTGGATACCAATACTTGGGATCCTATTCTTGTCTACTTATGTTCCAATCGACTATCAGAACGGACTCTCTCTTTATGGGAATAATCAATCAAAAGCCCTCGCGATATTCCATTATGGACAGAAATGAATCTGTTCTTAACCAACAGATTCAGAGTGCTAGAAACTGCGTCTGACATAAGATATTCTTTCAGACCAAAGGGTCAATCACCAGAAAATCAAATTCACAGCTCTAAAAGAGAAAACCAACATAGGGTTTTCCATACAAAAACCAGTAACTTCAGTTGTAAACTTTGCAAAAGTTACCACCCTCTCCGACTGAGTCCAAAATTTGACCAAATGTCTATCCGAGATAGAATTTCAAAGTTGAGTTCTCTAAAATATTGTACGAATTGCCTATCTTCTACTCATTTAGCGTCAGATTGCCAAAGTGCCCATACTTGCATGCAATGTAAACAGAGACATCATACGCTGTTACATACGTCTAATAGTCCTGAAACTCGCAATGCTCCTTATATTCCGAGGCAAAACGTTTCTCAATTCATTCCAAACTCACACTCTCAAACCAAACAAAACATACAGTCCACTGAAAATCCAAATCCTCTTCAAGTTTAATCATATTTTTCTCGAAATAACAAGCGAGTCCTTTTAGCTACGCCTTGATAGATGTTCATCACCAAGGAAATACTTTTACATTGCGAGCATTATTAGACACTGGATCGGAAGTTACCTTCATTTCGGAAGTTTTGCAAAGAAAATTGGGTATTCCTGTGAAACCAATACATGCTCAGATATCTGGTATGAGTTCGGTAGTAACAGCAACAGCCTCAAAACTATGTACTCTTCGTCTAGGCTCTAAGTATATTCCAACATTCTCCATTGTAGCTAATGCAATTGTTTTAAAACACCTTACAAGTGATTTGCCATCATGCACTATATATCAGGAAGAAATTTCAAAACCGATAGATTTTGAGCTAGCCGATCCCTATTTTCATGAAAGCTCAAAAATAGATCTCGCTATCGGTTCCGATTTATACCCTTCAATTATTAAGGAAGGAGTCAAATCTAATGTCTTCGGTTCACTGGTGGCTCAGAATACAGTATTTGGCTGGATACTATCCGGTTCCCTGCCACAAGCAAGTGTTAGCTCCTTTTCAACATTCCTGTCGTACTTCAGTGAGACTTCACTAGATCAACAAATTGCTAAATTTTGGGAAATTGAGGAGATTTTAGAACCCAAGCGGCTTTCGGATGCAGATAGAATTTGTGAAGAGCTTTACTAAAAAACAACATCACGAGACTCCAATGGTCGCTATGTTGTACGTCTTCCATTCAAAACCCCTATGCCCGCACTGGGTTATTCAAGGGATATAGCACTCAAGCAATACAGTCGCTTAGAAAGATCTTTACAACGAGATCCTGAATTACATTCAAAGAATAATCAAGTACTAGAAGAATATTCTACCATTGGCCACATGGAGGTAGTCTCACCTAAGAAATTAATCCGACACCAAAAGATATGTTCGTACTATCTATCTCACCATACGGTCACAAAGCCTGATAGTCTCACAACCAAAACCCGAGTGGTTTTCAATGCATCTAATCCATCAAGTAATGGAGTCAGCTTAAATGACGTATTATACACAGGTCCTGCTTTACAAACCGACTTAATGACTTTGATTTTAAAATGGCGTTTTTATCGATTCGTGTTTAATGCTGATATCGAAAAAATGTACCGTCAAATCTTGGTTCATCACGAGGATGTACCTTATCAAAGAATACTGTTGCGCAAACTCGAAAACAGTGAATATCAAGATTATGAACTAAAGACGGTTACGTTTGGCGTCAATTGTGCACCATATCTGGCTATACGTACCCTATTGCAATTAGCTGATGATGTACAATACACCTTTCCCTTCTTTTCTGCAATACTAAAAAACGACTTCTACGTCGATGATGTCCTTTCTGGAGCCCACGATCTTAAAACGGAATTACAGGCTTAACAGGGTTCTCTTTGCGAAAGTGGACGTCGAATTGTTTCGATCTCATTAAGGGATTCCCTTCCTCACAACTCTGTGATCAATATTTCTAAAAGTTGGAAGACAGAAGTATCTCAAAAACACTTGGTATTCAGTGGAATGCGAAGCAATATTCTTTTTACTTCTTTTTTTTAAACTCCAGAAGGAGATGCCGCAGTTACAAAGAGAGCTGTCTTATCGATCATCTCGCAATTATTCGATCCTGCAGGTTGGTTGGCACCTGTATTGATTACACCAAAATCATAATGAAGCAAATCTGGCGTGATGGGACGTCTTGGGACAGACCAATTGAGTCCCTAACGTGTCACCGCTGGAAATCTTTCTTTGCTACCCTTCCAGATATTCAAAAGATTCAAGTTCGTCGATGAGTTTGATATAACCCGCATCACTCCATCCAAATTCATGGTTTTTGCGACGCATTTAAAAGAGCCTATGCAGATACTTTCTACTTGCGTGTCCAGCACAATGATAATACTTGGTCATCTCATCTTTTATGTGCCAAAAGTAGGGTTCCTCCTGTGAAAGTACTTCCTTTACCGAGACTTGAACTTTGTGGTGCTGTATTGTTGTCAAGGCTGTTTAATAAAGTCATCAAACAGCTCCCATGTTCGAACAAAGAACTCTTTCTTTGGACTGATAGTTCCATAGTTTTGGCTTGGTTAGACAAACTGCCATACATGTGAAAAACTTTCATAGGAAATCGCGTTTCTAAGATACAAACCCATGTGCCCAATTCGAAGTGGAGGCATGTTCGATCCGCAGACAATCCAGCCGATTTAGCCACGATTGGTCTGCCACCAATAGATCTTCAATCAAACAGTTTGTGGTGGAATGCATTTTTGCAACAATATGATGAAACTGACATAGAACGGAGACCTATTAAGGCTAATCATACCACAGTAACTCCCAATATTGAGACTGTAATAGAGAGATTTTCGTCATGGTCGAAAACGTTACATGTAATTTGTTACCTAATGCGTTTTTTTCCACAGAACACATCCCCGTTTTAGAAATCAGTTTTCTTATTTATCTCATCTCTTAACTCACAAAGAAGTATCTGACACTAAACTGTTAATTATTCGTATGACTCAATCTCTGCATTTCTCCAGTGAATATCTACTCCTTTCCAAAAATGAGCCTCTCCCAAAAAAAGCTCTTTGTTGACTTCCGATCAAATCATTCGTTCTAACGGAAGACTAACATCTTCTACTCTTTCATTTAACGAAAAGTATCGAATAATACTACCCTATCGAGCTTATATATCTACTCTTCTTGTCAAGTTTACACATGATGTCACACTTCATGGTGGAAACCAATTGGTAATCCGTTGGATTCGGTGCGAGTTTTGGATACCTAAAGTGAAGAATTTTGTGAAGAAATGTATTCGGTTGTGTAAAATATGCGTAATACACAAAAACAAAGTACAAACTCAACTTATGGCGGCCCTGCCCCTAGAACGAACCTTTATTTCTTCACCATTCACTAATACAGGTCTAGACTTCGCTGGTCCATTTGTCATAAGAAGCTTTTCCGGACGAAATTGTCGAATCTTAAAGGGATACATATGTCTCTTCGTATGTTTTGCCACACGGGCAAATGACTTAGAGGCTACCAGTGATTTGACAACACAATCATTTTTAGCTGCTTTAAGCAGCTTCATTGCACCAAGAGGCATGCCTAAAAACTGTTTTGTGATAACGGTACTAACTTGGTAGGCGCTAGTAAAGTAATATCAAAGGATTTCCAGCAATTTCTAAAATCTTTATCCAGTGATGTATCTGAGAGATACAAAGACCAGAACCTGGAGTGGAAATTTATTCCACCCGGCGCACCCCATATGGGTGGATTATGGGAAGCTGGGGTGAAGAGTTTTAAACAGCATTTCCGAAAAATTGAGGGTACTAATAAATTTACATTCGAAGAGTTTTCTACTCTTCTCTCCAAAAATTGAAGCTTGTATTCATTCCCGGCCAATTTCGCCCATGTCTGAAAATTCCACAGAAATTCCTCCAATAGTTAAGCTTTGCATATTGTCTCACTGTTAAATTTCTAGTAAATTCTCGATAACTTTTTTACATAAGTTCTAAACCGATAAGTATAAATGAAATCTATTTATTGCACTGTTCTTTAAAGTATTGCTCGCTTATTATTTAGGTATCTATTGTATGATTTTTTAAATTTAATTTGTTAATGTATCATTGAAGCTGAAGTGGTGTTTCCGGAATTAAGTAGCTTAATCTGAAATTGTGTGTAAAGTTTCTGAATATTAGATTTCTAACTTTTTACAGTCAATGCTGCAAGGCGGCCGGCAATATTTAGGTGTAAACGTAGCTTAACATCTAGTTGCTATTTTCTAGTAGTTATTTGCATATTCAGAAGCTAGAGGTCTCTTCTGTACCTACATAAGTTTGTTAAAGCGGAACCCACTCAACCACTTTGGTAACTTTCACAAAGTCTTCTTGCTGCAACCTTCAACGAGGTAAGACCTCTTCCTCAAGAGATAAATAAAGACATGTATAAGGAAGCAACATTTCGTCTTTTCTTCCATCGCTTTTCCTCCCATCCGAATCAATGAGAACCAGCAGGGGCCCTTCCTTCAGACCCCAACAGCAAGTCTTTCGGTTTCAATGATGTAAGTACCATCCATGGATAATGGTTGAGTGCTTTGGTTTCGCTTGAGAGACTGAAGACAGAGTTGTATTTTGGAAGCATTAAATTCCACTCTGTTGGTTGAACCCCATTTCATTATACTGTACAGGTCGGAATTTAAAGTGTTTAACATACGTTGCTGTTCCCCTTCTATGGCCGAAGAGCAAGAACGTGAGTTAGGGAACGAATATGAAAAACTGAGGGTACTGTCATCAGCGAAGAAATGGGTTGGATTGGAAGTTGCAGACAAGAGATCGCTTATAAAAATAAGAAAGAGAGTCGGAGACAAAACAGAGCCTTGGGGAACACCAGCATTTCTTTGGTGAATTGTTGACTTGAAGCTGCCCAAATCAACTTGTAGGTGAAATTAAAAGAGCCTGATGCCAAACTCTGTCAAATGCCTTTGAAATATCAAGCGCAACCATCTTAGTTTCGCCGAAGTGATGGAGGGATTGGTTCCACTTCTCGGTGAGATATGCCATCAAATCACTAGTGGACCTGTTGCTACGAAAACCATACTGCCGGTCATTAAGGAGTTTTCATGAATCTAGATATTTCATAAGCTGACGATTTATCAGCGCTTCCATGACCTTGAAAAGTAGGGACGTAAATGCAATGGGTCGGTAATTGGACAGGGAGGAAGATTCGCCTTTTTTAGGGATGGGTTGGACAAATGATGATTTCCATCTACTCGCGAAGAGCCCTGAAAAGTAGGAAAGACAGAAAAGCTTACGCAGAGGTTTTGCCAGCGTAGAAGAACACCTCTTCAAAACTATGTGTGGGGATACGATCTGACCACCGGATTCAATTTGACGCTCTCAAATACAGGCGGAGGCAAAGTATTATCTGGCAAGCGTGGAGTTCACTGCAAACTGAACAGCAAGCAGATTAGTTTGGTATAAGGAGCTGACAGCTGAAATGTTATTGTAAATGAGGGTGGGGATGGCAGACGGGGCAGAATCTTTAATATTTTTGACGAATGACCAAAAATGTGTACGACCTTTGGGTCATAGTAGGATTATTTGCCTCAATTTTTGATCATGTAGGAATTTTTCACGTCGAATATGGGCATTGCAGTCTTTTCTGACTTGCTTAAACTTCTTTCGGGTTTCCTCAGGTTTGTTAGCTTCATAAGACCGAAGACTTCTTTCAACCTAATAGCCCCTTTACAACTCTGGTCAAACTGCGAGTTTGCTTTAGGTTTAATGCTGTTTATTCTGTTAGGAATAAAGTCATTCATAACTAAGAGGATAGTGTCGGTGATCATATCAGCTGCGGCATCCACGTCCCTATCGAGGAAGCATAGCGACCAGTTAAAACTAATAAAGAAGCTATTAAGGCCGCTCCAGTTGGCTTTATCGTATTGCCATACTTTTCTTTTAGGAGTGTTTTCTTTAACTGAATGGTAGGAGTACGAGAATTTATCTGGTACGACATTATGGTCAGACCGACCTAGAGGCCCTAAAACATCAATAGTGTATTTAACAGGGAGCAAAGTAAGAAACAAGTCCATAGTGTTGGCAGAATGACTTTCAATGTCCGGTATACGTGTAGGCTCATTTACAAGCTGAGTCGAATTGTTTACCTCTGGGAAAAGTTCAACATACCTTCCTTCGGGTGTTGTCTGGCCAGAATGTTGAAGCCAATCCCAATTGTGTATATTGAAATCGCCTGCAATGACAATTTCAGTATGAGGGTACAAGGAGACAATTCGAGTGATGGAATCGGACAGCGCATCAAATTCGTCAAAAGTTGAGTTGCTGTCCGCACTAGGGCTTCTGTAAATAAAGCAGTAGTGAATTATTTCCTTACGGGCGGTGAATTTTAGCCATTTGAAATTAAATTCGGGGTTGGAACTGTGGTGGAACTTGGTAAGAAATATCACTACGGACGTAAATGGCGAGGTCACGGTGGGGAAAGAATAATGACACTACGTTATATCCAGGCAGTTTCAAATCGGAAGATTCTTCAACTGCCTGTGTTTCGCTTAGTGCCAAAACAGCTGGTTTATGGGAATGGGCCTGGGCGTACACATCGAAGAAATTCGTTCGAAGCAAACGAATGTTGATAAAATCAACCCTAAATTCCATCATCACTACAAAATAGAAACACCTTTGTTACCTTTTCTAATTAAAAAAAAAAAAATTGTAACCGGGTTATCTAGTATGGGTAAATTTCACCAAATCTGCCAAAACATAATGATTTACTGACTTCTAATGTATATGTTCAAGTATCAGCAAATTCACTGCTTATTTTTTTTTTTGGCACATACGAAAATTATGCAGAAGAGAGAAAAAAAGGCACTATTTTTACAGTATTATATACAGAAAACGGTGAATCACACAGAGCAAGTACATAAATATAAACACGAGATTTAAATTCCGGCAATACTAGAATTTATTTCATGCATTTAAAGTCACCAGCCGTTAAAAAAATAAAAAAATAAAATGAGTTGGGTCTACAAATGTTTATCAGTCTAACAGCTCAGCATATTCCGCCATTCTTTTCGTCAATCCGTTGCTGCGTCTTTTTTAACTCACAACTAGATGAATACACTCATTCTTATGGAAGGTGGGCCATAACCAACGGATATATGAACTTCGACGGATAAAGTAGGTTTACTTTCTACTTTTTTAGTCCATTGATCCGTTGGCATTTTAAACATTCACGCGTTGAAGTTCACACATTGACATATAGAATTTCTCGCATTTACAAATTGGGCGAAAGCACATTTATTGCTGGAAGCATTGCGAGAATTTAGAGATACTGTCATTGCCGTTAACAATCGGACAGCGTGAAGAAAACACCATCGGTGTTTCATCTTCTCTATACTTAAGGAAATCAATACAATTTGGCTATTTTTTTACGCTGGATATACGAACTAATCTAATTAGCTTTTCATTAAATAATACTTAATTGGGAATGGGTGATAATATTGATGTAGGTGATGATTTGGGCAAACGGAGTCAAAGATCGCTCAACGAATAACGTTTTATAAACAAATTTGTTATTTTGGAAATGTTTTTGCTTTATCATTTTATTATAACACAAATGAAACTTTGTTCACTGAACGGTTACGACCGGAAAATTTGCTTGTATACGTATTAGTTCCTTTGGATACATTTTCTCTCATTGCCGACTTCGTACCAGCCCAGCATATCTGGGTCTACATATTCAATTATCGGCCATTATCCATGAGAACTCATAGAGGAAACGAACACTCTCTGGATTCACCCTCGACCTCTCGTTGCTGAAACCGCAGTTGGTGCAGGCGCATACTTAATCCCTCTCAACTATTCCGCTTTTGGACTAAGTGTGGAACCTGTTGTTCTGAGACAAACATACAAGTCCATGGGTATCATGGCGATCTTCATTTACTGGGTACGCCAAAATTTGTTTTCCTCATAAGCAAAATAGTCATTCTGCCGACGAGTGGGGCACACCCACGTTACAACATTTATATTTTACAATGACTGTTGTGTCGTCCACAAAAGCAAAGGCAATACCTCGTTGCAAAACTCGAATAGGTAAAGAGTAAAGGCTTTGAACCTTGTGATCCACCATAAATATTCTTTTTCCATGGTTTTCTCATGGTCGTCAATATTTTCACCTTTGTACTTTTTCCTGACAAATAACTCTTCAACCACTTCCTTAGAGTTGCTCTCATTCTAATCCCGTTAGAGCCTCTGTGAGTTTGCCGCGACTCAGTGTGCCTTACTGAAATCGTTTTCGAAGAAAACGGCGGTTGAAGCACATCGAGAGCTCCAAAAAGTTTACGGAGATGCTGCTCTAAGTGAAACAACGTGCCGTGATTGGTTCCGTACATACATACAAACATACATAACATCAGACATTAGCATTATATAAAGTATCATAATCTCATAATGATAGAATATTCACCAGAATTAACAAAATGACTTTGCTTACAATGGTCACATACGAGTCTTCCACGTTGTCTATTTCTCTACCTGTGGTCTTTAGATATTCTATTTGTCGACAATGTGCTCTTTCAGCTGCCCTGTTTGCCTGTGGATAAGCAACACTCGTAGTTATATGTTTCATGTTTAATACCATACAACATATTTTCGAATAATACATTGCAGAATTCATTACCATTGTCAGTTAAAATAATCTTTGGTAAACCGAAATTTAAAACCCACTCGTTTATAAATAATTTGGCCACCTTCCCAATTTTTTTTGTTTTTAAGTGGTATGAATTTAATAAATTTTGACAAGTCATCTTGAATAGTAAGACCAAATTTAAACCCATTGTTGGTAACCTTGAGTGGACCTATTAAGTCCATTGATACCTTTTCTAGTGTCTTTTCAGATGTGGTGACTATCTTCATAGGATTTCTATTTGGTTTCCGAATTACTTTTTCTAGTTGACAAAGTTCGCAATTCTTGATGTACTCCTCCACGTCTTTCTGCATACCCTTCCAATAGAATTTTTTCTTCAATTTTTCATATGTTGCTTTTTGTCCTACGTGAGCTCCTAAGAGAGATCACGTAAACTTCTTTCAATATTTTCTTCCTTTCATTTAGATCATTGACTTCCCTACCATGACTTTGATTATTATTTTCGTCTCTTGATACATATGAAACTTCCTGATCATCAAGAGTGTTTTGGTTTCTATCTTCATTTGCTAGATCTCGTATCATTTCCTCAATTAATTCATGTGCCTCTTCTAAAGATTGAGTTCTTTGCTCTGAATATACAGCCTCTACTTATTGTAACATCCTCACATACATTGACCGTTCATCTGCAACTACATTCTCACTACCCCTTTTTGTATCTGATTGCATACTCAAACTCCTCCAGTTTGAGCCTCCACCTAACTAAACGAGAACCGGGATCTTTTACATTAAATAGCCAAGTCAATGGCATATGATCTGTTTGAACTACGAATTTCTTCCCGTATGTACGGTCTAATCTGCTTCGTGGCCCATACTATGAAAAAGCACTGCTTTTCGGTAGTGCTGTAATTTTGTTCAGCTTTAATTAAAGTTCTACTTACTCGTACATATTGGATCGGTAAATCTTGGCTGTCCTACTGTTGGCTTAGGACGGCTCCTATTTCCTTGTTTGAACTTATTATAAACATTCTATTGTAATCTGGGTATTGTATAATACAACTGGAAATTTGGTAATCGCATCTTTCAACTTTTCGAATGATTCTTGTTGTTCCCTTCCCCAGTTAAATGGTACGTCTTTCTTTAATAATAATAATAATAATATTTAGGAGTTTATTTTCGGAAGTAACCATCCCTAAAAATTACTTAATTCTTTTCTGGTTATTTGGTGGCTGCATTTTAACTATACTACCTACTTTATTTGGATCAGGTTTTACCCCTTGATCAGTTATCACATGACCCAAATACTGGACTTCCTTGCGAAGAAATTCGCACTTGTCCGGTTGCAGTTTTAGATTAGCAGCCCTTATTTGATCAAGTACTTGTACTAGTTTCTCATTATGTTCTACAAGACTCTGTCCACATACTACCAACTTTGCGAATAATTCTTGTTGTTCCCTTCCTCAGTTAAATGGTACGTCTTTCTTTAATAATTTATTTAGGAGTTTATTTTCGGTAGCAACCATCCCTAAGAATTACTCAATACCTTTCTGGTTATTTGGTGGCTGCATTTTAACTATACTATCTACTTTATCAATATTTCTTTCATACTGTTAAAAAATGTACTTAGTGTCGTAAGATAGATGTATAAATCATGGAAATAAAAAAAAAAAAAAAATATTTCCATTTTCTGTATAATCTTCTCTACTTTTGTTAGCCTTACTAATGAGTTTGTTTTTATTTTCAATTATGGTTTCTCTTAGTTTTTTATTGTCTACTCGTATACCAGTATTCATGTCTTATCGTGGGGTCATTTTGATAGTGCTATGATATCTATTGTTATAATTGTTTATTACTCCATGCATTTTTTCAAACAGTGTAAGTGTAATATCTTTTAAACTAACAAGTTTTTCCTGAATTGTTGAATGGAGTCTTTCTATGTCCGAATTTCCGGCGTGGTTATTGAGTTTGGTTAAATATAATTCTACTTCTTGGTTATTTAGCAATCAGTTACTATTTTCTTCGGTTTTTCAAATTTGGAAAAATGTACTTCTAATACTTCCATTCTTTTTAACCAATTTTTGTTCGGTAAGTGGTGAGCATAAGCTTGTTTTGTTAATTTGTCAATAAGAGTTACGAAGGATTGCCTTTGAAATTTAAATACATCCATATGTAGGGAACATCCATATGTTTGGAAACTCAGGTGTTTCTGTGAGTTTAAATTTAGGTTTGATCGGATTTCTTTCATATTTGGTTTCTAAACCACTTCTAAAACTATTTATTATTAGTTATCTATTTTATTAAATTGTGGTAATGGATCTCATTTTTGAGTGTGTTATATGTTTCTATTAAACCACGAATACTTTCAATGTTGTGATACCTAGAAATTTGTTAGTGCATTTCATCCTGTGTTTTAATTTCTTGTGCCCGGAGGGTGCAATTTAAAAATGATATGTGTTTATTGTGGCTGAAAAGGTCTATTAAAGTTTGTTGAATATTATAATATTCTTGGTACGGTAGGTTAATGTTATGCCTATTTTTCTTGGTTGATTTTTAGCCATATCCATTTGTAAAGGGTGGTTAAGTTTTAAGGGCCGATGTTGATTTTGAATAAAACACAAATTATTTAGGAAATTACTGTCATTTCTTTTTATTATGATTATATTGGTATGGTTCAATTATGTATGGAACAAAATATCGGCCAAATGGCCGCCGCGACTTCGGCGGCACACCTCCATCCGATGGTCCAAATTTTCGATGACGCTGAGGCATAATTGAGGTTCTATGCCGTTAATGTGCCGAATTATCTCATCCTTTAGCTCTTGAATTGTTGCTGGCTTATCGACGTACACCTTTTCTTTCAAATAACCCCAAAAAAAGAAGTCCAACGGTGTCAAATCACATGATCTTGGCGGCCAATTGACATCGCCACCACGTGAGATAACACGGCCATTGAATTTGTCGCGCAAAAGAGCCATTATTTCGTTAGCTGTGTGGCAAGTGGCACCATCCTGTTGAAACCATATATCATCCACATCCATATCTTCCAATTCGGGCCATAAAAAGTTCGTTATCATCTCACGATAGCGAACACCATTCACAGTAACTGCCTGACCGGCCTCATTTTGGAAAAAATACGGCCCGATGATGCCGCCAGCCCATAAACCGCACCAAACAGTCACTCTTTGTGGGTGCATTGGTTTTTCGACAATCACTCTTGGATTATCATTCGCCCAAATGCGGCAATTCTGCTTATTGACGAATCCACTGACGTGAAAATGTGCCTCATCACTGAAGATGATTTTCTTCGAAAATTTATCATCCACTGTTGCCATTTCTTGCCACCATTGTGACCATTGACGACGCTTGAAATGGTCAAGAGGCTTTAGTTCTTGAGTCAATTGCACCTTGTAAGCGCGTAAATGCAAGTCTTTATGCATAATGTTCATCAACGACGAGCATGAGAGGTGCAATTGTTGGGCACGACGACGAGTTGAGGTGGACGGCTCTTCAGCCACACTATCGCGAACAGCAGCAATATTTTCTGCAGTACGAGCTGTACGAGCATGCACTGGTGTTTTCACATCTCCTACAGACCCGGTTTGCACAAATTTTTGCACGATTTTTCCGATTGTACGCACATTTCGACGATTAAATTGACCGAAAGAATCACGAAATGCACGATATGCATTTTGATTTGAACGCCCATCTTCATAATAAGCCTGAATAACTTTAAAGCGTTGCTCGATTGTGTATCTTTCCATGGTTCAAATTGAGTTAGTCTGAAATTGAGAAATGTCAAATGAAATGCAGAAAAAAACTTGACGTTTAGGTGTGGTTCACATTCAACATCGGCCCTTAAAATTTAACCACCCTTTATTATCCTTCTTCCATGAACTAATTCTATTCTCAGAGAGTTGAAACTTTTGAGAGAATATTGTTGCAAGCCAAATTACATGATGTTAAGAGAGAACATCTACAAGGGCAATTGGAATACATTAAAAGTGAAACTGTAACTGTCTTTGTAAACGGATTATTAGAAAGATTGTCTTCATACGTTGTAACTCAAAAGCCAAAGGACTTAGCTGAGGCAAGTAGTTTTGCAAAGGAGGAGAAACAGCGATTTAATTTATTTAGGTCAATTAGCAGTAGGGAATATTCAAATAACAATTTGGCGAGAGTAAATTTTATGGAAACAAAGTGTTTCAACTGTGGACAAATCGGGCATATCGCAAGCAACTGCAGCTAGCCCAAAAGAGAGAGAGAACATCAAAGTTCTCAAGGAATAGGCCCAAGTACTAGTTCGAATAAAAGAGAATTTAAGAGCGAAACAAACGTTAAAATTGTAAAGGACTTTGCAATATTCAATCAAGTTGGAAATTCAGAAAGTCCACATGTTAATGTTATCATGAATGATGAAATAAAAAGGTTTATCATTGATAGGGGAGCGGGAGTTTCAATGACTTGTGCAAAATGTGTCTACTAGCGCGAAGCTGATCGCACTAAAGTAATTAAGTTTAAGGGGGTTGGGAGGTAAACCTGAAGAAACAATGGGTGAAGTTTTTAAGGACATTAAATAGTTTCCGAATAATACAGGGGAGTTGAGGGCGAGTAAATTATCGATGCAAGTCATAGAAAACGATCTACTTGGCAGTTATGATGGAATACTGGGTAACCACTTTCTTAAGGAAGGAGATTACTCCATACATTATAAGGAAGGAATAATTAGAGGTAGAAACGAAGAGATAACTTTGAAATATTTAAGTGAGGAAACATTTTTAAAGCCGAGAAAGAAATAAAGCGAGGCTTAATTGTTTCTGAATGTATAAAAAGGAATAAGAATGGTAAATGTTTAGCAACGATACCCAAAGGTACATGAGGAAGAGGTGCGTAGCCAGGCTGAAAGATTAAAACAAGAAGGGATAATACGAAATAGCAGTTCAAAATGGAGCTCTCCCCTTTGGATCGTACCAAAGGAGGCAGATTGCTCATAGACTATCGTGAGCTAAACGAGTTAACGATAGCCGATAACTATCCCCTTCCGAATATTAATGAAATTCTTGACCAATTAAGGAAAGTGAGGTATTTTGCAACACTCGATCTGCCTCAGGATTTCACCAAAAATGAGTTGATGAAAGATATATCGAGAAGTCTGCCTTTAGCACTCCGTACGGACACTTCGAATATACTCGAATGCCCTTCGGGTTGAAAAACGCTCCGGCATGTTTTCAACGCCTCATAAACACTGTATTAACGGGGTTACAATACATTAAATGCTTTGCATTGTTGATGTGGTAGTATATGGACAGAGTCTTGTAGAATATAATGAGAAATTAGTGCAGGTACTTGATCAAGTAAGGGCTGCTCATCTAAAACTGCAACCGGACAAGTGAGAATTTCTTCGCAAGGAAGTCCAGTATTTGGGTCATGTGTTAACTGATCAAGGGGTATAACCTGATCCAAATAAATTATTAAAGAAAGACGTACCATTTAACTGGGGAAGGGAACAACAAGAATCATTCGAAAAGTTGAAAGATGCGATTACCAAATTTCCAGTTCTATTATACAATACCCAGATTATAATAGAATGTTTATAATAAGTTCAAACAAGGAAATAGGAGCCGTCCTAAGCCAACAGTAGGACAGCCAAGATTTACCGATCCAATATGTACGAGTAAGTAGAACTCTAAATAAAGCTGAACAAAATTACAGCACTACCGAAAAGCAGTGCTTTTTCATAGTATGGGCCACGAAGCAGATTAGACCGTACATACGGGAGGAAATTCGTAGTTCAGACAGATCATATGCCATTGACTTGGCTATTTAATGTAAAAGATCCCGGTTCTCGTTTAGTTAGGTGGAGCCTCAAACTGGAGGAGTTTGAGTATGAAATCAGATACAAAAAGGGTAGTGAGAATGTAGTTGCGGAAGAACTGTCAATGTATGTGAGGATGTGACGTAAATTCAGAGCAAAGAACTCAATCATTAGAAGAGGCACATGAAATAATTGAGGAAATGTTGTGAGCTAGGGTTGGCCACGGAGGCGTCTTCGCACGCTTGCGGTTGCTCGGCTCAGATCGTCGGACAGGGTGATTCTTGTCCACCTTACTTCACACCACCTGCTCAGCACACAAAAATCTCGTGCCATTTTGATAAAAAAAAAAAACAAAAGAAAGAATAAAGCTACTCTACTCAAACTTCGGACGCACTAAACAAAATAGAAAAGAAAGCAAAGGAAAATTCAAGGACTTGTGCCCTTGCCCAGGAGAAAGATTGGGAAGGACTCCGCGAAGCTTACCCTACCTATCCTAAATTAAACCTAAACTGACGTAATGTCTTAAACTAAATCCTAATCTAAAACCTAACTATCTTAAACTATCCTACAGCTACTCCCTATCGCGCACTTTGTCCTTCCCCTTTTCTCTCCTCGCCAAACGGGTTCATCAAGTACCCGTGGTATGCCTGGTGGAAGTGGCAAAAGCTGGCCTGCCAACCCTTTGTGTCTGATGACACAACCGATTACTATCTCGCTGGCCAATGATTGTGAGAGATAGCCCCTGAACGCGCTCCACAGTCACGACCTAAGTCCGTTGTCGTCCTGTCTTGTCACCGTTCATCTACAGAAGGTCGGCCCGACCGGTCATCCACACACCAAATAAAAGGATGTCCTACGCACACATATTTAGTTAAAACCAGAACACTGAAAATTTGAATGGGCTCATCGCCTTATTGAATTCATTATAAACTTTGACTTAAAACTAATGTCTTAAACTAAATCCTAATCTAAAACCTAACTATCTTAGACTATCCTACAGCTACTCCCTATCGCGCACTTTGTCCTTCCCCTTTTCTCTCCTCGAAAAACGGGTTCATCAAGTACCCGTGGTATGCCTGGTGGAAGTGGCAAAAGCTGGCCTGCCAACCCTTTGTGTCTGGTGACACAACCGATTGGTATCTCGCTGGCGAATGATTGTGAGATATAGCCCCTGAACGCGCTCCCTAGTCACGACCTAAGTCCGTTGTCGTCCTGTCTTGTCACCGTTCATCTATAGAAGGACGGCCCGACCGGTCATCCACACACCAAATAAAAGGATGTCCTACGCACACAAATTTAGTTAAAACCAGACCACTGAAAATTTTGATTGGCTCATCGCCTTTTTGAATTTATTATAAACTTTGACTTAAAACTAATGTCTTAAACTGAAACCTAATCTAAAACCTAACTATCTTCAACTATCCTACAGCCACTCCCTATCGCGCACTTTGTCCTTCCCCTTTTCTCTCCTCGCCAAACGGGTTCATCAAGTACCCGTGGTATGCCTGGTGGAAGTGGCAAAAGCTGGCCTGCTAACCCTTTGTGTCTGATGACACAACCGATTGCTATCTTGCTGGCCAATGATTGTGAGAGATAGCCCCTGAACGCGCTCCACAGTCACGACCTAAGTCCGTTGTAGAAGAGGTTTGTCAGTCGTCACGTTATGTCGTCATTGTTCGTAGTCGTCCTGTCTTGTCACCGTTCATCTACAGAAGGACGGCCCGACCGGTCATCCACACACCAAATAAAAGGATGTTCTACGCACACATATTTAGTTAAAACCAGACCACTGAAAATTGTGATTGGCTCATCGCCTTATTGAATTTATTATAAACTTTGACTTAAAACTACTATTAAAACTAACCACCTAACCTTTCTGCTAAGAATATTACTTTTTTTTTCAAAAGGAAAATACAAAAAGGTACTCACGGTTTTACTCCTTTTATTTTTCTTCAGTCCCTCATTCTACTGCCTTCAGCACGATGAAGGAAGGTATTGTAATATGCGAGCTACGGCTCGAGTAGATAAAACAATTATTCTGTGAAATTATTTCTTTATTTTCTACTCTATAGAACAATTCAAGTTCACACTATACTATTCTTCGCAAATTCTTTTCTTACAAGGTCTCTTTCCTCTCAAATCACTTTATCTCCTTTCAATTACTTAATTCACAAATTCAAACTAATTACTTTTTCTTGTTTACTCTCAACTTTCAATTTATCACCAAATTACAACTTCGCCCATTATCACTTTTCCAATCTCTTCGCCACGGTTCTAAAACCAACTGTGTTTTTTTTTGATCGCCATCTGTCCTTATATAGCAGAAGTTTCTGATAGCCAGAAACTTCTAGCAAATTCTTCGACCACTGGAACAAGAGAAATAATTCTTGCAGTTATAATTCCCTAATATTATCCCTAATATTATTTGTCTCTTTCGTTGACATGAGCTGTGGAGACTTCGTCCCAGACACGAACCTCGAATGAAGGACAGTTTGAACCAAAAATTCTGCCAGAATGGAAAGTCACTTCGGAATTTGCTGCATAGACATAGGCGCGTAGTTATTATTATGCTACACTGCCCCCCTCTTAGACGTGTTCGTCCCGAACAAGTGCATCCTCATTTCGGCCATTGTATCGACTCAGTCGGTCCACATGAACCACTTTCATTTTGGCCCTTGGTCCTCGCTGGATGCGGTAGACAACATCGTTGATGCGGGTTACTATTCTGTAGGGACCTTCCCAGTTCCGCTGTAACTTAGGTGATTTCCCCTTTTGGCGATGGGGATTATACAGCCACACCAGATCTCCTTCCTGGAATCCTGACGTTGTTGCCTTGGCATCATACCTGGTCTTCATGCGGTCGCTCGTCATCTTAATCTGGCTTCTAGTCCTTTGGTGTATGTCCCTAAGCCTTTCCCTAAGGTCCGCCACGTACTCTTCTTCATTTCTGGGCTCATTGGTAGGAGATCCAAATTTCACCTCACTGGGTAAACGAGCTATTCCACCAAATAAGATTTCGAACGGCGTATGTCGAGTAGTGCTATGCACGGCACTTCTATAGGCCATCAAAAACAAGGGAATCTGCCGGTCCCAATCCCGTTGGTAGTCACCTACGACCTTCGAGAGATGTTCGTCCAAAGTCCTATTGAAACGCTCCACCATACCGTCCGACTGTGGATGAAGCGGGGTTGTCCTTGTCTTTTTGATTCCGAGTAGTTGACACATCTCTTGGAAGATTCTTGACTCGAAATTCCGCCCTTGGTCAGAATGCAATTCCAAGGGCACACCGAATCTGCTAACCCAATTGTAGACGATCTGCTCCGCCACGGTTCTGGCTTCCTGGTTAGGGATCGGAAACGCTTCCGGCCACTTACTGAAGTAGTCCATCACTACGAGTATATACCGATTACCATTGTCGGTTTCCGGAAAGGGCCCTGCGATGTCAATGGCGATTCGTTCGAAAGGTGCTCCCACGTTGTATTGGTGCATCTTACCTCGAGTTTTGATTCTCGGACCCTTGCTAGCTGCACACACGTCGCATTTTCTGCACCAGTCTTCGATATCTTCCTTCGCTTTTAACCAATAAAAACGTTCTCGTACCTTTTCTAGCGTCTTATTCACTCCCAAGTGGCCTCCGGTCGCCCCGCCATGCATTTCCTGTAACACCTCCTTGACCCTCGTCCGCGGTACTACAAGCTGCATTACAAACGATTTTCCGTCGGAGGATTCCCATTTTCTTCTCAGAACACCTTCTTGGACATGGAGGGAGTCCCACTGCGCAAAATATGCCTTTAAGGTCGGGCTTCTGTGAGAGATGTCCTGATGATCCGGTTTCTCCATGTTCTCCTTCCAGGCCAGAATCGGCTCGATATCGGGGTCTTCCTTCTGAGCGTTCCGGATCTCATCTACGCTCCAGCCGGCGATAGGTTCGGCTCTCATTCTTTGGATGGAAACCAGCTCCCGTTCTTCCTGACGCGCACAATGTTTACAATCCGTTCTGCATGGTCTCCGGGACAGTGCATCCGCATTAGAGTGGAGTTTTCCTTTACGATGCTGTATTTCGTAGTCGTAGATTTGCAGCCTTTCGATCCATCTTGCGACCTGACCCTCAGGACTCTTGAACTGTAATAGCCATTTTAATGCTGCATGGTCTGTGCGAAGAACGAACTTCCTCCCGTAGAGGTATTTGTGAAAATGCTTCGTAGCCAAGATCAAAGCTAGAAGTTCCCGCCTTGTCACGCAGTAGTTCCTTTCTGGCTTAGAGAGCACCTTGCTGAAGTACGCAACCACCTTCTCTTGGCCGTCATGCACCTGGGAGAGTACGGCTCCTACCCCGACATTACTAGCATCTGCATCCACAACGAACGTTTCCCCGGGAGTGGGGTAAGCCAGTATCGGGGCATCGCATAGCCGTTGTTTAAGTGCCTTGAAGCTCTTCTCGCACTCAATTGACCATTTGAATTGTTTTCCCTTTTCCGTCAACTGGTGCAGGTTCTTTGCGATCCCGGCAAAATCCTTCACGAACCGTCTGTAGTAGGTGGCTAGGCCCAGGAAGCTCCTTAGTTGGTGTTTGTCTTTGGGGACTGGCCAGTTTTTCACCGCTTCGACCTTCTCCGGATCGGTTCTCACTCCTTTCGCTGAAATCATGTGTCCCAGGTACTTGACTTCCGCTCTAAACAGGGCGCACTTCTTGGGGTTGAGCTTCAGGTGGGCACTTCGAAGCCTTTGAAACACATCCCTTAGATTGTCTCGGTGTTGCGCAAACGTTTTTCCTACGACGATGACATCATCCAAGTATACCAAACAGGTTTTCCATGTTAACCCTTGCAGGACACATTCCATCAATCGCTCGAAAGTCGCCGGAGCATTGCACAGCCCGAATGGCATTACCGTGAATTGCCATAGCCCATTTCCTGCGGTGAAGGCGGTTTTCTCCCGGTCTTCTGGATGGATCTGTACCTGCCAGTAGCCACTCTTCAAGTCGAGAGTGGAAAACCATCGGGCTCCTGATAGTGTGTCTAGCGTGTCGTCAATCCGTGGCAGAGGGTAGCTGTCTTTCTTGGTGACGTAATTGAGCTGCCGATAGTCCACGCAGAACCGCGTGCTGCCATCTTTCTTCTTAACCAGTACAACCGGTGATGCCCACGGACTTTTGGAACTTTCAATCAGACCTTCTTTCTCCATTGCCGACACCATCTCTGCAACTTCTGTCTGCTTTGCCAATGGAAGGCGCCTAGCAGGCTGACGAATTGGTCTAGTATCACCAGTGTCTATTCGATGTTGTACCAGGTGTGTTCGGCCGTATTCTCCGTCCTGTGAGGCAAATACATCAGCGTACTCATTGATAAGATTCTCTGCCATAGTTCGCTGCTCCTGATTCAGCTCACTGGACTGGAGAATCGTCTCTCTCGCTTCCGCTGTCCAAGGTGATGGGAGAAGTTTTGGAGCATCACGTTCAGATATTGTTGCGACGGCGGTAATCGGCGTGCATTTTCCAGTCACCTCCCCTCGCCTTAGTTTGACAGTGTGTGGTCTTGCGTTCAAAACCCTCACTGGAACCATGGTGTTCTTTGGTTCGACTAACGTCTTTCCCACGATGTAGTCTTGAGAATTCTTCTCTGGGTCTGGTTCTACTATGTAGAATCGGTGGCTCCCAAGATCACCTTCCAGCTTCGTCCAAATGATTGTCTCTGAAGACGGCGGCAAAACTTCGTCTTTGCTGATGACTGTCCTGAGAGTTACGGCATTCTCATTTCCGTACACCATCGGAATCTCCACATTTCGATACCTCAGTACTTGCATCCCGATGTCCAAGATTACTTCATTTGCTTTCATGAAGTCTACTCCGATGATGCACTCGTCGCATATATCTGCCACCAGAAACGCATGGGAGAACGTCAGTCCTGCCAGAGTAATCGTAAGACGAACTTCTCCAAATACCTTCGCCATTTCCCCTGTTGCAGTCTTCAGGCAGTAGCTGTTGGTGTTGTGCAGCCAGGAGCTTTTGACGATATCTCTTCTTACAATGGAGGCAGTGGCACCTGTGTCGATGGTGGCTACGCACTTCTTCTCGTTGATTAGTGCCTCCACTGTCAGGCTCTTGTTACCCCGTTTGGTTTGCGAAACTTGAATGGTGGTCCTGGGGGCCTCGATTCCAGTAACCAACTTCTGCCCCGCGAAGTTGGTCCTTACGCATCTCCCGACTGCTGGTTTTGGGAAGTCTGACCGACAGGATGCTTCCTCTCTGCTTCTCCTACTTCCGCAATGTGGACAATTTCCTCGTCTAGGTGCACTTCTGCACTGCCGTTGTAGGTGTCCGGTTTGGTTGCAATTCCAGCAACGGATTTGACTTCCGCGAGCTTTGACGGCTGTTCTCTGGCATGAGCATTCCACGACGGACATTTCCCTGACACGGTGTATTCCCTGGTATGCTTGGTCCGCAGCCTTCATTGACAAAGCGAATGCCAATGCCTCGGGGAGTGTTCGCTTTTCAGCCATCCTTACAGCCATTTGCAGTTGTCTGTCCTCTATGGCCTGAATAAAAGCTTCCACCGCCATTTCGTTGATAAGCTCCTCACCGGCTTTAGGGTATGAAAGATGGGCTAGTCGCTCTATATCCGCTTGCAACTGTTGGAGCGTTTCCCCCCTTTTCTGGACTCGACTACGCAGCTGAACCCTGTACACCTGCTGCATGTGTTCATCCCCAAACCGCATCTCGATAGCCTGAACCAGAGAGTCGTAGTTCTGCTGTTTATCTTCCGGGATGGTCTGCAAGAGCTCCGCAGCTGGACCCCTCAGTGCAAGTGTGAGTGCAATGGACTTCTCTTCATCGTCCCAGCTATTGGTCATTGCGGCCGCTTCGAATTGCCTTTTATAAATTGGCCATGATGTTTGACCATCGAAGATAGGAGGCTGCATCTCCTTTCTTCTCAGACCGTCAGTGGAATATTCCCGTGCTTTCTGTCTCTTCACGTTGCTGAGCTCCTTAGCAAGATTTTCGACTTGCTTTCCTACTATCTCGAATTGCGTATCCACTTTTTCAAACTGAGTCTCTATCTTCCCGAACTGAGTTTCATGTTTCTCAAAATTTTCATCGAATCTAATTTCGACTTTTTCGAGTTGCGACTCGACCTTCTCGATTTTTTCTTCGATCACTTCGAATTTGGATTCCAAGTTCTTGTTTTGCTCATCAAGTTTACTTTCCAGAGCATCTAGAGAATTCTTTTGTTCGTCCATTGCTTTCTTTTGTTCGTCCATTGCTTTCTTTTGTTCGTCCAGCTTAAGTTCTAGAGAATTCCTTTGGTCGCCCATTGCTTTCTTTTGTTCGTCCATCGCTTTCTTTTGTTCATCCAGCTTAAGTTCTAGAGAATTCTTTTGTTCGTCCATTGCTTTCTTTTGTTCGTCCAGCTTAAGTTCTAGAGAATTCCTTTGGTCATCGAGCTTATGACTTTGATCTTCTATTGCTTTCTTTTGTTCGTCCATGACTAACTTAAGTTGCAGGAGCAGACTTGTTATACCCGGGTCGGCTACTGTACTTGCTGGTTCCTCTTCCACGTCAAACTCTATGTCATGCGGATTTTCACCTTCCTGCGTTACTGCTTCTTCCAGACGAATCAGTAGGGCATCTTTTCCCCCAGTTGTGTCGAGGTTCCGCTTACTGAGTTCTGCCTTTAGTTGAGTTATAGTTAGTTTTCCCAATTTGCGACCCATTTTGCGCAACTAATTAACTCAACACAGAAATCGTTTTTTTTTTTTTTTTTTTTTTTGTGCAATTTCACACCACGGAAATAGTTATTCACAGAATAAGTTTTATCCCGCTTCTGACACCAATGTAATATGCGAGCTACGGCTCGAGTAGATAAAACAATTATTCTGTGAAATTATTTCTTTATTTTCTACTCTATAGAACAATTCAAGTTCACACTATACTATTCTTCGCAAATTCTTTTCTTACAAGGTCTCTTTCCTCTCAAATCACTTTATCTCCTTTCAATTACTTAATTCACAAATTCAAACTAATTACTTTTTCTTGTTTACTCTCAACTTTCAATTTATCACCAAATTACAACTTCGCCCATTATCACTTTTCCAATCTCTTCGCCACGGTTCTAAAACCAACTGTGTTTTTTTTTGATCGCCATCTGTCCTTATATAGCAGAAGTTTCTGATAGCCAGAAACTTCTAGCAAATTCTTCGACCACTGGAACAAGAGAAATAATTCTTGCAGTTATAATTCCCTAATATTATCCCTAATATTATTTGTCTCTTTCGTTGACATGAGCTGTGGAGACTTCGTCCCAGACACGAACCTCGAATGAAGGACAGTTTGAACCAAAAATTCTGCCAGAATGGAAAGTCACTTCGGAATTTGCTGCATAGACATAGGCGCGTAGTTATTATTATGCTACAGTATTCTCCTATTTCGGAGATAAATACGCGACTGTTAAAAAAACACCGAACCACTATTCTTAGCAGAATTCAAACACCAAACTAATTCTAATTCTAAATTTAACTTAACTATTAATTTCACTCGTCTTCAAAATTTAAGATCAACAAAAAAAATTTAATTCAAAAACAAATTCAAAGGAAGTTAAAAACAAAACGAGAAAAAAAAAAGCTATGCAGCCTCAAAGAGTTCACTATGGACTCAAACTCAGAAGGAGTGGTATCTAGCACTTTCAAAAAAATAAATTTTTCAAATCTAGAATCTTAAATTTTTCACTTCCACTATTACTGTGTCCCACGGAGCACCCTCTTGTGACGTTGATTATTTTCTTTTTGTTGGGGGAGCACCAAAAATAATGAACAAACGAATTCTATGTTCGTTATCTTAGCCCTGAACCACAAATAATTTCCCGATCGCCATTAAAATTCTTCCGAGAGAGAGACGGGTGTATCTCCCTCCCTTAAGTCAGCTGATTGTTGACATTTCTTTTATTTTTAATTTCTAATTGCGAGGAGAATCGCTGTGTTTTCTTTTGTAGACTATTTTTTTTATTATTTCTTTTTGTTTGACAATAAATATTTTTGAAGAAAACCCAACCCTGGAATTGGTGGGTGCGTGGGCATGCGCAAAGAAAAAAAAACCAACACATGAAAAAAAAAAAAAACCTACAAAGAAAAGAGACAAGTTGCAGTAGGGATATTGCATGTGGACCCCACGCAACTCCAGGTATGTTGGCATTTTTATTTGTTTTTTTTTTTTTTTGTGTAATGCATTTCGAATTTTTAATTTGCACATGAAAGAACAAAACCCACCCCTCGGATGGGGTGTGTATGTGTGCGAGGACGCACAAGATCACCATCAGCCAATCCGAGACCACGTCGATGATGAATACCATCGTGGGTTCACCGAAGAAATTGTCTGGGTTCAGGTACCTGATTTAATTTTTGTTTTCCCTTTTTTTTTTTGTTATTATTGGACGAAGTACAGGCCCCCGTAACAGAAATGATACGAGATCTAGCAAATGAAGATAGAAACCAAAACACTCTTGATGATCAGAAAGTTCCATATGTATCAAGAGACGAAAATAATAATCAAAGTCATGGTAGGGAAGTCAATGATCTAAATGAAAGGAAGAAAATATTGAAAGAATTTTACGTGACCTCTCTTAGGAGGTCACGGAGGACAAAAAGCAAAATATGAAAAATTAAAGAAAAAATTCTATTGGAAGGGTATGCAGAAAGACGTGGGGGAGTACATCAAGAATTGCGAACTTTGTCAACTAGAAAAAGTAATTCGGAAACCAACTAGAAATCCTGTGAAGATAGTCACCACATCTGAAAAGGCACTAGAAAAAGGTATCAATGGACTTAATAGGTCCACTCAAGGTTATCAACAATGGGTTTAAACTTGGTCTTACTATTCAAGAAGACTTGTCAACATTTATTAAATTCATACCACTTAAAAACAAAGAAATGGGGAAGGTGGATATTATTTATAAACGAGTGGGTTTTAAATTTCGGTCTACCAAAGATTATTTTAACTGACAATGGTAATGAATTTTTATGTAGAAAATATTAAACATGAAACATATAACTACGAGTGTTGCTTATCCACAGGCAAACGGGGCAGCTGAAAGAGCACATTGTCGACTAACAGAATATCTAAAGACCACAGGTAGAGAAATAGAGCACATGGAAAATTGGGATGAACGTATGCCTTATGCTAGCTTTTGTTATAATACAACTAGGCACAGTACTACAGGTTATACGCCATTCGAATTAGTTTTTAGAAACAGAGGCAATCAACCAAGTGAAATAGAAGATCTTTGCGAGAAAACCATGTTTGATTCTTTAGATGAATTACAAGCGAAGTTAATTCAGACTAGTTCTAAGGTGATAGAAAATACATTGAAATCAAAAGAAAGGCCATAAGATTTTAGTTAGGAATGTAGTTAAATTAAAATTAGAAAGTATGTTCAAAGGTCAATTTGAAATACTTGAATTACATGACGACTATGTCATCGCTAAGTTATCAAATAAGAAGCAAAAATATAACAAAGCTAGCATTCGACCATACTTTGCAGGATCATATAGTTTCTCTAGTCCACGGCAGGGAATATCGCAATCAGGAAATTAAACGACAAAAGCGGACTACATTTTAACCACAAAGGTCAAGTTACAGATATAGGGAGTAAGTCAGCTTTAGTAAATAAAATCGATGTAGGAGAATTAAATTATTATTATATAATATTAGAAATATAATAAATACATATGTAAGCCGTATAGATAATTGCAAGAAATACCAAGAAGTTGTACGAAATAGTTTGATTAAAATAGAACATAAAGTCCATGTAATATACAATATAATAGGTAAACAGGTTAGAGCACGAAGAGGACTAATAAACAGAATAGGTACCGGATTTAAAACACTATTTGGGACAATGGACAATGAAGACAGTTAGAGTTAGAAATGGAACAAATTATTGATAGTCTACTGTTTATACAAAATGGCGTTCTGCATCCTAGAATCATAGAACCAATGAAACTATTAGAAGAATTAAATAAATTACATCTAGAAAACTCTCTTATTTTCGAGCCAACTATAGAAAATTATGATTATACAATATAATGAAAGAAATAGAAATTCAAGCATATACTAACGATAATGACATTATTGTATTATTGCAAATTCCCCTTGTAACTGAAAAGCTATTCGACTTATATGAAATAATCTCTGTAGTAAAATTTATTACGAATGGTCCTGTCTTAATTGCAAATCGCTATATTTAGTCACTTTCGTCGCAGCAGTAAAAGAATGTCATCAGATTTTTCTTTCCTTTTTTTTATTCATTTTCCTTCCTCCTTCTTTTTTTTTTTTTTTTTTTTTTCTTTCTTATTTTTAGAATAAGAACTCTTTGTTTAAGAATATTATGTTATTATTGCATATTATGTTATAAGAGGCACTGTCTTAATGTACACACCACAATATAATGAAATAAATTGAAATTGAAATTGTAATTGAAATTGAACTTGATGTAACGAACAAATTTATAACTATAAGTAAAGATAAAGAATTTTATAAATTGTGTTGTGACATGCAAACGAACGAGGTGATGAAGTGTAAAGGGGTATGCGGGAAGGGCATGAAGGTGCATGACGGATACCACCGCAGCAAAAGAATAAATTTTCATGCATGGAAGTTTTGTAAACGCATATGCGTTGTATATGAAGAGAGGGTTTGAGAGATTTTGCTCGAATATCAATCATTTAGATTTTCAGGTTAATTACTAACATATATATATATTACATGCATATACTCAAAAATTAAAAGGCATAAGAAAATTGTCTCCAAGGAAAAAATGTCTTGAAAAAGAACGAAGTGCGCAATTGCACACGGTTCTATGACCAAAAATGAATTGAGTGATGGAAAATTATTTAAATTTCCTAAAAAAGGAACAGTTAAATACGCAGCAAACATTTTAAGAATGCCTTTACTGGAAATAAATATTTAAAAAAAAGCTTACCCTTCTCTCTTGTTAAAACGAAGTGTTGCTATATCTGATGACGAGTTCATTTGTTTTGATCCAACGGGATCTAAGGTTACATATGAAAACTGCAATAAATTAGTACTGGATTCGAATGATGTTACAGTAGAAGAACTAAACTTGTCTTCAAAAAGGTTATCAAGAAGAAGATTCAATGATAACGTTGAATTTACTTCCGCCAATTGTGAGACTCATATAAAAAGGCAATCTATTTATATTAAAAGAATTGAGAGGCTTAAGAAACTGAACAATAGCTTAAGGATAACAATAAACGGAAATCGCAAATCGAAAATAAATTTGCTGCAGAGAATTCATCGTTTAAAAGAGGCCAAAAAAAGGCTGCAAATCCGTGAAAAGCTGAGATGAGCCTTTAGACGAATCTAACCTACAGTAAATTCAAAGATGAAATTGAAGGTTTTGTTGATTACGGAAGGAATCAAAGATCTAATATATGCGTTAAGTCTGTGTACGTTTTCATGATTCGGAGTGTATGCGGAGATTTTAAGCAAGTTTTATATCATGTCGTTTGTCCAAGCAATATACCTATGAAACAACTTGAGATTGAGGTATATAATTGTCTTGATATATGCGCGGAGCTGAAACTAACCGTTAGAGCTATTTGCTGTGATCGAGGACCCACAAATCGTAGTTTATATAGTAAACTTAATCTACATAAATGAAAAAAACTGTAACTTCAAGAAATTAAGGATTGTATATTAAACTTCGAACAAACAAACGCAAGAAATAGATAATTTTGTTTCAAAGGCTTGGCCTTAACTATAGAAAGCGTTTTAAGAATAAGAGACACATTATTCATGGATCATAATGATTTATATTACATTTATGTAAATAAATTTAATCAAGATCCGTTAGAGAACTTATTTGGCAAAATAAGAGCCAAAAGAAAAGAAAATACGGTTCTCTTATGGCCGTCAGACAAAGATTTTCAAGTATGCCGTCTTCATGTACAAATATTTTCCGAATACTTTCGGAAACTACATTTTGCATCTAACTTAAAAGACAATATATAATCAAAGAATGTATCCTCGTAAAGGCAACAAATATACATTTTCCGAATTGGTTCAATGTATGTTATGATTAAGATGTTTTAACTGCAATTTAATACTAACCTAATTTAAGTTAATGACTATTTTGTTAAGTTAGTTAGTTTTTTTATAATAATTTCGAAGATTAGTCACCTTCACTTAAGTAGGCCAAGAGCAGTGATCAGTTATTATAAGTGCACAAATATAAAATGCAATATGCAAAACTCATATTCATACCCATTTTCAGAGCAAATTTGTGTCCACAAAGTTTACAAATTTTTTATTTATTTAATCAAGTGCTGAAAATGAAGTACATACATACAGACAAAATAACAAGCACACAACATAAGCCCAACCATATATTCGATCTATACAGATACTCCATATCCATCCTACCAACGTGTCGGCATCAGAACTCCGTGACCGCAGTCGCACAAAATATTTTTTTTGTTTCTTTTTTGCAGTGAAGGTAAACAGGAGTATGTGTGAGACGATGGACTAAAAAGTGAGCAGAAAAAACAAATGTTCTGTGTTCTGATTTTTTCCCTTTTGTAAGAAGTTTAAGCTTTTTAATTAGCTTTTTTTTTTAGTGAATTTTGTTTTCATATATCACTATTTCCCATATGAATGAGACATCTGGGTAGTTTATTATCTGTGCTAATAGTACTATCACTTGAGGCCTCTAGCGGCCAAAGTGAACATCCGTCGCTGAGTACCACAAAAATATTACGCTCTTTTGCCTCAAAAATCCATATGCACTCATAATGCATAACACATTTCCGCTCTAATCTAACCAATCCCTCTATGCACAAACCAACCCCACTCAAACATCATGCTGTGTCGAGTAAGATCCTTCTGCACGTAAATGTGAATAATAATGAAAATGGAGCGAAAGGAATGTGCTCAAAAAAATACACACGCACATAGCACATTCTTTTTGCTTATTTTACACAAACATAATATTTCCTTTTCACCTGTGCCTGTGGTGTGGGGTCTGTGGATGTGGGGTTCTGGGGGGAGTGTGTGTGTTTATTTCATTGCGAATAACTATTGTATGGAATAACTCATCGGCCTGAGCCATTTTCAAACCAAGTGATTAATCTTTTAAAGAGCAAGGTAGAAACGATGTCAAGCATAGAAAAAAGGTGCGTATTAATTTTTGATGAAATGGCAATCAAACCAGAACTTGATTACAACATTAAGAATGACATGGTATACGGCTTTTCTGACTTGGGGAGATGGCTAGACGCGCCACTGTAGCCTCCAAAGTAATGGTATTTACCCTTAGGGGATTAAATCCAAAAGCAAACCACATATTATTATATAGGATGCCAGGAAGGTGATGAAATTGCCGAGATATTGAAATTAATAATATCAAAAACTTTAGAGTGTGGTCTGCAAGTTATTGCTGTTTGTTGTGACCAAGGCAGCAATAATAAAAAAGCATACAAATTATTTGGGACAAACGAAATCAAGCCTTTTTTCGATACTGAAAATCAACGAATTTTTCTTCTATATGACTATCCTCACTTATTCAAAAGTGTGCGAAATTGTTTGCTTAAGAATCCAATTATAATATCTGAAGATATTGCTTCATGGGGAATCCTTGTCAAACTTTTTGCAGAGGATTCCAAGAACATCTTTCAAGTATGCTTGAAGCTAACCAAGAGTCATATAAACCCAAACAACTTTGAAAATTATCAGTGAAATTGCCTACCCAAGTTTTTAGTGCTAATGTTGCTGCTGTAGACTTAAACGCAATGTCAGCAAATTGTTTTAAAACTGAAGCCGATAAGAAGATTGCTGCCTCAACGGCAACTGTTTTAAGCAAAATGAATGATCTTTTCGACAACTTAAACAGTTACAGTTTAAATACAAGCAACCCTAATGGACACCCTATTTCACTACATAGCGAGACTCTGCAGTCCATTAAAACTGCTAGGCAGTGGATATCGTTATGGGAATCTACCGGTAAGATGAAGAAGCCATATTCCTTTGGCGGGTTACTACAAACTTTACTTGCTATAGAACTAATATGGGAAAAACTTAGAAATGACCAGCAATTCCTTCTAATTGCACATTTTAATACTGATGTTGCAGAAAATTTATTTTCAATGCCTCGATCAAATAGGGGATCATACGAACGGAACCCTTCAGCCTACAGATTTATTCGTAATTTGAAGCAAATTATTTTCAAAAATTTAAAGTTGCCAGAAAATTCGAGTTACGAAGATTCTGGGGCAGAGTTGTTATTGCACGAAGCTGATTACGAAGATCTTAAGTGTGATGACAATGAAGAATTCCTCACTGAAGCTCCAGTAGAAGATCATTTCATGGGAATAGATATTCTGAGCAGTATCGAATACCATACCATAGTTGCGATGACGAGTTTGATGGTGATGCCAATGAGACAGAAATAGTTGTATCCAAAGGATGTTCACAGAAGCTGCAAGAAGCGGTACTTACATTTTATGCCGGGTATGCAGCTTTTAAGTTGCATAAGAAACTGCACTCTGTTCATGACAGACAAAACAGATAAATTTCGAGAACAAACTCTGTTAACAAAATTACGAGCTTACAACACTTATGACACATTATCCGAGTTTGGAAAGTTAACTTTCCTTCTCTAGCATTTGAAGCTTATGTCAAAAGTATGCACACACTTTTTGAAAGCCAATTTGCAAAAATACGACACGAAGAACACTTGATCGAAGCTTTGCTCAAATCCGCACTGAAAATGACAGCTTCCGAGAGCATGAAATGTGACGATGATGAGCACAGACACTCCATTTATAAATTCATTTTAATTGGTCTAGTCAAATTCTCGGTTAAGAAAACCAATAAGGATCTCTGTGGAATTAAAAGTGTGAGCAACTGAGAACTTCACTTTATTATTCATATTCATTAATCCTTTCTTTGTTTTGTTATTTTTTTTTTTTTTTTTTTTTTCTGCTTTTCATTCTTGTTTGTTTTGTTTTTGTAGTTATTCACTTATTTTATGAATATTTTTATTTCTTTAGTACTTGCTAAAGAGCGAGGACTATGCCTACAGGGGACCCCTAAAAAAATGCGTTTTATATTCTACCTCATTGGGTGACGTGGAAACGAATATCTGAATTATAGTTGTAGCAATCGGTTGTAGATAGATACATACTGTTCCCTCCCCTCTCCAATGCAAAGTTTTTCTTTCATATTAACCAGGGCTCTAATGGTATTTAACAGCCAAACAACTAGTGTACATACATATGTAAATGTACATACTTGAATAAATATTAATTGCTGATAAAGGCTGTCATTTTCATATACTTATATTCTAAGACTCAGTTCTTTTCTTTCTGCCGAAATTATATATGTATACTTCTCCGAATGGAAGAACGAGTAATAAAATTCAAACAAAAACAAATCTATCCATAGCCACGATACACCCCCTTGGCACTCCGCCCATCCGGCACATAATCACACCACCACCCCGCTGGAAATATATTTTTCCATCCCTCAACCAGACCACCACTTGAACTAAAAACCTGACGCATAACGTAAAACTTTTTTATGCATCTACCAAACTACTACCTGATCAGAAAAACCTACATCTTTTTATTCAACAAGGAAAAAGAAGTACACAGTAACAGTGGCGTGGGGTGAAATTTCAAGAGAGGAAAGCCGAAAAAATTTTAAGTAAAATGTTTTATTCAAGACTTACCATTTTGGTGCTTATTCGAAACACAGACTTAAGATATGCAATTTAAGCCACCTTTGTTATACTTTAAGTCATTGGAATTTACGTAGACAATGAGCTCATCGCATAAAAAAGTGGCTTCGGAAGAAGCCGTTCTGGACAGAATAATCTATATAAGTTATTGATAACTCGGAGCGTTGTTAAATATAAAAAAATTAGCAATTACAATTATGTACTACCTATTTGTACTCTAAAGCTATCCTACGATTCTTTTTTACGAATTCTGCTAAAACTCTTTCATAAAAATTTGAGTTATTTTTTAATTTCTAAAAGAAGGTGCTTTTCGATAGATAAAAGTGCCAGGTCTGAGAGTCTTTCTTTTTTGTGGGAATTTCTTAAGTGTGGACTATTTTTAAAGTCGAAAAAGATCTTTCGACAGAGGCCACAGTCAAAGGCAGGGTTAAACAGATTTCACACAATGTTAGAGCTTGAGAAAAAGTATCTCTAAGTATTTCCGTATTAAAATGCTTATAAAGTTGGAAAACCTCAAGCTTTTTAAGTGAAGGGGTAGTGTATAAAACTTTGAGTTCCTTTTTTTGAAGTAGTGAAATTAAAAATTCCATGAAATAGGGTAATTAAAGAAGATATTTTGTTGTCCGGCATTCAATTAGAAAAGTATTCATATTTTGATTTGTTTAATAAATCAAAGAAAATGTATGAACTAAATGAGCTATACCTATTCTTTATCTGACTTCTAACATTATCTATAATTGCTACAAAAACTCGGCTATAATTTGTATTTGAATCAATATTAAGTAGTCGGCGCTTGCGTGGGGGTTCTGAGCAGTTACTTACGCTCTCAAATGAGATTAAAAATTCAGAATGAATCGATGACTCAAAATCCTTCGCAAGCTCTATGTCTTCTCTGCAATTGAATAAGACGTTCACTATACGCGAATGATATTGCCATCGAGTCTCTGATACCCCGGAATGCCAGCTCTTGTTTTCCTAGAAGAAATACAGTGTCAATGAGACGCTTCATTAAATCGCGATTGCGATCAACTTTTCTATTATGAGCCTCGTAAGAATTCCCTAAAGAAGTCTCTATGCGATATTCGCCAAATTCATGCAAATGCAAGCAGATGCGTATATGCTTTTCCATTTGAATATGTTTTTTGGAAGAATTAATAAAATTGTTTATATCAAAGAAACCTGTGTGACTCCAAACACTATGAGAATTAGAAAAAAGAAGACAAGGAAAACAAAACATTCTATTTAATTTGCAACTGCCAGTTAGCCATGGATTCTTTTTGTAAAAAAGACTCATGAAAATGTTTCTGATACCCATCCTTTCGCGTATAATCAATTTTCATTGATGGTGTCGAGCGACCTAGTTCTATAACTTTTTTTTTTTTTACAAGAATTTTTTTGTCTAAGAATAATAAGAATGTTCAATGGGGCACCTCTTGAGTAGATTTATAATTACTTACTTGGTATATAGCTAATAACTATTCAATTAGCTCACTCACTATTTTATAATAATTTAATAATTTAAAACACTAATTTAACTACCAATATGTAACTGCTAAATTTTTTAAATTTTCTAATAATTAGCAGTAACAAAAATCACAAAAATTTGCATCCAAGTTTCCAATAAAATTACGCAACCGATTTGCAACCGTCATTTCAAATTTGCAAAAGAAAAAAAATACCCAACAAGTAAGAAAAACCTCAAATGTCGTTCGAACTACTACATCACCCAATAACCCGATTTTCGTGGGCTTATTTTGTTGCCTACAATAAAAAAGAAAAACTCCTTCGAACTAAAACCTTTTCATTTTTCATTTTTAATGCATTTTTATTTTTAAATTCATTATAACTTAATTGCTAGGCAAAAAAAAACGCTTAAAACTGGCTTAACTAACTTAATTATTCTTATTCTAACTTACCTAAACCTAACACTTAAAACTATGTCTTTCGACGTAACGAACTTGAAAATTGTTTTTTTATTTAGTTTTTCTTTTTAATTTTAATTTTTACTAAGAAAATTATTATACAAAAAACTTAGTAAATGAAAATTTTTTTTTTTATTCTTATATATATAACTTAACAAACTACCTTAAAATAAATCTTAGACTATCTTATTCTACCTTAATTTATCTTACTCTAGCTTACGTAATTATATACGTACTTTTTTTTATTTTTTTTTTTGTTTTTATTTTATCAAGTGCTATTTATTTTTTATTTTTTTTTTTTGTGTTTTTTTTTTTTTTTTTTTTTCCATCGAAGTGCTGTGATGAACTTATATTTTTTTTTTATTTTTTAGTTTTTATTTATTTATTTTTTTTTATTTTTACCTATACACTATATATAAAATACCTAAACCTAAAACTATGTAAGTCGGCCATGGGCAGGAACAGCCAACTTCAAATCTCAAACAGGCTACCCTGGATTAGGGGGAAACGACGAAGGAGTTTCCTCTCTTTCGGCTAGCCACCAGAAATGACCGTACTGACGTTGTACGTCCTCAACATCGCGACCCGATACCGCCCTACTAAACCGGAGACGCTCCACACTGCCGTGTGCAACGTCTCTGTCGTAGTTGAGTCGCCTATCCACAACTGTCCGAGCAACGTGGAAGATTAGCGGCACTGCTAATCTGTCCTGGATCAGACCCTTCTTATCAAAATAGAGGAACGCCTCTGGGGGAACGAAGCCGTTAAGGCGCACTCTCTCGTGATACTCGTAATTGGGGTAATAAGCCCCGGAGATCAGGTTGTTCGTCGAGCTCATTGCTCTTGCAATGTGCCTTCGAATCAGCTTGATAACGAAATTATCCACTCTTATTAGGTTAGCCCTGTTGTAAAGGACCTCATTGGGATAGAATTTTATGTACTGGGACTCTGGTGTTCTGTATAAATGAAGGCAAGTCCGAAGGCAAGCCCTCTCAAACACCCGAATCTTTTCCAACAAGCTTGCTCCCACGTTGAACCACACGGGGCATCCATATACGAGCATGGGCCTAATGAGGGCAATGTAGCAGATTACCTTTACCCTTGCATCGAGTTGCTTGTTATAAAAAAGTCTCTTTGTAAGGGCAAAAGCACCTTTGGCTCTGGCCAGAGCAGCATCTATATGTTTGTTAAAATATAGATATTGGTCTAACCAGAGCCCCAGGTATCTGACTACACTTCGACTCGCAAGTGGCTGTCCGTGCGGTCCCACGATTGAGAACTTTCGCCAATTCTTTCTGGTATCCCTAGAGGCCCCAGACAACGGCGTCCTAAAAAGAATGGTTTCCGATTTCTGGAAGTTGATCTTCAACTTCCAGTCATCGCAATATCGCTGAATCTTATCGAAGTCACGTTGCAAGAGAATTGCAATGACCTCGATTTTTGGTCCTGATCTGTACGCGGTCAAGTCGTCTGCGTACGCTATGGCATGGTGAAGTGATCCTATGAGATCGCTAGTGTAAATGTTGAAAATGATCGGTGAATTAACCGCACCTTGTTGCAGACCGTTTTTAATTAGGAATGTTCCAGCACAAGTCACCTTGCCATTTTTGACAATGAACTGTCTACTGGTGAGCATGTTATGAAGTATGTACAGCAGTGGTTTGCTTATGCCCAGCCTGCTTAGCTTGTAGAAGAGTCCCTCTAACCATACGGTGTCGAAGGCCTTCTCCAAGTCAATCAGGCAGGCACCCGTGCACTGTTTTTTTGCTTTTGTTCCATTGGATATCCGATACCAGTTTAGACGCGGCATGTCTTGTATCATGCCCCGCCTTAACACCGAATTGGTTATCCGGAATTATATTACTGTTCTCAGTCCACTTAAGCAGGGCTCTATTGATCACTTTCTCGAATACCTTGCTGATGTTCGGAAGGAGACTTATCGACCGGAGATTTGCCGTACTGGAAGTGTCCTTGCCCCTTTTGGGGATGGGTTGTATCACTGCTGTTTTCCAATGCGCTGGATAATGTGCATTATTCAGTGCATTGTTAAACAGAGTGATGTAAATGTCCACCGCTTCTAGAGGGAGATGTCGAAGCACAATATTCGATACTCCATCGATTCCCGCAGATTTCTTCCTCCTCAATGAGTCGAAGATCGCTTGGAGCTCCACCTTCGATATGAACGGGGGATGTACCCTTTCATCGGCGATGACATTATTTGCCATGTTATCGTCATTGAACTCGGTAAAACCTATGTTCTCGGATCGCCAGTGCTCTATATCATTTCGAAGGTAGAAGTTGTGCACAAGGACGCGATTTTCCAGGTCGTGGTTAGGGTAAATGGTATCATTCACCTTGTACACTTCCTGGAAAGTCGCCCCTATAACCTCCACCTTCTCTAAATATTTTATTTATTTGCGGGAACATACTCGGGTTGTTGGATTTTACAGCCCGAATTTTGTTGTTCCAGTGCAAATTTACAGAAAGTCTGTAATTTTCTCTAATTAACTTCTGGAGGTTTTTAATCAACGACTTCAGTGTCCTAACCTCCGAGTTTTGTCTGTCAGTAAACTGTCTGTACAAAGTTTTTAGTCTCGACAGCAGTCTACTTGTGTTGGTGTAGTGCGTCAATTGTTGCATTGCGGAATATGTCTGCGTTGTCAGTATGTTGATACCGAGGTATCGTATTGTCCATAGTTCGTTTAATTGTCTCGTCCATTTGTTTTAGGTACCAGTCAATCTCCTCGTTTGACAGATTCCTATTGGACGGTGGGTAGAGCGAGTTCGAGGAGAGTCCTACTATAATTATAGGAGTACGTTTGGACAAACTCCTCCAACTCCGCAATTTCGTTGGGAATCGTTATTACGGCACTGAGTCCGCAATGGTCACTGTCATACACAAATGTGTGCAGGCAGTTTATAGTTTGCCGGTCCATGTCGGTCAGCTGTAACCGTACGTCGAACAGCATAAGATCCAGATAAGAGCCACTTCTAGGAAACGACGGACTATCTGTAGCTTTCAAATCGAGTTTATACTCGACACTGTGCCGACCCCACCAATTGAATAGTAGGTTCCCTCTAGGATTTGGTGTGTTATTTCCCCAATCTCTATGTTTGGCGTTAAGATCTCCGGCCATGATGAAATAATTCTCTTCCGACTCCAGCCTTAGGAATCGAAAAAGTGTCTCGAGCTCTGAAATAAATAAAGTAGATTGAGTAGCTTCAGGTGCATAGAGTGCGACCAAGTACATCCTCTTTCCACTGCGGAGAGGGATGCACACGATACACGCTTCCAGCTCCTGGAGCCTTCGCGCTTCACCGCTGTACATAACTTTAAATTGCAGTTGTTTGCGTATGAAGATCGCAACACCTCCTCCTTGTGTGGAGTTGGGTCGGTCTCTTCTGACAATATTGTATTTATTGTGCCCCAATTTGTGCTTCTGTGATAACTTTGTTTCGCTAACCATAAGCACATCAGGGGTCTGGTCTTCAAGCAACTTAAACAATACGGCTCTTCGCTCGATCCTAATCAGTGAATTCACATTCACCGCAAGGATCTTCAAGGGTTGCTCCTCCATGTTCGTACCCATTACGACTGGAGGTGCGTTAGGCCCGGCAGAAGTGCGAAGATCTGGTCCACCCGCTTCGCCTGCTCCTGTACCTGACGCTGAAGCTGCTCCATCTGCCCTTGGATAGAGAGCAAGATGGCCAGCAAGTCAGTTTGAGCCTCCGGTGCTCTAGGCGCTGGGGCCTGAGAAGCAACCTTCGGTCTTTTCTGTTCCGCGTTTCCCCGACCTGCCGCCATTTGGGCGTAGGTCACTTGGGGAGTCACGGATTGTGTTTGAATTGGAGCAGGTGGACGTTTCACTACAACCTTCTCCTGACGAACCAGATTTACTTTCTTAATATACTGGAACTTAGGACAACCCCGATAGTTTGCGGTGTGTCCCGAGTTCCTGCATAAAGCACACGAGAGCTGGCTCTTATCTGCCACTCCATCCTTACCCAGAGTGCATTCCTCTGCTTTGTGGTTCTTTCCACACTTGACACATCGAGGCTGCATTTCGCAGTTCGACGCGGCGTGCCCGAACCTTTGGCAGCGAACACATTGTAAAATGTTTTCGCTCCTTCTTAATTTTTCCCATGCGACAACCTGGTAGTCTAGGACTTTAATACTCCTTAGACCATCCAGCTTGCTATTGGGTGAAAGCTGAACTAGGAAGAACGGCAGTTTCCGCTTCTCCCTTTTTGCCTTAGCTGTGGTGAATGGCTTGACCCCTACAAATTCGAGCTCGTTGCACTCTTTCTCTTTAAGCAGCGCAAGGAGCGTCTCCGGATCAGTAGACGGGTCTATCCCCCTCAGCAGCATTGTTTGCCGCTTTTCCCCCTTCGGGGTGAAGGAGAAGAACTCCGTAGTCGTTTCCCTAAGTAATTTTTTAATTTTTGTATATTCTTCCACTGTATTACAGTGGATTGCATGTCTATTTTCGTTTAATCTTTTAATAGAAAAATTATTTCCTATGGCCGACTTACATAGTTCAATTGTGTCCTTCAACTCCACCTTGTAGGTATTGATTGGCGGCACCCTCGCCTTTGTAGTCGTCTTCTGTTGCGGTTGTTGCGGTTGTTGCTGTTGTTGCTGTTGTTTCTGCTGCTGTTTCTGCTGCTGTTGCTGCTTTTTCTGCTGCTGTTGCTGCGGTTGTTGCAGCGTTTTCTGCTGCTGTTGTTGTTGCTGCTTATTTTGTTGCTGTTGTTCTTGCTGCTGCATTTGCGGCTGCTTTTGTTGTTGTTGCAGCTGGCCTTTTGGCTGCATCTGTTGTTGTTCCGAAGCGCGCTGGAGCTCTAGCTGCCGCTCCCTCTCTCTTCTTGCCATTTGTTTGGCCTTGATTGCAAGCACTCTTTGCTCAAGCTGTCTGATGCTACTGGTCAGACTTTGGACTTGCTCCTCTTCGTCATCTGATTCAGAGGATGCCAGAACCGCGAAGCAATTGTCGTCATCGCCAATGTAGCGGCCTTCCCCACCATCGGAGATGTACGGGAATTCGACAGAGTCATCTGACCTTTGTCGCTTCTTTTCTGCTGCTGTTGCTGTACTCGGCGCCCCTTCCCTCACTCCACCTGGCAGCTGTTCAGCTGAAGCTGATGTGGAGGGACGCTTTACAAGGTTGGGAGAAGGTTTCAACTTCCTTCTCCTTTTCCCTTTGCTTTCAGTTGCCACTGTTGCTGGGTGGCCTGCCTGTACTGCATCGGCTGATGCAGTCACCCCACCACTACCTGTAGGCTAATTTGCCACTTGGAAGAACACTGTCTAATACTGCACTTGAAATCACACCGATTTTAACTGAGAAGCCGAAACACGTCTACACTCTCTGAAAGTTTTTTCATTTCATTTTTAATGCATTTTTTTATTGGGTAATTCATTATAACTTACATGCTAGACAAAACGCTTAAAACTAGCTTAACTAACTTAACTATTCTTATTCTAACTTACTGGCCCTATGCGGGCGCTCTAAGCTAAACCTAACACTTAAAACTATGTCTTTCGACGTAACGAACATGAAACTTGTTTATTTATTCGTTCTTTTAAAATTTAAACTAAGAAAATTGGTCAAAAACTTAGTGTCTGAACATTTTTTTTTATTCTTATGAATAAAACTTATAAACTACCTTAAAATAAATCTTAAAACTATCTTATTCTAAATTTTTTTTTTTTTTTTTGTCGAGTGCTGTTTTTTTTATAATTTTTTTTTATGTTTTTTGTGTTTTTTTATGTTTTTTTTTGTATTTTTTTCATCCAAGTGCTGTGGATATATTTATAATTTTTTTTTTTTTTTTTTTATTTTTTTTTATTTTATTATTCACTACTTACACCTACCTAAACCTAAAAAACTACCTAAACCTAAACTATGTAAGTCGGCCATGGGCAAGAACAGCCAACTTTCAACATCAAACAGGCTACCCTGGATTAGGAGGAAACGACGAAGGAGTTTCCTCTCTTTCGGCCAGCCACCAGAAATGACCGTACTGACGTTGTACGTCATCAACATCGCGACCCGATACCGCCCTACTAAACCGGAGACGCTCCACACTGCCGTGTGCAACGTCTCTGTCGTAGTTGAGTCGCCTATCCACAACTGTCCGAGCAACGTGGAAGATTAGCGGCACTGCCAATCTGTCCTGGATCAGACCTTTCTTATCAAAATAGAGGAACGCCTCTGGGGGAACAAAGCCGTTAAGGCGCACTCTCTCATGATACTCGGAATTGGGGTAATAAGCCCCGAAGATCAGGTTGTTCGTCGAGCTCATTGCTCTTGCAATGTGCCTTCGAATCAGCTTGATAACGAAATTATCCACTCTTATTAGATTAGCCCTGTTGTATAGGACCTCATTGGGATAGAATTTTATGTACTGGGACTCCGGTGTTCTGTATAAATGAAGGCAAGCCCGAAGGCAAGCCCGAAGGCAAGCCCTCTCAAACACCCGAATCTTTTCCAACAAGCTTGCTCCCACGTTGAACCACACGGGGCATCCATATACGAGCATGGGCCTAATGAGGGCCATGTAGCAGACTACCTTTACCCTTGCATCGAGTTGCTTGCTATAAAAAAGTCTCTTTGTAAGGGCAAAAGCACCTTTGGCTCTGGCCAGAGCAGCATCTATATGTTTGTTAAAATATAGATATTGGTCTAACCAGAGCCCCAGGTATCTGACTACACTTCGACTCGCAAGTGGCTGTCCGTTCGGTCCCACGATTGAGAACTTTCGCTAATTCTTTCTGGTATCCCTAGAGGCCCCAGACAACGGCGTCCTAAAAAGAATGGTTTCCGATTTCTGGAAGTTGATCTTCAACTTCCAGTCATCGCAATATCGCTGAATCTTATCGAAGTCACGTTGCAAGAGAATTGCAATGACCTCGATTTTCGGTCCTGATCTGTACGCGGTCAAGTCGTCTGCGTACGCTATGGCATGGTGTAGTGATCCTATGAGATCGCTCGTGTAAATGTTGAAAAGGATCGGTGAATTAACCGCACCTTGTTGCAGACCATTTTTAATTAGAAATGTTCCAGTAGAAGTCACATTGCCATTTTTGACGATGAACTGCCTACTGGTGAGCATGTTATAAAGTATGTACAGCAGTGGTTTGCTTATGCCCAGCCTGCTCAGCTTGTAGAAGAGTCCCTCTAACCATACGGTGTCGAAGGCCTTCTCCAAGTCAATCAGGCAGGCACCCGTGCATTGGTTCTTGCTTTTGTTCCATTGGATATCCGATACCAGTTTAGACGCGGCATGTATTGTATCATACCCCGCCTTAAAACCGAATTGGTTATCCGGAATTATATTACTGTTCTCAGTCCACTTAAGCAAGGCTCTATTGATCACTTTCTCGAATACCTTGCTGATGTTCGGAAGGAGACTTATCGACCGGAGATTTGCCGGATTGGAAGTGTCCTTACCCCGTTTGGGGATGGGTTGTATCACTGCTGTTTTCCAATGCGCTGGATAATGTGCATTATTCAGTGCATTGTTGAACAGAGTTGTGTAAATGTCCACCGCTTCTAGAGGGAGATGTCGAAGCACAATGTTCGACACTCCATCGATTCCTACAGATTTCTTCCTCCTCAATGAGTCGAAGATCGCTTGGAGCTCCACCTTCGATATGTACGGGGGATGTACCCTTTCATCGGCGATGACATTATTTGCCATGTTATCGTCATTGAACTCGGTTATCTGGATCTATACCTGCTGTTATAAGTATTCGTCCATTGTTCGTCGTTCGGGGGATCTTAAGACACGGAAGGTCGTTTTGATTATTCCTCCGAAATATTTTATTTATTTGCGGGAACATACTCGGGTTGTTGGATTTTACAGCCCGAATTTTATTGTTCCAATGCAAATTTACAGAAAGTCTGTTTTTAATCAACGACTTCAGTGTCCTAACCTCCGAGTTCTGTCTGTCAGTAAACTGTCTGTACAAGGTTTTTAGTCTCGACAGCAGTCTACTTTTGTGTTGGTGTAGTGCGTCAATTGTTGCATTGCGGAATATGTCTGCGTTGTCAGTATGTTGATACCGAGGTATCGTATTATCCATAGTTCGTTTAATTGTCTCGTCCATTTGTTTTAGGTACCAGTCAATCTCCTCGTTTGACAGATTCCTATTGGACGGTGGGTAGAGCGAGTTCGAGGAGAGTGCTCTTGTTAAAGTTCTGGAGAAGCGAGTCCAACGCGTCCTACTATAATTGTAGGGGTACGTTTGGACAAACTCCTCCAACTCCGCAATTTCGTTGGGAATCGTTATTACGGCACTGAGTCCGCAATGGTCACTGTCATACACAAATGTGTGCAGGCAGTTTATGGTTTGTCGGTCCATGTCGGTCAGTTGTAACCGTACGTCGAACAGCATAAGATCCAGATAGGAGCCACTTCTAGGAAACGACGGACTATCTGTTGCTTTCAAATCGAGTTTATACTTGACACTGTGCCGACCCCACCAATTGAATAGTAGGTTCCCTCTAGGATTAGGTGTGTTGTTTCCCCAATCTCTATGTTTGGCATTGAGATCTCCGGCCATGATGAAATAATTCTCCTCCGACTCCAGCCTTAGGAATCGAAAAAGTGTCTCGAGCTCTGAAATAAATAAAGTAGATTGAGTAGCTTCAGGTGCATAGAGTGCGACCAAGTGCATCCTCTTTCCACTACGGAGAGGGATGCACACGATGCACGCTTCCAGCTCCTGGAACCTTCGCACTTCACCGCTGTACATTACTTTAAATTGCAGTTGTTTGCGTATGAAGATCGCAACACCTCCTCCTTGTGTAGAGTTGGGTCGGTCTCTTCTGACAATATTGTATTTATTGTGCCCCAATTTGTGCTTCTGGGATAGCTTTGTTTCGCTAACCATAAGCACATCAGGGGTTTGGTCTTCAAGCAACTTAAACAATACGGCTCTTCGCTCGATCCTAATCAGTGAATTCACATTCACCGCAAGGATCTTCAAGGATTGCTCCTCCATGTTCGTACCCATTACGACTGAAGGTGCGTTAAGCGCGGCAGAAGTGCGTAGATCTGGTCCACCCGCTTCGCCTGCTCCTGTACCTGACGTTGAAGCTGCTCCATCTGCCCTTGGATAGAGAGCAAGATGGTAAGCAAGTCAGATTGAGCCTCCGGTGCTCTAGGCGCTGGGGCCTGAGAAGCAACCTTCGGTCTTTTCTGTTCCGCGTTTCCCCGACCTGCCGCCATTTGGGCGTAGGTCACTTGGGGAGTCACGGATGGTGTTTGAATTGGAGCAGATGGACGTTTCACTACAACCTTCTCCTGCCGAACCAGATTTACTTTCTTAATATACTG